>WNGS01092210.1:5978851-5998851 GCA_020271785.1 Procambarus virginalis
CAGTTGTGTCTTAAAGAGTTGAGAGCATTTAAGGATGATAAGGAGTCGCTTACAATTAATGTATCAAGTTTGGAGACTTGTACACATTTCAGTGCAAGGATCAAGGCAAATAGTCAGTCTGAAGGGTAGAGCCCAATTGTTTATACGGAATCCCCACTCCGATGTGCAACTGTATCAGCAAGTTAGATTTAAACAAGGGCTATCATCAGCTTGAACTTGATGATGAGAGTCGATTCATCACACTTTTATGAACATCGAGGTCTGTATAGGTACAAGCGCCTGAGTTTTGGTATTACAGTGCTGCTGAAGTATTCCAGCACATCATCAGCCAGGTATTGCAAGATATACCTAATGCTGACAACATGTCTGATGACATCATTGTTTATGGCCGTACCCAAGCTGAACACGACAAAGCTCTTCGTGCAACATTGCAACGCTTACGAGAAAAGAATTTGACGCTAAGCCAAGCAAAGTGTGAGTTCAATCAACATAAAATTGAATTCTTTGGACATGTACTTAGTGACAAAGGTCTGTCTCCAGATCCTAAGAAAGTTGCAGATATCAAGAATGCTGCACCTCCTTCAACATCCACTGAAGTACATAGTTTTCTGGGAATGGCAAACTACTGTTCTCGCTTCATTCCAGATTTTGCTACCATTACGAAGCCTCTACGTGAGCTCCTGAAGAAAAATGCATCATGGTACTGGAGCGATATCGAGCAAAATGCATTTGATGCTGTGAAAGATGCACTAGTAGAAAATGCGACTGCTGCGTACTTTGATCCATCAATGGACACTGAGTTAACGGTGGATGCTAGTCCTGTTGGTTTAGGTGCTGTGTTAGCCCAACACAAACCTGGTCAACCAGATTCCAGAGTAGTAATTGCCTACGCCAGCCGTTCTCTCACAGATGTTGAGCAACGATACAGTCAGACAGAGAAGGAAGCTCTTGCTCTTGTATGGGGCTGTGAACACTTCAATGTGTATCTGCTTGGTGCACCCTTCACCACGATAGTCACTGACCACAAACCGTTGGAGACCATCTTCAATAATCCAAAGTCCAAACCACCAGCTCGCATGAGAGATGGGCTCTTCGTCTGCAACCATATAACTTTACGGTGAAATACAAGCCGGGTGCAGGCAATCCTGCTGATTACATCAGTCGACATCCTGCCAACAGTTTCACCATCACCAAGCATCAGCAAGTTGCCGAGGAATATGTACACTCTGTAACCTGTGATGCAGTCCCTAAGGCTCTCACTCTTGATGAAATCCGTACTGCAACCCTAGAGGACCCAACTCTGCAAGCAACAGTGGATGCATTGACTAAGAAAAAGTTTCCACGCATCCCACCCTCAGGAGTGACCAAGATGCATTCAAAGCACTTGAACGCATCCAGACAGAATTAAGTGTTACGCAACAACGCGACACCGTGCTGCGAGGTACTCGTATCGTCATTCCAGCTGTTCTCCAGCAACGTGCTCTGAAGCTTGCACATCAAGGACACCAAGGTCTTGTAGGACCAAACAGCTGCTACGAGAAAAGGTGTGGTTTCCTGGCATTGATCGTCAAGCTAAGGACATGCATGATGCCTGTGTCCCTTGCCAAGCTGCAGTGGATACTTCAAGGCCAACACCTCTACAACCTTCACCACTACCTGCTGCACCATGGACGGAAGTATCGATGGACTTCTGCGGACCGCTACCAACTGGAGAGTACTTGATGGTAGTCATTGATGATCACTCACGTTATCCAGAAGTAGAAATCATCACTTCCACATCTGCAAAGGCTGTCATCCCGAACTCGACAAGATCTTTTCAAACTTTGGCATTCCTGAAGTTGTCAAGACGGACAATGGACCGCCATTCAATGGACAAGACTTTGTCAACTTTGCTGAGCATATTGGATTCAAACACCGCCGTGAGATGCCACTACATCCTCAAGCAAATGGAGAAGTCGAGAGATTCATGCAACCTCTCAAGAAAGCTGTACGCTGTGCTCATGCCGAAGGACGATCCTGGAAACAAGCTATGTATGCTTTTCTCAGGAACTACCGTGCAACACCGCATGGAACACTGGGCAAGCTAGTCGCCTGACGAACTTTTATTTGGACGTCCTATGAGAATCGCACTACATGTCATGCCAGCCAAGGTAACGGATGAACGTCTCGCTCAAAAGGATGCGCTTGCCAAGGGCAAAATGAAAATTGCTCATGATCAACGTGCAAAGGAACAATTCATAAAGGTTGGAGATACTGTTCTCGTTAAAAAGAAAAAAAGAGGGAAAGTTAGATATGCTGTATGATACAAGATCATATAAAGTGATTAGTGTAAAAGGAACTATGGTAACAGCGAGTAATAGAGATCATAGTATAACACGTATTATGGTTTATTTCAAAGTGATTCCAACTAGTGTAGAAAATGATAAAGTGCAAAGTCGTGCAAAAGAAAAAGAAAAAATGAGTTATAACAAGATAAACAATTCATCGATGGATATTTTTGTACTTAAGGACTCTCGTCCTAAACGTCATGTTAAACGTCCTACACGATTTGATGATTAATTGTGTTCCTATGTAATGCAAAGTATTTACTTATTATGCTAAACTGAATTTAATATTGTTTGAATAATGCAGATCTCTCATTCAATATTTTGTAACTTTGTATTACAGTTTCTTTCATGTTTATTTAACATTGCATTCGTATTTTTAACATTGAAATCCTTTGTGGTAAAGATTAAGTTGTTTAAATTCTTTGTGTGCTTAATTAATGTTAAATGTATGCAATATCTCTTGATATGTTAATAACTTACTTTGTGTCAATAACTTTGCTTTGTGCTACAAGCATGGTAGACATCCTGTATTCATTCTTTTTAAAGAAAAGGAGGGATGTCATGTTCATAGAAAACGGTACCACCCGTTTGTTTGTGTTGCGGCTGGGACGCCAGTAGAGAGGTAAAAAAAGCATACAGGACGCTACCAGCTTGGAAGCATACTAGTCATGTAATCGTTTATAAGTATTAAAGTCAGTAACCAAGCCATGACTTTACATCAACCTTATAACCAAGACTTACTCAGCTACACACAACACCACAGCAGCCAATTTTCAATTTCTAGCCGCCAGCTGGTTTAACCGCTGACGCAGCGTTGTCATATTGCAAATCTCTCAGATTATAGTCTTAAGGTAGACAGTAACTGTATACGAACCAAATTGTGTACAGAATTGATAGACAGTGTAAAGTACTACTTGTGTGTTTTATATTTGTAGTGTTGCATTTTGATTGTATAACAAGCAGGAGAAAAAGTAGTTACAATTAAATCTGTTAACGCTGTGTCGTGGTTGCTGGGCAGCTCTATAAAATCGCCAGAGATTTTGTGGACACCAGTGGAGGAGGTACTGCTACCGCAGGACTGTTCAGTTTTGTGTAGTTCCTTACGGTTTTTCGGTTAGGCATTGTTTACTTTGTCAGACAATGACACCTTTCAGTAGTGAATAGTTCGTGATTACTGAAGTGGATAATCCCTGCCTATTAGACGTGTATCAAAGAGATGCTAGTTTTTGCCCGTGAATATTTACTTGTATTTTGTTTATATAATAACTAAAGCTGGGTATTACGTTCATGATGCCTATTACACGTTCCTCGAGACCGGGGCAGATAACTTCCGACACCTTAGTTATAATTTTTTAAATTCAAGTTCAAGTATGTTTATTGAGATAAGAAAGAAATACATCTCAAAGGAATAGAGTAGCTTAGGCTATTTCTACCCCCTATTTTTTTGTTTGAATTGTTAATTCTTGGTACTAGTTTTATATTACACCCATTAAGAATTACCACGATCTTTCCCCCTTCTTAAATTGTAATAGTTTAAACATTTGAATGCAGTTTTTCCTCAGCCTAGGCGCTGAAATGAGGTAACAGGAATTTGTTCTCAACACTTAGCAAGGGTTCAGGGACGGCATACAAACTTAATAGAATTCAATGACCGTGTGACAGTTGAGACAAGATAATATGTTGTGAAGCCTGGACAATTTTGGATTGCCAGAGTGCCTTGGACACTGCTCTAGGTGAGACAATGCACAGGTTATCTAAACTGGCAGGTGAGACGGGTGTGTGCTTAGTACTCCAGTTGATAAAGAAGTGCCCAAGTAACAAGTCTTGATTGATGAAGATTAAGCCACCCAAAAGGTGGCACGGGCATTAGTAGCCCGTAAGTGGTGGCCCTTTGGAGCCATTACCAGTACCAATAGCTGATACTGGAGGTCTGTGGAGGCGCGACTGCACCCTACAGAGAGGTCGTGACCTCTGAACAAGTCTTGAGTGGGGGAATCCTTAAAGTGGCAATACATTCCAAACGAGGTCCCATACGGTCAGTACTAGGGTCTATTTTGTTTCTGATTTGTGTAATGATCTCCCGGTGGGAATAGGCTCCTCTAATCTCAATGTCTGCAATTGATGCAATACTAAAGTGAAATATAATCGCGGTGGAAGAATGTAAGAAACAACATGATAACTTGGACAAACTGATACAATGATACAAGGGGTTACTGGAGTTTGACTGAAACAAATACAAGGTGACAAAGCTGAATGTTGGGAAAGAAAACCACACAAGGTACCAAATGAGAGAGGAAGAAACCCTCTTAGAATAGGCCAAGAACAAAACTTAGGGGGTTAATATTACCCTGAACCTCTCACTATATCGGTGAACCCATATCAAGCCGATACTCTCAGCTCTAAATTGAAGGGTGGCCAAATTAATAATTTCCTCTATAAATCTGAATAAGGAGTCATTCAGGCAAGTTAAATTAAAAACATAGCCGGAAGGCCAGTTGGCAAGCGAGGCAGCTGCTATTTATACCCAGCGAAACTCGTTCACATATATATGTCAATCCTTCGCTTGGAACAATCGAGCAATTCCACGTCCATTATGCTAGCCAGTAATTTGTTTCATAAATTGACAATATTTGCAACCAATATTTACCCAGACCTTTTCGTAATCTAAACCTGTTCAGTTTGTATACATTGTTTCGTGTCCCATTTTGTGTTTATATATTTAACACCATATTAATTTCTTCTTGGTATATTAGACATCTATTGTGTCCTTTAATCATATTATCCCTTACTCTTTGCCTTTCAAGAGGATGTAAATTAAGCTTTCATAATCTCTCATCATATAGGATTCTAATTCCTGGGATTAACCTTATGACCTTTGTGTCCACGTTCAAGTGAACTTATGTCCATTCAATAGTACTGAGACCAAAACTGAAGTGCCTAATCTAAATGGGGCCTAAGAAGACCAAGATGAAGAGCTAACATTAGATATTTGTTGGGTTGGTTTTGGGTGGAAGACCTGTCAACCACTGTAGAGTTATTGAAACCACTTCAGTTGCTTACTGTCTTAACTAGCAAGTATACTTTCGTCCTGAACACAGCCCAGGACTAAAGTGAACTCGGTATATATATATTCATATATTCCGAGAAGCGAGGTACACCTCTCGGTGTACATCTCTATTACAAATCTTATTACTTACGCTTCTAGAAGCAAAAATCCAATTTCTTGTTTGCTGAATTTTGAGCATTTATGAATATTTTTTAGCTTAGGACCTCCAGGAACATACTCGTATCTCTTTTCACATTTAGATTTGGCAATTTCGACATCGTCCAGCTGATATGAAACGCCCGAAACGAAAACGCTGCGCTTACTAGTGGCTTTACAAGAATTTTATTACTATGCTATGTATCCTCACAATCCCAATATACCTTCTTGTATATATATATAAATAAATAAATAAATAAATAAATATATATATATTATTATCTAGGTTTATCGTGCAACAGTTATCAACATTAAACTGCATTTGCTATTTTTTTGTTGTCTTGTAATGGTGTTAGTCTTCTGAGTTCTATATTTTATTTTGTCTGTTAATTTGTAAATGCTGCTGTTTAATCCTGTGATCGGTAAGATGCACAAAATATAGAGGGCACGAAAAGGTGTAAACCCAACTCTTAGTGGATGTTGTTTGACAATGATCATTAAAAATGTTACGGGCGCCTCATATTAATGTAATGATTGCATATAGTTGAGTTGCTAGTTCCTGTTTGCACTGTACTGCTCTTTTTCAAATTCATTCAAGAGTTCTCTCCTTATGAAACTTTAGGCTTCAGTTTAATAGACAAACGTTATATTCAGTAAATGCTTTGTTTTCTTCAAGCTTGGCCAGGGAAACTACTTTGTAATTTTTGACAAAGGTGGGCATGATCGACTTTCAAAGAGAACGAAATTCTAGGAACTCTCCATTGTAAGACCGTGACAGGGAAAATCGTTCCATTTTCCAGGCAGGACAAAAATGGGGCCAACGATTCATTTTTAAAGCAATTCCCAACTCTCCCACATTATCTTGAGGTTATCTAGAGATGATTTCGGGGCTTAGCGTCCCCGCGGCCCGGTCCTCGACCAGGCCTCCTTTTTGTTACACACACCCCAGGAAGTAGCCCGTAGCAGCTGTCTAACTCCCAGGTACCTATTTACTGCTAGGTAACGGGTATCAGGATGAAAGAAACTGCCCATTTTATTTCCGCCTCCACCGGGCACAGGGTGCGGCGTCTCTCCATCTGCTGCAGCTGGTGACCGTGAGGAGCTGCTCAGGTGAATAGTCAGAGGTTAACCTCTCTCCTCTTGTGTCCACTTGCCTTGGTATGCACGCACGCGCGAACACACACACACACACACACACACACACACACACACACACACACACACACACACACACACACACACACACACACACACACACACAGAATCAAGACAGAGACTACAGGACGATCTGGACAGGCTGGAGGAATGGCCTAGAAAATGGCTACTAAAGTTCAACTCAGGAAAGTGCAAAGTAATGAAATTAGGCAAAGAGAGCAGAAGGCTTAACACAAGGTACCATCTGGGAGGTGAAATCCCACGAGAGTCAAATAGAGAGAAAGATCTGGGGGTTGATATCACACTGAACCTGTCCCCAGATGCCCACATCAAAAGGATATCCTCAGCGGCATATGCTAGACTGACCAACATAAGAACTGCCTTTAGAAACTTATGTAAAGAATCGTTCAGGACCCTGTATACCACTTATGTTAGACCAATCCTGGAATATGCAGCGCCAGCTTGGAATCCATACCAGTTAAAAACAAGACAAAGTTAGAGAAGATTCAGCTGTATGCCACCAGACTCGTCCCGGAACTGAGAGGTATGAGCTATGAGGAAAGGCTTAAGAAGCTGAAACTCACGTCCCTGGAAGACAGAAGAGTAAGGGGAGACATGATAACCACCTACAAAATTCTCGAGAATTGACAGGGTGGACAAAGACAAACTGTTTAACACGGGTGGAACACGAACAAGGGGACACAGGTGGAAACTGAGTACCCAAATGAGCCACAGAGACATTAGAAAGAACTTTTTCAGTGTCAGAGTAGTTAGTAAATGGAATGCATTAGGCAGTGATGTGGTGGAGGCTGACTCCATACAGTTTCAAATGTAGATATGATAGAGCCCAGTAGGCTCAGGAATCTGTACACCATTTGATTGACAGTTGAGAGGCGGGACCAAAGAGCCAAAGCTCAACCCCCGCAAGCACAACTAGGTGAGTAACACACACACAATCTATCTACTTGGACTGGTCTGAACAGAGATGCCTCGCTACCTTGTAGGATTGGCGTTCGATCCCCCGATGATCCAATATGGTTTGACACTTGGTCGTTATTCCTACGTAATATTCAAGCTTGTTATACACATTTTCTTTCCAGGGTGTCATATATTAATGGGTTAAATTCCTAGACCTAGAGAGTAATGACATAATAACGGAGAGACAAGTTTGGTTTTCGAACAGGAAGATCCTGTGTAACAAATCTACTTAGCTTTTATGATAGAGCCACAGAGATACTACAGGAAAGAGATGGTTGGGTTGACTGTGTCTATCTGAACCTAAAAAAGGCTTTTGATTGAGTCAAAAGCACAAGAGGCTGTTCTGGAAACTGGAACATGCTGGAAGGGTGACAGGGAGACTTCTGACATAGAAGAAACATTTTCTGACAGATGAAGGCAGTAATCAGAGATAATGTATCTGACTGGAGGAGTGTTACTAGCGGAATACCACAGGGCTCAGTTCCTGCTCCAGTAATGTTCATTGTCTACTTACAGGATCTACCAGAAGGAATACAGAATTATATGAACATGTTTGCGGATGATGCTAAGATACTGGGGAAGATAGAACACGCAGACGATTGTAATGCCCTTCAAATGGATCTAGATAAAATAACTGCTTGGAGAATTAAGTGGCAAATGGAAGTCAATGTGAATAAATATTTGCCATGTTATGGAATGTGGAATCGGAGAAAATAGATCACACACAACTTACAAATTATATGGAAAGAAATTACAGAATTATTAAAGAACGAGACCCAGGGGGTGGTTTCGGATAGTAAGCTGTCGCCAGAGGAACACATAAAGAACATTGTGAGAGGAGCGTATGCGTCGCTTTCCAACTTCAGACTTGCTTTTAATTATATGGATGTTGAATTACTTAAGAAACTGTTCATGACTTTTGTGATACCAAAATTGGAATATGCAGCAGTTGTATGGTGCCCAAATCTCAAGAAGTAAATAAACTGGAAAATGTGAAAAGACATGCTACAAAATGGCTTCCAGAACTGAAAAACAAGAGTTACGAGGAGAGACTAGAGGCGTTAAACATGCCAAAACTAGAAGAGGGGAGGGGGAGGGAGGGAGCAGGGAAAGGCAGGTGTTGTCTTTCACTTTCACCAGGAGCTCGTCTTCAACTCCGAAAAATAATGCCCGTGTTGCCCAGACACCACCCACCTCCCCCCGCTGGTATATGTGTTTGTGCTCTGTTATTAGTAGTACTAATATTTGTGTAAGCAAATTATGTTTTATTTCTTCATAAATAGTTTTACGAAGCTTTTTAGTGACCTCTGGCAACTTTTGGCTAGCCCCAGAAGAATATTGACATTTTAAATTGCTTCTTCACAAATGCTAGAAGTCTAGTAAATAAATTTGACTCATTGTGTGCATATACTGAGGTTGAGAATCTTGACATCATTGAGATCAGCGAAACATAAGAGACGGGAAGATGTAATTGAAGGGGGAAGTACATGTTACACGGTACTACCCACCTTTCAGAACGACAGAACAGCAAAAGCAGGTGTAAAACTATACATAAAAGAGGATTTGACTGCAATCATCAGTAAGGAATTAAAATATAAGTGATCCTCAGAATCTTTATGGTGTTATATAAAAGCTCAAAATGCTAGTAAAGTGATAATGGTAGTATTCTACGGGACATACACAGCAACAGCAGAGGAAGTTAGAGACCACAATGCTGTGATAATGACAGCAACTGAAAAACAAGTTCTCATAATGGGAGATTTTAACTAGGAGACACCAGATTGGGTGAATCTATCAGCAACAGCAAGAGAGCAATTTCTTGACCCAGTACAGGACTCCTTTCTCATACAGACGTGACAAACGCCCACCCGAGGTAACGGCATTCTCGGTCAGTAGTAAGCATGATCATTCCAATCCAGGTAGGAGAGAAGTTCGCCCTTTCATGTGATTACTATCTCCTGACATAGAATATAATTATAGAACCTCATATAAATGTCCAGAATGATGACTTCCATACTGTCTAATACAAAATATGTTTCATGCAATTTAAATAAATGTTTCTTTATGTATTATAGTTTTGTGTAGGCTTAGGTTATATTAGGATAGGTATTTGGTTCTGTTGGCAATTATTTGCATTTATAAAGTAATGCTCCAGCTCAAGCTGTGTTATCGATGTGTATATGTATTTGTATAAATTATGTAATTCATATAATATACATATAACATGTATATATAACATTAAAAATTGTGTAACTAGCGTCAAAAGATTGTTACTTGCTTAGCGAAACGAACTATGGGGTTCAGTTCTTGAACCGATTATGTGCCTCTGTAACCCTTTCCACCACCGCCCAAGGGATGGGTATGAGGTGCATAATAAAGAAAGAAATTGAATTCAAGCTGTGTCAACTACGGTACTGAATTTCTTAAGTTTAATAAGTCAGTATTTGACTTACACAGCAGATAACCAACTGCACGACAGGATTAGCCTTTCATATAGCATAATAAAAAATATAAAAAAATTAACTTTTTTCTACATTGTGAGCTTATGTTGAAAGGTTAAGTAAGGTGTTGTGGTTGCGTTGATTTATGGATTGTTGTTTGTTGTTTAAGATTCGCTACTTGGAACAAAAAGTTCTAAGTAGCACGGGCTATGGTGAGCCCGTAGTTGAGATTTAGGGAGTATTGACAATACACACTGAAAGGACAGCCCGTTCTCGCGAGCGTTCCCAACGTCGAGAAACAGTCGTACTAAAGTGCCTTAAAATACCAGTGGACCCACGAACAGAATACTTTACATTATGTCAACTTCGCGTGCCCCACCCTTTTTCTAGTACGACAGTTTTTGGCCTTAGATAAAGTGTACGTCAAAATGCGGCGTGCTATAAAGAGCCCTTCCAGAACAACCAATGTTGTTCCCTGAACAACATTGGTTGTTCAGGGAACGATTTCCAAATGGTCCGAGCGATTAGGCACCGTTCCTTCATTTACTCGTCATATTTCAGTTTATTAAACTCGTATTTTTTCCATGTGCGACATTAATCATGTTAGGGGTGACGTTTTTTTCTTAGATCTCTATTGATTGAGGAAGAGGAGACGCTGTTGAAGGCTGAGGTGGTGAGGGAGCCAGCCTCAGGGTGTCTCAAGTTGCCAGGATAGGCTTCTCCTTCCATTATATACGTCTCCCGGAGTCTTATAATTTCCTCTTTACTTTTCCAACTTTGGAATATTTTTTCTCTATAGAAGATGAACTAGTATTCTTCGATCGTATTAGGAAAATTATTTACCCCATTTTATTTATTATTTATTATTTTATTTATTATTTACCCAAATTAGTAACCCCATTTTCTTGTCCCGGCATATCTCGTAGCACAAACAATATTATATAATATTCTTCAAAATACAAGTCCTCCCACTGACATGATAAGAAACAATAATATATTTTGTCATCATAATATGTCTTCATTAGTGAACAAGTTTCCCTTAAGCTTCTCTTAATTGTGCTGCATAGTAAACATATTGTTAATTTTATAATAAATTATGTGTCATCAGAGAATTGTTACTCCAATATTTTTAAAACTGAATTCATCAAGTAATTTAAAGATTTGCCCAGAACGCTGTTCATAATTAGTGGCTATGTATATAATGTATGCGAATATTAGATGAACTTACAGCTAGTTTTTGATCTACACTGTGAATGTTTCATATAGAATGGGGTCGCAGCACATTGCTGTGTATACCTAAGCTTGTTAATAATATAAAAAAGTTTTTAATAAATATATATTATATTATTATTATTATTATTATTATTATTATTATTATAGACGCCACATATATAGACCAATAAATTGTCTTCTCTTCATCCTACTTTGTGATATAAATTGTGCCAATATTTGTTACTGCTCTATTGGTAAATTACATATTGCTTTCCAAAATATAGCACCTTACAAATTGAAAGCTAAATATTAATCACTATGCCAAAAATGTAAAGTTTGATTTAAAACATCAAACACTGTTTTGTTCAGCCATTATATAATGATTTGTATAAGTTTTTACGAACATAGATTTTGATTCTGAATTTGACAACTGTAATGATTTTAAATCACTAATAAATGAAGCTTCTAAATCTAAATCTTGAGTATACAGTATATAATTATACATATTGCATGTTATGATTTTACTGTGATTTTCACTTAGGTAAAAAATTTTCACTAATCTAACTATAAATGTACATTTTTTATTAACAAGCTTAGGTGTACACAGCAATGTGCTGTTACCCTGTTGTTGCTGTTATGTGAAAGATTACAAAGTGTAGATCTAAAACTAGCTATAAGTTCATCTAATTTCCCCATCTCACAGGATGGTTAGTCACACATGGAATCAGGAAAGCGATGAAATGTGAACATTGAACAAAGAACATTGAATATCTTTCAATATTCGTGAGTGTATGAAATAGTTGCAGAGCTCAAAGTACATCATACCACTTGGTCTGAAATAAATGATAAAAGGGTATACACACACATAGTGTTGAAGAGTATGTCCTAACTCATGTTCACATATTTTACAATTGGAATGATAACCATTGGGAGTCATTATCTACAGGCACCTGCCATAGATAGCGATATCCCATCCTATTTCTGGCAATTTACAATATCACACTGTCTAGTGGATGTTTGGTGCTGCCCGTACATATAATTCTAGGTTTTAAACTAACATCAGATTCAGATTCTTTATTCAGGTAAAGGTACATAGCTCTTTATACGTGCCTTCTGGTCTTTGAGTGTCAGTAACTGATCTTCTGTTATTCCAAATTTCCTGAAGTACTGCGGCTTTTACAGTAGAAATGGGACTGCTCATATCCAACTCAATTTCAGGCGTATCACATACAAGTTCAAGTTCAAGTATGTTTATTGAGATAAGAAAGAAATACATCTCAAAGGGATAGAGTAGCTTAGGCTACTTCTACCCCCTCTACTTCAAGTCCCTCAAGGGGCACACAAATTCAGTGAGTACAAATAGACAAATAACATTACAAGAATCCCATTTAACATTGCAGGTTAATATAGTAATTATACATATATAGCACATACAGTTTTAGCTGCCTTGTTAGAACACACTGTTCCCTTAGTGCGTTAGTGGCAAGTTGTAGTGCAGCTAATTCTGTATGTGTGGAGCTAAGTCAAACATTTATGAATAAAACATTTGAATATTAACCGAAATTATCATAATTTTGAATATCTACGTCGAGCTTAAATATCTACATATAACTGCCTTCGTTAAAAATGATATTCAAAAGTTCTTACATAATTTAAGCGAGGTTCTGGTTTTGTTTAAGTTAGCCCTTTAAGTAAACATTGTGTTTTCTCTCATCATGTCAATAGAGAATGGATGTGGAGAGAATTTTGTTTATTTATTTCAAATCTTTATTCAGGAAAAGTACATATATATTTGATTTACAAACAAAGTTAGATTTATAGATAGAGCTAGTACATACAATACCTAAAGCCACTAATACGCATAGCGTTTCGGGCAAGGTGTGTGTGTGGGGGGGGGGGGGGAAGACAGATTAAAACTTAATAGTAAATGGGATTAGGTATAAATTGCGTTGAAAAAAGGAATAAAAAAGGGGGGGGGAACATGGCAGAAATCATCAATTGGTCAAGTTGAAGAACAAACAGCATTATTTGAAAAAACAAGACATGGGTTGATATTTTAGGGGGTAAGGTAGGTTACATGGAGTTAATTAGATAGTTCTTGGTTTTACTCTTAAACTGGCTGAGAGAGGTACAGCTTTTGACAAGACATTTGACATTTAACATTTGTATATACAAGAATTTTTACATTCTTGTACAGCCACTAGCACGCATAGCGTTTCAGGCAAGTACTTAATCCTAATATTTCCCCGTAATACCCGCCAAATCGTTTAGGTACCCATTCACTGCTGGGAAAACAGGCTACAGTTAACGATTGGCGCCAAGTAAATCCTCCCTGGCCAGGATACGAACCCTGGCAAAGGGCTCTCGAAACGCCAGGCGAGTGTGACTTCGCCACGGGGACTGCTAAAAAGAATATGCTGTATCTGTTTCAAGGAGCCAAATAATCTTAACACAGGAGTTAATTAGATAGTACTTGGTTTTACTCTTAAACTGGCGTTGACTATAGCGTTGACTTAAACAGGAATTGACTAACCTTGGATTGCGTATAAGCAATCTGGGTACAATAATACACCAATAACGTAAACAAATCCTTGTAGGTCTGAGGCAAAGTGAAATCTACATTAGTCATTCCATCTATCATCATATGCAATTCAGTTTCATTCTTTATTATGCACCCCATACCCATCCCGTGGACGGTGGTGGAAAGGGTTACAGAGGCACATAATGGTTTAAGGAACTGAGCCCCATAGTTCGTTTAGCTAAGCAAGTAAACAATCTTTTAGTAATATAGCTAGTTACACAATTGCGAAAAAGTCACATGTTATAAAATAATAATAATTTATTGTGTCGGGGGACAGAGGAAGCCAGAGTGTATTCGTACACGTTAGGCATTTATCGAAGTCACATACAAGTCACATCGTACACAAGACGATTCCCCAACGGATTTTTTAAACCTACCTAACTTAACCTAACCCAACCGAGCGATATACACCAACCTAAGCTAATACATCATAGCGTAGCAATAATACGGTTTTAACAACAGAATACGAGTCTCGTCGAATCGTCACGTGTCGGAAACGACCTTGCACCGTCGCCCCCTTGACTGGGATGGGAGGTGGGGGGGGGGGGGGAGGAGGATTGATGCGTGATCAGTAAATAAAATTATGAAAGTTCAACACACATGTAAGTTGCTTAACTTAGAGACTGTACGTGTGGTCGTTCTCGAATCCATTATTATTATTATTATTATATATATATATATATATATATATATATATATATATATATATATATAATATATATATATATTGCAGNACTTTGTATACCACATATGTCAGGCCAATCCTGGAGTATGCAGCCCCAGCATGGAGTCCATATCTAGTCAGGATAAGACTAAACTGGAAAAGGTTCAATGGTTTGCCACCAGACTAGTGCCCGAACTGAGAGGTATGAGCTACGAGGAGAGACTACGGGAATTAAACCTCACTTCGCAATAAGACAGAAGAGTTAGGGGGGACATGATCACCACATTCAAGATTCTCAAGGGAATTGATAGGGTAGATAAGACAGGCTATTAACACAAGGGGCACACGCACTAGGGGACACAGGTGGAAACTGAGCGCCCAAATGAGCCACAGAGATATTAGAAAGAACTTTTTTAGCGTCAGAGTGGTTGACAAATGGAATGCATTAGGAAGTAATGTGGTGGAGGCTGACTCCATACACAGTTTCAAGTGTAGATATGATAGAGCCCAATAGGCTCAGGAACCTGTACACCAGTTGATTGACAGTTGAGAGGCGGGACCAAAGAGCCAGAGCTCAACCCCCGAAAACACAACTAGGTGATTACACACACACACACGTTTCAAGTGTAGATATGATAGAGCCCAATAGGCTCAGGAACCTGTACACCAGTTGATTGACAGTTGAGAGGCGGGACCAAAGAGCCAGAGCTCAACCCCCGAAAACACAACTAGGTGAGTACAACTAGGTGATTACACACACACACACGTTTCAAGTGTAGATATGATAGAGCCCAATAGGCACAGGAACCTGTACACCAGTTGATTGACAGTTGAGAGGCGGGACCAAAGAGCCAGAGCTCAACCCCCGCAAGCACAAATAGGTGAGTACACACACACTTCTTCACTGCCTTCATTATCACGTTGGGTTCAGCATCCATTCTCAACCATTATTGTCTCCCTCGTATATCATAACAATCACCGTTAAGGTCGTGCCACGCTCCCCACAACCACTTAACAATCACCCAGGTCTTCCCATGCTGGTCTCAGTCAAGTGAGTGGCTTAGGAAAGCAATTACTAGCGGCTTGCATTGTCTCCACGACCTGCACTCTTTGTTTGCAAAATCGATGATCTAAAGTTGAAATTCTCCTCCACACGCGCGAGCGCGCACACTGTTCTACTTGACGGACGCACGCATGCCCGCAAATGCTGACACACACACACGCACACACACACACACACACACACACACACACACACACACACACACACACACACACAGAGGTTAGGGGTGATAGAGCCCAGTAGGCTCAGAAATCTGTACATCAGTTGATTGACAGTTGAGAGGCGGGACCAAAGAGCCAGAGCTCAACCCCCGCAAGCATAATTAGGTGAGTATAATTAGATAAGTACACACACGCACGCCCGTGCATGCTCACGCTCGTGCACGCACACGCAACAAGCAAGAAGGTGAGAGTAAAAGGCGTTCCCTCGTAAACTGAAGGAAGTGAACAAAACTTTAGGACTGGGATAGAACAAGACAACATGACCCAATAACCTTTTCCTGTAGGCACTAAAGAAAACACCTGAAGCTCTAGGAGACACAGGTGAGTGCAACAGGTCACCTGAAGGAGCAAATCTGACAAACAGCTGGCAAACAGCTGACAAACAGCTGACAAACAGCTGACAAACTACCTGTGTAGTTCTGACCTTCAAGACAAAACACTAAACAATGCACTTTATAGTCACTAAATGCATAGACTACCTTGGTAAGTACTGAGTAATAACATCATCCACTACGGGCTCACCATAGCCCGTGCTACTTGGAACTTCTTGTTCCAGGTAGCGAATCTTTAACAACAACTGAGTAATAAAATATCTGGATTATACAGAGTTTGCATGCATAAAAACAATATGAAACATACTTTCAAGAAAAAGACATATTCTGCCTAATCTAACATATTTTTAGGACAGGAAGCCCTCTAAAAATAAAATCGGGAGAGGAATGAGTGCATATTGCTAGACTACCAAGAAGTCTTAGAAGACTCCCACAGGATACTATAAATGTTGACCAAAGCACACACTAGAAAGTGAAGAGGCGACGATGTTTCGGTCCATCCTGGACGATTACAATCGACGTTTCGGTCCAGGACGGACCGAAACGTCGCTGTCTCTTGTCTTTTTAGTTTCCATTCATCCATGCTTCCAAGTTTTTGGGCAATAAGCAAGTGGGTAGAACGTGCTTATACGAGGTACGAGGAACGTTTAATCAACGTTCGGTCAATGTTTAACTAACGTTCGAGTAACACTGATTAAGTGTGCGAGTAATGATTAATCAATATTCAAGTAACATTTAATCAGCGTTTGTGTAACGTATAATCAGCGTTCGAGAAACAGTTAATCAAAGGTCCTGTAGCTTTTAATCACTGCTCGAGTGACGTTTAAAAAACGTTCGGATAACGTTTAAAAAACGTTCGGCTAACGGTTAAAAACTTCCGGCTAACACTTAAAAACCGTTCGGCTAACGTTTAAAAAACCGTTCGGCTAACGTTTAAAAAACGTTCGGCTAACGTTTAATCAAACGTTCTCAAAATGTTTAGCAACAAAAGCTTGGGAAATGTTTGAACAATGTTCCTAGTAACGTTTAATCAACATTTGAGTAACGTTTAATCAACTAAGAGTCAACGTTGATTCATGTGTTGATTAAGCTTCAGTTGGCTTTGTCCGGATGAAGCCAGCCTACCACAGTGGGAGAACACTATACCAATACTGAGTCTCGAATGAAAAACTACTTTCCCCCTGAGGGAGTTGGTGTGTAGCATCCATCGGGTGAGTGATCCCACCGGGGAGAAAAGAGGGATTCAAATGAACTTTGCTCTCACGAGAGCCGAGGTCAAAAATACGTCGGTCAATAGATGGCCTTATTCCTTGTCGTCCGTCAATAGATGGTATCATTCCTTGTCGTCCGTCAATAGATGGTATCATTCCTTGTCGTCCGTCAATAGATGGCATCATTCCTTGTCGTCCATCAATAGATGGCATCATTCCTTGTCGTCCGTCAAAAGATGGCCTCATTCCGTGGCATCTGGCACCATTTTAGTGAGGGTTAGAATATATGGGTTAATTGTTGGATGGGGTAATTTACCCTTTTATCCTTCCCCTTGTTTTTAATCAAAAAAACTCTACTTCCTTCCCTATTATCCCCTTCCTCTCTGTCTAACCTTTCCCTTCCCTCACCATTTCCTTCCCTTCCATCTCTTTCTCTGTCTCTACCTCCTCCTCTTCTTCTTTCCTTGCCCCTCACCGGCACCTTAACCTATTCCCCCTCCTCTCTAAAGGCCAATTTTGAAGCAATTATTTATAACATCAACAGCAACGTAATTGGCAACAGAATTAACATATGTTTTTTAATACAAAAATATATATTATGAATAATAATAGCAAATGATCGATACATTGCAGTGTACATAATTAATCTCTTTTAACGGTCGAGCTGGCAAAACCGCATTAAACTAAGTAATTAAATCAGGCGATTATGCCCCAAATTGATTAAAACACATCAGTGTTGATGTTATTATCTGTGATTATACAGAGTGTGATATGGACCATTTACATACGTGGGTTTAGTGGGGGGGGGGGGTTAAAGTAGTGGGTATAATAGGTTATGTTAATGGTGAGGGTAGCAAAGGCAGGCATTGCCTACGTGCAGTGGTTAAGGGAAGGGTTGGGGTAGATGGGTGTGGGGTGGGCTTAAATGGGTGCAGGTGTGTGTGAGTGGGCTTAGGTGGGGTGTGGGTGGGTTTAAGTGGGTGTGGGTGGGGTTTTGGTGGTGTGGGTGGGCTTAGGTGAGTGTGGATGGGTGTTGTGTAAAATGAACTTTCAAACAACAATACTTCTTAACACTTCTAAAGGATTTATATACCTATCCCCTTCCCTTCTTTCCCATCCCCCCAACTCTCCCATTCCTCCCCTTCTCCCGCCCCCTCTTTTCACCATCCTCCCCACTCTACCGTCCCTCCTGTCCACAATCTCACCTCTGAATCTCTCTCTCTAGTGTCTCAATTCCTTGCTCTTCTCTGAAATGTTTTGATCTTGTCTTTGATGTATTAACTACCCTGGACTAGGATTGTACCTGGATTGAATATACTCCCTCCCTCTTTCTTCTCTGTTTCAATCTCTGTCTTTCTCTCTGTCCCATTCCCTGTCTCCATTTCTGTTTCCCTCACTGTCTTCGTCTTTGTCTCCCTCCCTGTCTCTCCCCCTCACTGTCACCCTGCTCTCTTCTCTGTCTCCTCCCTCTGTCCCACTCAGTGTCACCTTCCCAGTTTCTGTTCATATATAAGCCCGACCGAGTTCAAAATGGACCGAAGGCCATAAGCAGAAAACCGGTCCTTTTCTTTTTCACCAGGACCTGGATTGTCTTCCTTCTTGTAGCCCAATTGAAAAGCCAGCTATGTATGTCGCTGNTTGTGTGTATGTGTATGTGTTTGTGCGTATGCGCATGTGTGTGTTTGTATATATCCGCGCACGTACTCACCTAGTTGCGCTTGCAGGGGTTGAGCTTTGGCTCTTTGGTCCCGTCTCTCGACTGTCAATCAACTGGTGTACAGGTTCTAGAGCCTACTGGGCTCTATCCATTCTAGACAACGTCACACGTCACACACACACACACACACCAGTTGATTGACAGTTGAGAGGCGGGACCAAAGAGCCAAAGCTCAACCCCCGCAAGCACAATTAGGTAAGTACACACACACACACACACACACACACACACACGTACGTACGTGTGTGTGTCTGTATATGCGCGCGCGTGTGTGTGTGTGTGTGTGTACCTATATCTTGATACATGTCAGTTTATTCATTAAGATACAGTATATATCATATATATCAAGTCATATATCGACTTAAACAACGATATAAAACACAGCTGCTTCAATATCGAGTATTTTATTTCCTTTTATTTTTTTAAGTAGTTTATTTAAGTGGAAACATTTATTTCCACTTAAATAAACCACCTCAGAAGACTATAATATTGACTGACACTTGTAACAAAATTGATTCGTAACGCAATGAGCCGAAAATATATATATTTAAGCCATAAAGAAATCGACATAAACTATTTATTAAGTGCGATAAATATTCATGATCAGTATTATCATCATTTGGATCAACAACAAATTTGTTATCAAAAATGTGATTATTTTGATCATCATTCTTATTGTAAGGAGGGAAGGAACTATTAGGGGAAAGCGCCAAGACATTAGACTATATAGCACTGGGAATGGGTCAGGATAAGGAAATGGGATGGGATGGGGGGGGGGGATAGGAATGGTGCCCAACCACTTGTGGACGATCGGGGATTGAACGCCGACCTGCAGAAAGCTCTACCGTCGCTCTACCATCCAGCCCAAGTGGTTGGGCAGTCTTATTGTACAAACG
>WNGS01092210.1:6001351-6003851 GCA_020271785.1 Procambarus virginalis
AACGTAACCCCCCCCCCCGTATTAAGTAAAGTTAATTCCACTAACATTAATAATTACAACAAATTTACATAAAAAAATATTAACCTTTGATTTGCAATTGCAATTATTATCCTTGGTTGGCACTAAATTTTATATTGGGTTCGTTCTCGACTCACGATCGGCAAACTCGGGTTCGACTCCCGCGGTGAACCAACACAAATGGTTGGTAATTTTTTCTTTCACCTTATGCATCTATTCCCTAAAGAGTGAATAGGTACCCAGGAGTTAGTCAGCTTGTTCTGGGGTTACGTCTTGGGGGGGGGGCTATCAGTAGCTCCACCTTGGGGGGAGACCCAGATATAAGCCTAACGTTTATATATATACACAGGCTGCTTGTCCCACCGACCAAATTAATTATTAAGCTGAAAAACCTTGTTAATGATCAACTGCTGAACCAGGCTGTTCCTCCGATTAGCCACTCCGTTAAAAAAAATGCAGCCGTGTTATCTAAGCTAAGAAAAGCTAAGCAAACAATCTCACTTAAGCTATCGAGGCGAATGCACAGAAAAAGTCAATATATTACCGGCCATTAGTGTGTTTCTAGATGAATACGTTGAATGATTGAATGCGTTGAATGGTTGAATGCGTTGAATGGTTGAATACGTTGAATGGTTGAATACGTTGAATGATTGAATGCGTTGAATGATTGAATACGTTGAATGGCTGAATACGTTGAATGATTGAATGCGTTTGAATGGTTGAATACGTTGAATGGTTGAATACGTTGAATGGTTGAATACGTTGAATGGTTGAATACGTTGAATGATTGAATGCGTTGAATGGTTGAATACGTTGAATGGTTGAATACGTTGAATGGTTGAATACGTTGAATGGTTGAATACGTTGAATGATTGAATACGTTGAATGGCTGAATACGTCAGAAATACAACGTAATTGATTGAGAGAACCGGGAGACTGTACACACACTACTATGATTAGCTACAGATAGCCATCTACAGCCAATCTTAAGGATCTCATGAGATAACCTTCCGCCCCTCCATCCTCGTAAGATAACCCCCCCGACATATTGAGATAACTCCCCGTCCTAAATAACCTCCCCCCCCCACCCTCGAGCACATGGCAGAGAATAAGCCCCAATAACGTGACTGAAACACGTTTCAAAAGTAAAGGGCGGACGAAACATATCTTAAGACTTGTGACATGAAGTTGAAGTGTCCTTATATCCATCCGTCGACACCCCCCCCCCCGAAGTGCTATATAGTCGTAATGGCTTGGCGCTTTCCCCTTGATAATTCCTTTCCCCTTCCACTTCCTCAAGAAAGGTCCCATAAAACGTCGGATTATGAGAGGAAAAACAACCAAAAACGTTCTTCAAGTCTTATAATAAACAATATCTCCATTCCTTTCATTTTGGATTTGCATAACGCAGATATCCGGATATCATTCTATTGGCAGATAGCATCTTACAGAACACTTTACCTGAAAACATCATCTTTTAGGGAGACACAGACAGCTATCAATTCCAGGGAGAGTTGGATATATTATTCGTGTCAATAGGCACAGAAACTTTTGAATTAGGGTAAAGACTTGGGCTCATAATGTATCAAAAGAAGGTATCGCGCCAGGATGGAGTTGACTGTGGAACACATCGTAAGGAAACCAAAGACACTCTTAGATCAACCGGTTTCGCTTTTCAGACTCCCAGTGTGAAGGTCTGACCTGACCTTTCCCTGTGGACATTTCTGTGATCTGGACACGTCATAAGCATTTCTAAAACTTGGAGACAAATTGTATTTAAAATAAAGTGTTAAAGAGTTAATACAATGTTAATAAAGTGTTATTAAGAGGGGTTAATAAAGTGTTATTAAAGAGGGGTTATAAGCAACCTCTCCATCATCAACCTTCATCAACTAACCACTAAGATACGTCCCCAACCACTAAAAAATACAACCTACAACAACCACCACCTGGCAGCCACTGAGATACAACCAACCACATCACCTCCACCATCACACACACACTAACTATCCATTAACAAACAATCACCAACCCGCCATTAAACACACTCAACTCCACCAAAAAATACCAATTTTTCAAAAGGGGAATTTTATCGTCCAAAGCCAATGCGAGCAGCGATTTGCTTTTTATCCATCAGTGTCTTGCCAGCGACACTGTTCATATATATATGAAATTCTCTGAGTTCTATACGATGTGGAGTTCCTCTCAGGCGGCTTTGTAAGCCGTGTTTTATCGCTCTGTAAATCTAGCAACAAATACATATTTTGAGATTGCTTTGTAAACCATTAGGTAACGCTGACTCGGTGATAAAAGAGGATCAAAGTAAACTTTGCTTGGGGGAGAGTTTTATACTCAGCTACTTGCGATTCATTATGTAGGTAAGGATGGTGATTAACAGGAGAAAGTATTGAGTCACTATGATTACAGAGCTCTTGACCACCCATTACGTGCAATTGGCTATTTGTGCTTTGCAGGATACAGC
>WNGS01092210.1:6006351-6020755 GCA_020271785.1 Procambarus virginalis
TGGATTTTTTTTTTTTTTGACATATATACAAGAGTTGTTACATTCTTGTACAGCCACTAGTACGCGTAGCGTTTCGGGCAGGTCCCTGGAATACGATCCCCGCCGCGAAGAATCGTTTTTTCATCCAAGTACACATTTTACTGTTGCGTTAAACAGAGGCTACAGTTAAGGAATTGCGCCCAGTAAATCCTCCCCGGCCAGGATACGAACCCATGACATAACGCTCGCGGAACGCCAGGCGAGTGTCTTACCACTACACCACGGAGACTGTACTTTTCAACTTTGGTGTCGATTCCGTGCCTGGACTGCATACGCAGCACCTAGTCTCACGTAGGTTGCAGACAAAGACGGATAGAGAAAGGGATAGTTGGCACAAGTCCAGGCTGCCTACACCTGCCTGCACAGCTTGCAGCATCTGCCCGTCGAGAATGGTTAAGGGGATAGGATGAATGGAGGGTAGGATGGCTGGGGGAAGGACGTTAGCAGGTAGGATGGTTGAACGTAAGACAGCTGAGGGGGGGGGGGGGTAGTATGGTTCTGAGAAAGATAGTTGGGGATGAGAAATGTGAGGGTTTAGGGGTTAAGGGGTAAAGGGGGGGGGGGAATGGGGGATGAAGGATATGATACGTTAAGTGGGGAGGAATGAGACTGTCTAGGAGAATTATGAGGTTAAAGTTCCGAGAGGAAACGCATTGAGTGGTAGGATTGAGTGGGAGAACTGAGTGGGAGGACTGAGTGGGAGAACTGAGTGGGAGAACTGAGTGGGAGAACTGAGTGGGAGAACTGAGTGGGAGAACTGAGTGGGAGGATTGAGTGGGAGGACTGAGTGGGAGAACTGAGTGGGAGGACTGAGTGGCAGCATCAGGACATCAGCGCCACCAACAATTACAAGAACTTTCTTTTATGAGTGATTCAGTATAATGACATCACCATTGTACACTGATGTGATGTCAATGTAACCAGCATGACACGAAGGGCATCCTGTTCAAGTACAATTGTATAGCGAGACATCCCACCTTCCACCTGCACCACTAATCAACTAACCCTACACCTGCCCCACTAATCAACTAACCCTCCACCTGCACCACTAATCAACTAACCCTCCACCTGCACCACTAATCAACAAACCCTCCACCTGCACCACTAATCAACTAACCCTCCACCTGCACCACTAATCAACAAACCCTCCACCTGCCCCACTAATCAACTAACCCTCCACCTGCACCACTAATCAACAAACCCTCCACCTGCCCCACTAATCAACTAACCCTCCACCTGCACCACTAATCAACAAACCCTCCACCTGCACCACTAATCAACTAACCCTCCACCTGCACCACTAATCAACAAACCCTCCACCTGCACCACTAATCAACTAACCCTCCACCTGCACCACTAATCAACAAACCCGCCAGTACAAATCGCCGGATATCAAACAGAAGTGTGTTCATTTAATCATTGTTTACTTTAATATGCAACATTAAACATTTCAAACATTGTGTAAACATTTGTTTCTATAATTCGGATTAAAGTAATTTTAAATATTTGGATAATAAATAATGTTTTTTTCCTTAGGAAGGAACACGATTTCCTATTTTAAAAATAGCAGATCTTTTGCCCAATTCTGATGGAACTTGTACTTGTTAGTGGCAGATCTTGTTCCTCATACTGACAGATCTTTCGCCTCATATTGGCAGAGCTCATACCTCCTCCCCCCCCTCCAACACACTGACAGATCTCGTGCTAGTGCAAGATGCGTCCATCACAAGCTGATAAAACCATTCCCATTCGCTCGGATGAATTTAAGAAACATTGCAATTATCAGAGAATTATCAAAAACACAATTATCAATAGTAAATAATACAGTGCTAAGATACAGTGCAAAAGTACAATGAAAAAATGTTGCACTGAAATACAGTGCTGAAAATATTGGTGCTAAAAATAAATGGGAAAATAGTGCTAAAAATATAGGTAATAAAAATAGTGCTAAAATACAATGCTAAAAATATTGCCCTAATAAAGTTACAAAAATTCAGTGCTAAATACAGTGATAAAAACAGTGATAAAAATAGTGATAAAATCCAATGCCAAATACAGTGCTAAAAATATTGCACTAAAAGTGCAGTGGTAAAAATACAGTGACTAAAATTACATTGCAAAAACTGCAAATGCCAAAAATTGCACAGCAGAAGTCGCAACAATAAACAACAACGCAATTTTTTTTTACAGAAAACTGGAAACAATCTTTTAAAACATGGACAAACTTTCCTAACATAATGTTCTTTCCTTATAATTTATTCTGTTTGAACAGTACCTAATGTCGCGTATTACGAGAGAGAGAGAGAGAGAGAGAGTGAGTGTGAGTGTGTGTGTGTGTGTGTGTGTGTGTGTGTGTGTGTGTGTGTGTGTGTGTGTGTGTGTGTGTGTGTGCGCGTGTGTGTGTGTGTGTGTCAGAGTTATACATGGTAAACCAACATCCGTAACTTTCCAGCAACTTTGGACACAAATGTGTGATAAAACTAACTTTCTCCCGTAACTTAACCTCCTCATACATCACACCTCGTCACTATTCATCACAAACCGCCTTCTACACCCGCTGACCTTACCCCCTCTGGAAAATTACCCACTGAAATATTACCCACTGGAATATTACCCACTGAAATTATACCCACTAAAATATTAACCAATGTCACTATATATATGGCTTGTCAATCTTTGTCACCTGTCAGTTTATCATCACAGATCAGTATGTGTCAACTGTCAATATCACGTGTCATTATGTATAACCAGATCTAAGCATAAGGCTAATCTGATAGAAGATACGGTTCGCTTCACAATACATGCATACCGACTTCCTTAATCAAAACGTTAATGATATGCAAATCGAATCATTCCACTGTGAAACGGCGGCTAAATTGGCGACCTTCACATATGCTTATAGAGATGGCGTAGTTTATGATGATGCTAAACACCTGTGCGGGCGATGAGTCACAATAACGTGGCTAAAGTATGTTGACCAGATCACACACTAGAAGGTGAAGGGACGACGACGTTTCGGTCCGTCCTGGACCATTCTCAAGTCGATTGTGTACCACAAACAAAGCCAAACACCTGTTTAGGGGTCCTGGCATATTGTATGACACCAAACATCTGCTTAGAGTCACAGCGAATCATGCGTCATTCAGCACGTACTCGTCTGACAGCGAAGATTTGGACGTGCTAAACTCCTCCCATTCATTCTTTATCCTGGCAAAATGTGACGTTTTATCATTTAATTGTAATTAATTTTGATTACGTTATGCGAATTGACAGTAGAGTTGACCTCAAAGCTTCCTCTGAGGTCAACTCTTTTGACCTCAAAATTTCCCCAGCTGCCAAATGATGGGAAGGCAATTTCCTATGATTTAATTGTTAAATTATAGAAAGTAGAAACAGTCGTAAGGGTAATAAAAGAGGCACATTTTAGCAGAATAAGGTCGGCAGTGTACGCAAAACTGGACATTTCTGTGATAGTCTTCTGAAACTTAGACTGAATTGCATTCCGAACGCTNGGTCCCCAGCAGTACCCTAGGGTCCCCAGCAGTACCCTGGGTCCCCAGCAGTACCCTAGGGTCCCCAGCAGTACCCTAGGGTCCCCAGCAGTACCCTGGGTCCCCAGCAGTACCCTGGGTCCCCAGCAGTACCCTGGGTCCCCAGCAGTACCCTGGGTCCCCAGCAGTACCCTGGGTCCCCAGCAGTACCCTAGGTCCCCAGCAGTACCCTGGCGTCCCCAGCAGTACCCTGGCGTCCCCAGCAGTACCCTGGGTCCCCAGCAGTACCCTGGGTCCCCAGCAGTACCCTGGGGTCCCCAGCAGTACCCTGGGTCCCCAGCAGTACCCTAGGATCCCCAGCAGTACCCTGGGGTCCCCAGCAGTACCCTGGGTCCCCAGCAGTACCCTGGCGTCCCCAGCAGTACCCTGGGTCCCCCCAGTACCCTGGGGTCCCCAGCAGTACCCTAGGGTCCCCAGCAGTACCCTAGGGTCCCAGCAGTACCCTAGGGTCCCCAGCAGTACCCTGGGTCCCCAGCAGTACCCTGGGTCCCCAGCAGTACCCTGGGTCCCCAGCAGTACCCTGGGTCCCCAGCAGTACCCTGGGGTCCCCAGCAGTACCCTGGGTCCCCAGCAGTACCCTAGGGTCCCCAGCAGTACCCTAGGGTCCCCAGCAGTACCCTGGGATCCCCAGCAGTACCCTGGCGTCCCCAGCAGTACCCTGGGTCCCCAGCAGTACCCTGGATCCCCAGCAGTACCCTAGGGTCCCCAGCAGTACCCTGGGTTCCCCAGCAACAGCCTAAGTCCCCCATGCGGGAGCGGTGCTCCGGTTACGCCTCTAAGCAAGGAAAGATGCAGTTGCCCCTTCACGTGAAGAGGTTCCGGAAACAGGAGTCCAACCCACTCGCACTGATCTATGCTTATTACCTACAGGCCCAGAATTGCATATACTTCCCCCGAGTTTGTTGATTCGTGTGACGCAAAATGGACTGGCGAGAATTCTTTGCTTCACGCACGTTCCATCCTCACTTACAGCAGCATCAATATCACGACAAGCCAGAGAACAATTTTTTTTTTGCGTCATGTTATTGTGTTACTTAGTTCAGAGTCGCTTTTTGCGTCCGTTCTGCAGTCTTATAAATGGCGCGTTAGGATGATGCTAATATTTTGTTTCAGCGGAACATTAGGATGATTATTTAAACTTAGATTTTTAAGATTGAATACTGGTAAATGTATATTCTTGGAAGATGAGGAGTTACACGAGAAATTCACAGGTATTGTTTGGGTGAAAACTGTGACTCTTGCTTGGGATAGTACTCACCTAGTTGTACTCATCTAGTTGTGCTTGCGGGGGTTGAGCTTTGTCTCTTTGGTCCTTTTTTAGCTGTTAATCAACTGGTGTACAGATTCCTGAGTCTACTGGGCTCTATCATATCTACATTTGAAACTGTGTATGGAGTCAGCCTCCACCACATCACTTCCTAGTGCATTCCATTTGTTAACTACTCTGACACTGAAAAAGTTCTTTCTAATGTTTCTGTGGCTCATTTGGGTATTCAGTCTCCACCTGTGTCCCCTTGTTCGCGTACCACACGTGTTAAAAAGTTTATCCTTATCTACCCTGTTAATTCCTCTAAGAATTTTGTAGGTTGTGATCATGTCTCCTCTTACTCTTCTGTCTTCCAATGTCGTGAGGTGCATTTCACGCAGTCTTTCCCCGTAACTCATGCCTCTTAGTTCTGGGACTAGCCTAGTGGCATACCTCTGAACTTTTCCCAGCTTCGTCTTGTGCTTGACAAGGTACGGGCTCCATGCTGGGGCCGCATACTCCAGGATTGGTCTTACATATGCTGTGTACAAGATTCTGAACGATTCCTTACACAGGTTCCTGAAGGCACTTCTGATGTTAGCCAGCCTCGCGTGTGCCGCAGACGTAATTCTTTTATGTGGGCTTCAGGAGACAGGTTGGTGTGATATCAACTCCTAGATCTTTCTCTCTGTCCGTTTCATGAAGTACTTCATTTCCAATTCGGTATCCAGTGTCTGGCTTCCTGTTTCCACCGTCTAGTTTCATGACCTTGTATTTACTCGGGTTGAACTTTAGTAGCCATTTGTTGGACCATTCACTCAGTCTGTTTAGGTCATCTTGTAGCCTCCTACTATCATCCTCTGTTTTAATCCTCATAATTTTTGCATCATCGGCAAACACTGAGAGAAACGATTCTATACCCTCTGGGAGATCATTTACATATATCAGAAACAGTATAGGTCCAAGGACTGAACCTTGCGGGATTCCAATGGTGACGTCTCATCAATCTGAGACCTCACCCCTCACAGTGACTCGCTATCTTCTGTTGCTCCCATTGGATAAGGTATAAGGTACACCCCTTATCCAATGAAGTACCTTACCTTTCACTCCAGCCTGCATCTCCAGCTTTTTCACTAGCCGCTTGTGTGGTGTGTGTGTGTGTGTGGTGTGTGTGTGTGTGTGTGTGTGTGTGTGTGTGTGTGTGTGTGTGTGTGTGTGTGTGTACTCACCTAATTGTACTCACCTAATTGTGCTTGCGGGGGTTGAGCTTTGGCTCTTTGGTCCCGCCTCTCAACTGTCAATCAACTGGTGTACAGATTCCTGAGCCTATTGTGCTCTATCATATCTACACTTGAAGCTGTGTATGGAGTCAGCCTCCACCACATCACTTCCTAATGCATTCCATTTGGCAACCACTCTGACACTAAAAAAGTTCTTTCTAATATCTCTGTGGCTCATTTGGGCACTCAGTTTCCACCTGTGTCCCCTAGTGCGTGTGCCCCTTGTGTTAAATAGCCTGTCTTTATCTATCCTATCAATTCCCTTCAGAATCTTAAATGTGGTGATCATGTCCCCCCTAACTCTTCTGTCTTCCAGCGAAGTGAGGTTTAATTCCCGTAGTCTCTCCTCGTAGCTCATGTGTGTGTGTGTGTGTGTGTGTGTGTGTGTGTGTGTGGTGTGTGTGTGTGTGTGTGTGTGTGTGTGTGTGTGTGTGTGTGTGTAAATCAAGAATTAAATCACTTTGAAAGTATATGTAACAACAAAGAAAAATGAAACAAGATGAAACATCTTCAAAAGTACAGAGTGTGTTTACAAAGTACAAAGAGTGCGGGATACATATATCCCTTATAGACTACTTAATTCTAATAATCCCATATATATATATATATATATATATATATATATATATATATAATATATATATATTATATATATATATATATATATATATATATATATATATATATATATATATATATTATATATATATATATTTGTTTTTTTTCTTTTTGCCTATATTTGTACATTTGCCTTGCTAACAATTTGTATGTTGTATAGGTTAGGTTTCACACGAGGACATTCCTCATTGGAAACGTAGAATGAGAGATAAGGTCGAACTGTGTCTCACATCAGAATGAGAAAAGAACGTTGGAAGGTTTAATTATATTTTGATTTAATCCCGAGTTCTGTGGGAACTGAGAATCAGCCCCTCAGAGTATCCCCTAAATTATAATCTTTATTATAGAGAAAATAATCTTGCACATTCTCAGGACGATGAGGAGAAGCAATTCATTAAAAAAAATGTCATTAACACCTGGGAACATGACTCGTAATTAACCTGCTTCATTACTCGCGCTGACATTCACCAATTAGAGACCTTAATTACTCTGTGACAAAAGCCTTTCCTCCTCTTCCCCCCCTTCCTCCCCCCCCCTGGCCACTTGTGATCACAAGTGATTGAGGAAGGACCGAAGCATATAATTCCAATTCTGGTGATTTGTAGAGTGTAATTACCCCCCACCACACGCCCTCATTTCGTACCCATGCCTCATTGTAACGGTCCATTACTATCATGGGTTTATGTCGTCTGGCCACGGATGCCCTCGAGCCATGGGGGTAAACACACTTAAGTGGCTCATCGACCCCAAACGCTCACTTGAGAACATTTTTTCCCCTCCCCATAATCAAAAGGAAGAGTTTCCATCAACAGTCTCCAACCTGAGCATGAGGGGGATATAATTACATGTTCCCAGACTANCCTGGTACTAAGGCAGCAAACGCAATGTCATAAGTGATACCACCCTCACCGGGGGATATGGTTTTACCTTTGCTTAGGGCCGAAAATAGCTCAAACTCAGTAAATGGCATTTTTCATTGCTGGACGGGGTGAATGTAGTAAAAGTATATCTATCGGATCGGGGTGGAGCTATTATTGTACCAGATGGATGCTCACTTGACTGTTATGTTTGGTGACCTGCAGATCAGCTGTGTCGTGCATGTAATACAGGTCGGTATATTGTACTCTCTTAATTTCTGTTTGTCCTAGCTTCAGTCATATGCAGTTTGCTTATTGTTATAGTGAATAGACAGTGCTTAAACTGTATATATGTGTTACAAATCTACAAGGGCCATGACGAGGATTCGAACCTACGTCCGAGAGCATCCCAAACGCTGGCTTAATCATTGGATTTGTTCATATGATGCATCACGCAATTATGATTTCTGTGTGTATATATGTGTTGTATATTATACGGCTTGTTATTATTGCAGGATGTAACTATACAGTAATTATTTGATCAATAAAGCCACATGTGGGGCAAAGCGCTTATTCACCTCAGCATGTATATACACCATAGAAACGCAATATAAACATGCAAACCCACCCCAAAGAAACGCAACACTTACGTATATACCCACCCATATAAACGCAACAAACCACTTTTAAACACAATATACAACAATAGGGAACATGGAAACAATTCAAAATTCATACAATTTAATGGTTGTATAGTCTTATTATAAAATTACACTATAAAATTGGACAACAGGCCATGTATTTAGATACAAAGTGGCTTGCAGAGTTCCTCGACTAGATATTTACAAACAGTTTATATTGTTCTACAGCTAAGCTAAAGACGCTGAGATGTATGGAATGATAACGTTTCCGCCACCGTAACATCAAATATGATAGTGAAGAGCAGTAACTTTAGCTGTGAATAATGAATACACGGGATATACTTAACTTTTACTCTGTGAACAATGAATTCCCGGATATACTTGACCATGACTCGATGAACAATGAATAACCGGGGCATATTTAACGATTACTTGATAAACAATGAGTGCTCAGGGCATACTTGACGATAACTCGGTAAATAATGAACACCCGAGGCATATTAAGTGACGATAATTCGGTGAACATTGAATATCCGGCCATACTTGACGATTACTTAGTGAACACAATAACCAGGGTATTCTTAATAACTGTGGACAATGAATAACCGAGACAAAGTAGCTTTATAAACAATGAGTAACGGGAGCATACTTAACAGTAAATCAGTGAACAATGAATAACCGGGACATACATAGTAACTGTAAACAATGAATAACTGAAACATATTTAACAGTAACTCAGTGAACAATTAATAACCAAGCATTTTTAACCTAGCTCGATGAACTATGAATAGCAAATATCCTGAACAATATCCATGTAATGGTGCCAAAGAAGTACATTACTCCTGCAATAAGGAGTATTACATTACATTATTATTACTCCTGCATTACTCCATAGCTTAGCAAATATATATATATATATATATATATATATATATATATATATATATATATATATATATATATATATGTCGTACCTAGTAGCCAGAACTCACTTTTTGGCCTACTATGCAAGGCCCGATTTGCCTAATAAGCCAAGTTTTCCTGAGTTTATATATTTTCTCTAATTTTTTTCTTATGCAATGATAAACTTACCCATTTCATTATGTATGAGGTAATTTTTTTTTTATTGGAGTTAAAATTAATGTAGATATATGACCGAAACTAACCAACCCTACCTAACCTAACCTAACCTATCTTTGTAGGTTAGGTTAGGTTAGGTAGCCGAAAAAGTTAGGTTAGGTTAGGTTAGGTAGGTTAGGTAGTCGAAAACCAATTAATTCATGAAAACTTGGCTTAATAGGCATATCGGGCATTGCATAGTAGGCTGAGAAGTGCGTTCTGGCTACTAGGTACGACATATATATATTTATATATATTATATATATATATATATATATATATATATATATATATATATATATATATATATATATGTTAATTATTGCCTTTCTTATATTTTTAAAACAGTGTGTCTGTATAGGCTAGGATTGACTAAATGTTCCCCCCAGGTACTCATTTTGTCACAGCAGTGTGTCTGTACAAACTAGGCTTGAATAAATGTTACTCCTGGAACTTAATTTTTCATAGCAGTGTCGTCTACACAGGCTAGGCTTTAAATGTTTCTCCAGGTATTAATTTTGTCAAAGTAGTGTGTCTGCACAGGCTAAAATGACTAAATGTTCCTCTGGGTACTCATTTTGTCAAAGCAGTGCGTCCGCACAGGCTAGGCTTGGCTAAATGTTTCTCCGGGTATTAATTTTGTCAAAACAGTGTACAGTATCTGCAAAGTCTAGGCTTGAATAAATGTTCCTCTGGGTACTCATTTTGTCAAAGTAGTGTGTCTGCACAGGCTAGGCTTCACTAAAAGTTCCTCCAGGTACTTATTTTGTCAAAGCAGTGTGTCTGCCCAGGCTTGGCAGTGTTGCTACTCATATTCGTTTCGTTGTATACATATATATACGTTCGATGTATAGATTGTACTTCCAAACCCAACTATATTTTACCCCAATAAGAAAAACCACACACCATAGGGTACCCTTTATACCTGTCCCTGAAGAGTTTTACCCCCCAAGATTATAACATATGTCAAAACTTGGTATACATAGCAAAGGGGTTATCTACAAGGCTGATATGGAGGTCGTCTTTGATCAGATTTGGTTGATTGGGCACCAGGCTGAAGGCTCACTCTATCACAGCCTCCGTCGTGTCGTCGACCTTGCCAAAGTTGTCGTTGAGAGAATAGAATGTGGTGGCCACTGAGCAATCCACATTGATGGCATGGTCGCACACGAAGTATTCCTGAGAAAGCATGAAGCCATTAAGATTTAAATGCAGTGTTTAACAGTTAAGAGCTGCATTAGAACTAAAAAATATGTTTTCCCATAACTGTTCGTCAGAATTATTGTTATATCGGAGGCTGTGTTATAGGCAATCAGTTTCAATAGAAGAATGTATTAATTTTATAACGTTTGTCAAGTTAAACGTAGGAGCATTGGTTTATATTCAATTGAAAACTCACCGGTAAAGGTTACGCCACGGGAACAAGTTACAGGTGTAAGAATATATGGGACTCAACCCAGGGGACAAATTACTGGTGTAAGAATATATGGGACTCACAACCCAGGGGACAAATTACTGGTGTAAGAATATATGGGACTCACAACCCAAGGGGACAAGTTACTGGTGTAAGAATATATGGGACTCAACCCAGGGGGACAAGTTACTGGTGTAAGAATATATGGGACTCAACCCAGGGGGACAAGTTACTGGTGTAAGAATATATGGGACTCACAACCCAGGGGGACAAGTTACTGGTGTAAGAATATATGGGACTCAACCCAGGGGGACAAGTTACTGGTGTAAGAATATATGGGACTCACAACCCAGGGGGACAAGTTACTGGTGTAAGAATATATGGGACTCAACCCAGGGGGACAAGTTACTGGTGTAAGAATATATGGGACTACAACCCAGGGGGACAAGTTACTGGTGTAAGAATATATGGGACTCAACCCAGGGGGACAAGTTACTGGTGTAAGAATATATGGGACTTACAACCCAGGGGGACAAGTTACTGGTGTAAGAATATATGGGACTCACAACCCAGGGGGACAAGTTACTGGTGTAAGAATATGGGACTTATGACCCAAGGGGACAAGTTACAAGAATATGGGACTCACAACCCAGGGGGGGGGAACAAGTTACAAGAATATGGGACTCACAATCCAGGGGGGGATAAATTACAAGAATATGGGACTCACAACCCAGGGGGGGGGACAAGTTACAAGAATATGGGACTCACAACCCAGGGGGGGGACAAGTTACAAGAATATGGGACTCACAACCCAGGGGGGGATAAATTACAAGAATATGGGACTCACAACCCAGGGGGGGGGGGACAAGTTACAAGAATATGGGACTCACAATCCAGGGGGGGACAAGTTACAAGAATATGGGACTCACAACCCAGGGGGGGGGACAAGTTACAAGAATATGGAACTTACAACCCTGGGGGACAAGTTACAGGTGTAAGAATATATGGGACTCACGATCTAGGGAGACAAGCTACAGATATATGGGACTCACAATCCAGGGGGGGGGACAATTACAAGAATATGGGACTCACAACCCAGGGGGGACAGTTACAAGAATATGGAACTTACAACCTGGGGGACAGTTACAAGTGTAAGAATATGGGACTCACGATCTAGGGAGACAAGCTACAGATATATAGGAATCACAACCCAGGGAAGACAAGTTACAAGTATAGAGAATACACAGGAACTCACGACCCAGGGTGACAAGTTACAGGTGTAAGTATATATATATAGGACTCACGACCTAAGGGGGGGGGAAGTTACAGGAGACAAGTTAGAAGGACACAGCAAGTTAAAGCAAGTTACCCTAATGTACCTAGTAATCCTTGTCATTAGTGTATTGTTATTATTGTGTATTAATCTAATCTTTGTTTATTGTGTCAAAATTTCTTACAATGTACCTGTAAAAATTTGTTGTAAATTTTGTCGGAAATTATCTACTTAAATTATCTGTTAGATTAAGGACTTGCCCGAAACGCTATGCGTGCTAGTGGCTTTGCAAGAATGTAAATTCATCATTATTACTATGTACTTTCTTAACCCCAATGTACCTTCTTGTATATAAATAAATAATAAATAAATAAATAAATAAATAATAAATAATAAATAAAATACATTGGCTTTGATCACGGCGTGTGATAACCTACAGGGGAAACAATAAATGAATGGGATCACAAGAAAATTGTAAAACAAAGTAGGTCTAGTGTCCTGTAAGTTCAGTATTGTACACACTTGAAAATGTTTTAATCGTTCACTATAATTATAAGCGCTCTTTTGTGGGGAATGTAATGGGATAGATCGTGAAAATAGAAGGCGGGTTTTTATGTGTGTCGAAGTGTTGGCAGGTTCCTGTGTGTGTGTGTCGAAGTGTGGCAGGTTCCTGTGTGTGTCGAAGTGTTAGCAGGTTCCTGTGTGCGTCGAAGTGTTGGCGGATTCCTGTGTTGTGTGTGTCGAAGTGTTGGCAGGTTCCTGTAGGTGTCAGTGTTGGCAGGTTCCGTGTGTGTCGAAGTGTTGGCAGGTTCCTGTGTGTGTCGAAGTGTTGGCGGATTCTGTGTATTTCGAATAGTGTTGGCAGATTCCTGAGTGTATTTACTAAAAGTATCGAGCTCTTTTGTTCCTGCATTTGTATGGTGGTGTAACACGATCCGCAGCAGGTTACCTGGTTGAAGAGAGTCTGGTTGGGGCAGAGGAAGGACCACTTGAGGTCGTTAAGGCAGATGTGGAAGGCCTGGCAGTCGGCTTCAACGTCAGCGTAGTACCCGTAGGGGCGCTCCTCGCACGAGAAGGTGGTGTCGGGCACTGCTTTCAGGAGGGCAGCACCTCTTGGGCGGCGACTGTCCCCGCTGTCACCACCACCACCAGGGATACTGTAGGGTGCGTCAACCCCACCCGGGGAAAGTTATTATCACTGGGAAACTGTATCATAAATTATGGGAATTTATGGACAGCATTTTGTGATGAAATTGCATTCGTAAATTGTACAGTTATCAGTGAATTTGTTAAATTTATGTTGTTTGAGTTCTAATATAGATACTTTATCAAAAAAATTGTGAATGACAGGAAAATTAAATGTTTTGATATTAACTAGCGGCTACCAGATGTACGTACTTTAAAGGTGCTATGTTTGATACTAAATATATACCTCTGATGCTACCGATGTTGCTGTTATTAATGATATTACTTTGGCGTTTGTTAATATTATATAATTTCTGCTATGCTCAGCTGCTAGCTGTTGCTGCTACTTGAGAATGTCGCCAGGCTCTTAAGTTTGTCTTAATCGTTGTGGTCTTTTCAGAGTCTAGGGAGTCTTTCTTAGTATATAGGGTATTTGTAGCATATAGTGGGGTTTTGTCAGAACATAAGGGTATCTGGTATCTTTCTAGTATCTATTGTGGGTCTTTTACACAACATAAAGGTCTTTTTAGCACATAGTGGGGTGTTTTTAGCACCTGTGGTCTTCGTCATTGCTCAGTGACTGTTTTGTCACTCCGCTTAGTCTTTGTCGTCAGGTCATTGGAGTGTTGCCGCATGATGTTGTTGTTTTTAGATTTAGCTACTCAGAACGAAGTGTCATGTAGCACGGGCTATGATGAGCCCGTAATGAAATGTTTTTTGTTGCAGCAACTGCTCTTCCGTTAAATACTCACCTAGCAGGATCCTCATGTCTTCTGTGTGCCTAGAGAAGATAAAATATAATATACAACTACTACTAATTAATGTAATAATAGTAATAACAATAAGATGTAGACCTCAGATAAGTAAACATTTAGGTCACTCTCCTGTAGGCTTACGGTTATTTCAAAATATTATTAAAACTAACTGCTTAAACCAACCAAGATCACTCATTTCTTGGTTAGAATTTGGTTGATGCTGCAGACACCGAACAGTGAGAGATTCACCGTTACCTGGATAAATATAACGTAACGTCTAATCTAAAACGTAAATTGTGAAAGCAGAAAAGGCCTTAGATACGGCGAGATACTGTGCACACATTAGGCTAGGTTGGGTGACACGGTAGGTTTCCCTTAGCCACTTCCTTACTTAGATTCTGCACAAAACGTTGCAAAGAGCCTATG
>WNGS01092210.1:6026825-6100647 GCA_020271785.1 Procambarus virginalis
TGTTTGTCCTTCCAAGGAAAACCAGGACACAAGTGTCATCAGTCATTATGACTATACATGAATACCCCAGTGAAGATAGCCTAGTCTACCACCCCATCCCACTCCCCCCAGTAATTATCAAGACTGCGCTGAGCCAGGATGACTATGTACTATATACAGTACGTATATCAGTCTGTCGTGGAATATTCAAAAGGCGCTAATATCACATCGGTTGCCAATACAATAAAAGAACATAAGCCGTGCAAGTTAAGGTGTATCAGATTTACCTACCAATAATTCTATTGAGGGACAAGTGACCAGGAGGGACATTAGTAAAACAAGACATATGATCATCTGGACAATTCATTTCAGACAATAAGGAGCAAAGCATAATTCCATTATACAGTATGCCCATGAGGTAAGTGCATGTGACTGATATGCAACCTAGCCACAGCCATTTCTCACCATCTATTATGGCGGTAGGAGAAAGCAAAGGGAATAAATCGGTCACTTTTATGAGTGCACAGGTTGCTACCTGTAATGCCAGACCAATGACACAGTCAATGGATGCAGAATTTATGACTGGGTAGAAATGTAAATATTGCAATGAATCCCTTTTTGGGAAATGGGACAACCTATGAATGGCCTTAGCAGTGATATCCACAAGTTCATTTATGATGACCCCAATATGGCTGAGAACCCAGCAAAATCTGTCTTAAATTTGCTAGAAATGAGAAACAGCCACTACAGGATGTAAAGAGTTAAAACACTGCAGAGCCACAATGACAGAGGAATTTAATGGTCACAAAGTGGTAAACAAAGGATCATCCAAAATTGGATGAAGTTGTTGACCAGACCACACACTAGAAGGTGAAGGAACGACAACGTTTCGGTCCGTCCTGGACCATTCTCAAGTCCCTCCTCCATTCTCAAGGAGGAGGGACTTGAGCATGGTCCAGGACGGACCGAAATGTCGTCGTCCCTTCACCTTCTAGTGTGTGGTCTGGTCAACATACTTTAGCCACGTTATTGTGACTCATCGCCTGCATTTGGATGAAGTTCCCCCATGAGAGCCTATGGGCAGATAGCACACACACTGGACTAATCTGGAAAAACAACAGGGTATCTAATACTGTTGCCAGACTTAGACCTATCTGTGAACAGCAATAGTGTATGAGCAAGAGAAAAATTTTCACAAAAAAGGCATTTCATATAGGAGGAGGAGGACCCCCTCCTCCTCTTCCTCCACATGGGGGTCTCCATGTGGGCTAGGGTCTTGCAAAATTTCACAAGGAGGACTCTCCATGGGAGCAAGGAACAACATGAGAGATTATGTAAACATGAACCGAGAATCTTGCAAATGAGCCATCTTTAAAGGGAAAGGGAAGTGGTGTGAGGGAACAGGGTCTTCCTAAGGTCAGTAATCAAAGCACAGCACAAGCGGAAGTAGGGATGTTGCAGGGAACGTGCAATGTAGCGAACACAGTAACAAATCATGGTAATCCTGTAGAAACATAATGCCAGCATCAACACTCATGTGAGAGAGATGAATGAAAAGTATCAGAGTTGAGGCATAACCCAGTATGATGCAGCGTATGGAGACAATGAAGGGTTGGAGGAAAAAGCAGAAGAATAGGCAGGGCAGCCATAATCGAATTTAAACAGCACAAGAGCATGACAAGAGTTAGCACAAGAGTGCTAACAAGAGTGTGCATCTATCAGCTCCCATGAAGGCCCTTTAAGAAAGAGCCTTAGAACATTCAACTCAAAAGCAAGAGAGATGGGGTGATTAAGACAATTGGGGTGCAAAAAGATCTACCCCAAGAATTTAACATTATTCTTTCGCAGATTGGGATTTCCACACAGCAACAATTGCTGACGAGGAATGATATGGTACTAAATTAGTCATAGTACACGTCTTAGTTGGGAAAAACATAATCCATGATTGGTTACAAAATGACATGTTATCAATTGGAAGTTGGAGCTGACTTTGGAGGAGTGAGAAGTCATCATCATGACAGCAGTAAGAAATCAACATACAGGGCAGAGAAAATGCAAGGGAGATGAGAAGAAGAATGATCATTTAGGGCAACCTGGAAAATAGTAGTACTCAGAACACTATCTTGGGGAACACTTTCATATTGTTGAGAGAGAAATTAGCTTTAAGCCTCATTTTGAACAAATGCCTAGAGAGGAAGCCTTGGAGGGAAGGAGGGCGACTGTCATGAGGCCAAAAAAATTAACTTGGACTAAACACTATCTCCAGGTAATGTCAAGTAAGCCTTTTACACGTTAAGTAATTATCAAAAGAAGGCACCAAGCCGGGGAGATTAGGTAGCACCGTCAAATGTGCAGGATATTCAAAAGGCACTAAAAATCACTAAGGATGCCAATACTAGAACAAAAGCACATAAGGCGAACAACATCAAAGGTATCCGATTCACCAAGGATTCTATCGAGGGACAAGTGACCGCAAGAGACGGTCGGGAAGCAAGACGCACGCACATTCTGGAAGTCAGGATATTTACGACTGTAAGAGGGACAATGTAGTTTGGACAATAAGAAGCAGGGTGGCGCTCCACTAAGTGCCCCATGAGTTAAATGGGTATGGCCAATACATAACCTCGCCAGTGCCATTTCCCACCGCCGGTTATGGTGGTAGGAAGAAGGCCATGGGCACACGCTATCCTTAAGTGCACACAGTTTACCACCAGTAACAGAAGACCAGCAATCCTGCTAACGGGCACAGATTGAGGAATGAATAACTGGGTAGATGTAAAAATAAGGAACACCTTTGCGGGAAATGGGACAAGTCCAGATAGCCTCATTTGCAGCAGCATCCACATGCTCATTTAAGTTAACACCAATATGGCTAGGAACCCAGCAAAACTCGAATGTCTTAAATCTGCTGGAGATAAGAAACAGCCGATACTGAATTTCAACAACCACAGGATGGACTGGATATTTTACAGGTTAAAAGAACAGATACAACAGGGGTCAATAGCAAAAGCAATATGAATGTAGACAAAGTTCACTAAGATATCAGTTGTGACACTTGCAAAAGCCAAATTTACAGCCCCCGTGGCGCTGTGGTAAAATATTTGCCTGACGCCTCGTGAGCGCTTTGGCCTGAGTTCGTATCCTGGTCAAGGAAGATTGACTGGATGCCAATCCTTAACTTGGAGCCTCTGTTCACCCAGCAGTGAATGGGTACCTGGTTGTTAAATGATTTGGCGGGTCGTATTCTGGGGAAAAATTAGGATTAAGGATCTGTCCGAGACACTATGCATGCTAGTGACTGTACAAAAATATAAGAACTCTTGTATATTGCGAAGGGGAGAGGTGGCAATGAAAAACCACATCTGTTCCAGTTAAGTCCATTATGGACACACCATAGTCTGTGCTGCTTGGAATTTTTTGTTACGAGTAGCTGAACCTAAAACAACAACAACACGATTCACACTAACCATGTATTTAAAAAGTTTGTAGACAATTTGTTGGGTAATGGGGAGAAAATCTAAAGGGAAATTCCTTGAGTGCTAGGTTTTCTAACTGAAAGAACAACTGCCTCAAGTCAGTCCTCTGAGACTGATGTCGTCTTCCAAATATGGTTATAGATATGTAGTAAATACTGAAAGTCACAAAGAGGGAGATGATGGAGCATCTCATAGTGAATACCATCTGAGCCTGCTGCTGTAGAAATGCAAAGGTCAAGGCAGAGATCATTATAGGAAAATTGGAGGTGAGTATGAAAGTCCAAAGGATGAAATCCAATAAGGGGCTTACAAGTAAGGAAAGTAGGAGGAAGATGAGTACCAGAGCTAGCAGCTGAATAGTATGAACTCAGTTCATTCGTGACCAACACCTGATCTGCAACAGCAGAACCACGGAGATAAAGGATAGGTGCGGTCTGGAACAAATTTACCTGCACTCTTATGGATTTTCTTCCAGACATGATGGATAGGAGTGTCAACTGTAATGGTGGAGATATAGGATTTCCAACTCTCACATTTAGCTGTATGGATGATCCACGTACCACTGCACTCACCTTCCAAAACAAAATAAAGGATTTAGGTGTTTGCTGGCACCAGTGCTTTTTCCAGGTGTGTTTGTATTCGGCTGTGTACGCTGTATGCTTACAGTGTACAGCCCACGCAGAGTCCCAACTCCACCAAGGAATGCACTTTTTCGACATTGAGGGACATAGAACAAATCAGCAGAGAAGGTGGGGTAGAAAGGGCCATGGTAAGGAGAAGTGCTTTGCATCAAGGGTGTCACCAGAGGTTTGAACAAGAGCAATAGGAATCTCCACTCCAAAGTAAAGTCAATTGACTCCAAAGCCGAGATGGGAGGTAACTTAAGAACAAGGTCAGAGGAGGTAGCCAGCGGGAGGATTGACACCTTTCTCTTCCAGGAGGAAGAGGCAGAGGAACCAGGTTTACATTTCAGATACCCAAATCTACCTCCAAGAGCAGCCCCTCTGGCGGACGATTCAATGACCCTAATAGGCAAGGTTTCTTCGCGCATAAAACTCTCAGAGACTGGAGACGGAGGGCAAGGCAATCCTCAACAAGGCTCAGGGTATTGTGCATGAGCCCCCCCCACCACCTCACCACAAAAAGGTGAAACTCTAGAGTCCCCCCTCCCCACCCTGAAATGAATAAAATTGCTAACAGAATCAGAAACACAATCTCATCCATAATCCCAAACAAATCAGTGCACAAATAAGCAGGAAAATATAAGAGGAAAATACTTCACCACAGGTGCAATAGGAATTATCACTAGCAAATCACAATTCATATCAGACACTGATACAGCACAAACTTATGGATACAAATACAGTACTGTCTTCAATGAAAAACAAGTTCCAGCTCCTGTGCTTCAGTAAAAACAAAGAAAATCAAAACAGAAATCACATATTAAAACAGTCAAACTACATCATAAAAATAGTAATGAAAATGATCTGCAAATAATCATGTTGGAAGACCTTAATACTTTTTAAAGAACACAATAAAGTAGCTGTCACAACTGCAAGGAAAATGACAGGCTGAATAACAAGAACATTTCTAACAAGAGATGCCGTACTAATAACAGTACTTTATGAAACATCTGTGCTATCGAAGGTGGAATATTATTAAAATCCCTAGTCAAAGCTGCAAAAGTTGGTGACCTGGAGAATGTGCAGAGAACTTTTACTGCCTGAAGCCATTCAATAAAACGTCTACCTTAAAGCTACTTAAAACTTCCTAAATGTACTCCTGAGAGTACATGTGAGATATATACATTTTACACACTGGAAAATATTAGAGGGAATGGTTCCAGATTTGTACACTGGAATAATTCCCTGCAGGACCAGAAGGCATGGCAGAATATGCAAGACCACCCCCACTGAAAAGTAAAGATGCAATGGGTATGCTTAGAGACAATTCTATAAACATCAAAGGCCCCCAAGACTTTTCATATTCTCCCTCTAAAACATATGAGGCATAACTAGCCAACCTCTCATAGCATTCAAAAGGAAAACAAACATTTCCAAAGGATACAGTACCTGGATCAACTGGATTATAATTCATAAGTCAGATTTGGAGCAGGAGAATCTATTAGGCTGCTTGACCAGACCACCAACCAGGAGGCCTAGTCAGAGACTGGACTGTGGGGAACATTGATCCTCAGAACCTCTTCAAGGTTCTGAAACCTTGAGCTCACATGAAAAATATATATAATATTTTTATAGTATAAAATCTTTCAAAGATTTCTCTCAAATAAATATAAGATCAATGATCAGAATCACACATATAAAATGTTACTAGATGCTACTGTTATTATTTCATATGAAAACAAATAATATACAGTACTGTACTAATTAGGAGCCAAGATTGGCTAGACCTCTGGTTATAGGCAGATTACTTACATTATCTGATTATAAATATTACTGCATATCATTCATACTATTACCTTCTTAAGCAATAATTTTACAAAGCAATTTCCAAATACTGTATATTAGGTTAAAATATGCAAAGCAGTATACTGTATAGTGTATACAAAACAGTATTGAACTTTTCTGTTATATATTACAATACAGTACTACTATCTTGAACCCCTTACTCGTAATTTACTTTTTTCTTCATCTTCCACACCATGCTCGTAATTTACTGTCTTCTATCATTTTGCACACTGCTTGTAATTTGCACTCATTATACACTTACTTAGTCAGTGTTACAATTTATAATTTAATTTTTACTTTACACAAATAGATATGCTAAAAAACAAGATACAGTAGTTTAGCCTTTAACTTGTTATTCTTCACCACTCTTTTCCAACACATTATCTTCATATCTTTTAAGAGAACACACAGAAAAATATATACATACATTGAGCAATCCCCTCTATCCAACTACATAAGGCACAATCTAATGAGGAATCTCTTCTAAACCTTTCTTACCAGCACAGCCTCTGTATATCAACCAAATATTACAGTCATGTGTCTAGCTTAAACTCTCAGCAAGGTAAACTGTTACCTCAAGCTCCACACATGACTATTATTTTGGATGCCATCTCTATGTACATTCTTGCTTAGCATCCCTTGGGTAAATACTACTTGCAACACAACTTTGTGTTACTTGATCTACCCAATTATCAGTTCTTACTATTACATAAATTAAAATTCCATTCTATGCAAAATAATACAGCACTGTATATAATTTATTTTCAATGTTAAATTTATTTCTAACAGAGCATTACAACCTATTCACTACTGTTGCTCTCTCAAATGTTATTATATGGGGGAACATCTGGGCATACAATACATTTATCTACATCACATACTGACCTCATTCTGCATTATCTTAAGTCCTTTGATGAACATTGTTTGATTATTTAATATTGTATTTAATCACTCCATCCTAATTGTTCCTTTTGGCAAAAGATCAATCTCAAACTCTGCACAAAATATAGCTGACCTTATTGATACACAATTACATTACAGACAACTATAATCTTCTCACTGTGAATATGGTAACTTAACTTTGAATGAAATGCAGACCTATAAATTTACTGTTCGCACATATGAGGTAGAAATTTTTTTTACAGTGATAAATTTATAATGCAGCACTTAGTATACTTTATGTTTATCTTCAACACCAAATACCTTGAAAATTCAAGATAGCATTACACTGCAGCTTTCTAGTACAGTACTACATGCAGTCTCTTCTCCAAATATTTCTATTTATGTATAGCATTGCACAGACCTCCTATTCCTTGCTCATACATTCTCTCATTCTACCTGATTCTGGCCCATTTACCCATTCCCCCCTTCCCTCAACACAAAGTGCATGCTCTTTAAACACAAAAAAAGGAATATCTGAAACTGTGGAGGGACTATAGACCCATAAGAGGTAAATCCTATATACCACACTCATATATATACAGACAGCCACGTGCTTTGTGAACGTCATCTGTATGAAAATGCCAGTTTCCCGATTGGGGCTGGTTTGGATACTCAAGTTTCAGGAAGTGCAAGGTTCGCATAAAATGGTTCGAGTATCTCATCCGGGCAAGTGTCTGCCAGGCCTCGTGGCCAGGGTTGGTGATGGGTGGTTGGGTGGAAGATAGGCATAGTTTGCCCACTAACCATGTCAGGCANTATAAAAAAAATGATTGTTAATTATGTGATCTAATAAATGTTGATGGCTATTCATTTAGTTTTCTCCTAGACCTGTAAATCACTGCTGAAATGAATAGTGCAGGAATAAAATTCTCACTAAATAAATAAGCCTCCAAAAGAATTATTAATATATTGAAATATTAGTGAAAATATATGGAATGAAGAGATACTAGAAGAGACTTGAGAACTTATATTAATGCAGTCCAGTTGACGACTATCTGTGCAGGGTACAACAATTTCTGTACATTTCTACAGTTTAGTTGCATATCCAGATTCCACAGTCATATTGTCCAACAATCTCTCAATTTAAATTGGCTGCCCTTGTCCACTCTGTGCATTCCGTCACTATTTGATGTCCTGATCTTGTTCCCAGTCCTTTTTCACTTGAAAGCTGTGAGGTTACATTTCCTAAGGAATCACAGTACAGTGCAGTACCTAGAATTAGGTTAGTAAAGGTCTTACTGTAAGGAAGGGACCATACAGAAAGCTACCTTTCAAATCTTTCGCCAGTGCACCCAACAGCACATGTGCAGAGTTAGTCTATAATCACAGTGAGAGAACGACATTCTCTAAAAAGATGTAAACAAGTACCAAATACTGTATTGTTAACAACTATTCCAAACTATTGACACTATTCAAACTATGTCCAACTGTGACATACGTTTCCAGTCACAGAAGTACATTCTGTGACTGGAAAAGCATGTTGAAAAATGTGTTACATGTGGAAAACCAGTGTTAAACTAGATTAATTACAAATAAATAGATGGGGACCAGAAAAATGCTGGAACCCCAGGATGGAGGGCGAGGGTGAACAGTGGATGTTGACTTCTCAGAGCAGCGGTGCTGTGCAGATCTCCTCCCCAATTGTTGATTCAAGTCGGAAGGGCACTCCACATGATATAGCAAATAGAATAGACTTATTAATTTGTGGTGCTATTTCTATGATAGAAGTAGGATATTGTATTTATATACAAAGTTGTATAGTGTGTATATACCAGTAACCCAGTGGTTGACTGGTATAGTTCGCGTGATTTTCCGTTCTGTTGTGTAGCCATGTAATCTGGTAGGTTGGCCTGGGCCACGTGTTGTGTTGGAGGTTAGCATCAGTGCCTAAGCCCCAGTGAATAAGAAAGATAACTGTGTAATAAAACCCAAGAAGTTCACTTTTCCAGTGTACCAAGGTAGTGACCAAGTGGAGCTTAAGGGAATACTGTATATATGTATATGGTGTGTGTGTGTGTGTGTGTATATATATACTGTATATATATATATATATATATATATATATATATATATATATATATATATATATATATATATATATATATATATATTTTTTTTTTTTTTTATTGTAAAGAGAGTCCAAGTTTTGAGACTTAATAATATTTCTTGTCTTTGTTCCAATAGTGTGTACACATTACAACCATGCTTCTGATATATCTTGTACCTTTAAGTTTGACTATAGCATTAAACTCCTGTATGAACCCTGAGTTTAACTGCCACAGTCTTTCCTGAGATTGAGGTCTCTAGTTTATTGTATGAAATATAACCTCTGTATTTGGTATGTCCTGGAATCACCGAGTATAACACCAAGTCTTACCTTTCCTAGTGATCATTATAATCGCCCTCCCCTCATTTATTCAGTAAGGACGAGTAGCAAGAAGCTCGTTCCTTACACATTTTCTGGTCCCCCCGTCTATTTCTTTTTCATTTATTTAATTTAAAACTGGTTTTCCACATTTAACAGTTATATTTTTTAACATGGTTTTTAAGTCACAGAATGTTCTTGGAATAGTTTCTGTTAACAATATTTGGTACTTTACACACAAAAATCACAATTGCGTGATGCATCAAATGAACAAATCCACAAGGGCCGTGACGAGGGTTCGAACATACGTCTGCGATGCTCTCGGACGTAGGTTCGAACCCTCGTCACGGCCCTTGTGGATTTGTTCATTTAATATTTGGTACTTGTTTACATCTCTTTAGAGAATGTCGTTCTCTCACTGTGATTAGACTAACTCTGCACTGGCTGGAGATTTGAAAGGTAGCTTTCCTGAAAGGTCCCTACCTTACAGGACATAGTGAATATGGACTTTTAAGTTCCTTATTTATATTTTTATATGCTGTTCTTTTGTTCACAAACTTCCCATATCACTAATGTTATCCTGTTCACATTGTTTTCTTTTATTGTTTCTTGTTGTTGTCTACCTCTTATGGTGTCATTTCCTACAGGCTTCCTTTCTCCCTGTGTATTTTCTACTATCCATTTGACTCTTCATCTGTGCATTTTTTTTTATGAATTTTATAAAGGTTTTGGCAGTCTAGGAAGTAATTATCAAAAGAAGGCACCAAGCCGGGAAGACTATGTACTGTAGCACCAGGGCAGTCTAGGAAGCAGCAGTGTACTCATTATTTTTTTTTCCTTATTTTGGTGAACTTGTTACAAAATAGTAAAGATTGTCAGGCATGATTTTTTCCTCAACCTGTATTGTCCCTTGTTTACAAAGTTTACTTTCTTGCAAGTGTTTTAATATTCTTTTCCAGAATTTTGCATAGGATTTAAGTAAGTAATTATCAAAAGAAGGCACCAAACTGGGAAGGCTATGTAGCATCACCAAATGTGCGGATTAATCAGAGGGCACTAAATATCACCAAGGATGCCAATACGAGAACAGAAACGCATAAGGCGAACGATATCAAAAGTACATGTATCTGATTCACCAAGAATTCTATCGAGGGACAATTGACCGCGAGGGACAGTCAGAAAGCAAGACACACACTCGTCTTGGAAGTCAGGACATTCAACAAAGAATGTGCACGACCGTAAGAGGAACAATGCAATTTTTACAATAAGGAGCAGGGCGGCACTCCATTAAGTGACCGTGAGTTAAACGTGTGTGGGCAATATGCAACCTAGTCAGAGCCATTTTCCACCGCCGGTTACGGTGGTAGGACGGCCACAGGGGGACACGACTCGTAAGAGTACGCAGTTTGTTACCAGTAACAGAAGACCAACAGGCACGGATGGAGGAATGAATAACTGGGTAAAAGTCAGAATAAGGAATACCTTTACGGGAGATGGGACAAGTGCAGATAGCATCCTTAGCGGCAACATCTGCACGCTCATATAAATAGACATCACCATGGCTGGGAACCCAGCAAAACTCCACCGACTTAAATTTACTGGAGATAAGAAACAGCCAATGTTGAATCTCGATGACCACCGGGTGGACCGGATTAAAGGACCCCAAAGCCATTACGAGAGTCAACTATCACCACAGAGGAGGATTGACAACGAGACAGCAGGAGACGAAGAGCATAAAGAATAGCATAAAGTTCTGCTGTGAAGATGCTAGCCTCCGGAGGAAGACGACACATATAAGTGTGCCCAGGAAAAACAACAGAAAAGTGCTCAAAGGAAAAGGCGTTTCAGAACAGTAGGAGGGGTAAAAGCTTTAGTGATGCAGGTCAGGGAAGTACAAAATTTGGGAAGGGGCAAGGATGGAACAATACGAGGAGAAACATTGGTAATATGAACGAGAATCTTGTAAGCGAGACAAACGGACAGAAAGAAGAAGGTGGTGAAGAGGAACAGGAACTACAGGAGGGGTAAAAGTCAAAGCACGACAAGAGGCAAAATTGAGGATGCTGTAAGGACCGTGCAAGATAGCGAAGACAGTAGCGGTCCTGGAGAGATAGGAAGCCAGTGTCAGTGTACAAGCTGAGGGCAGGAGTTGAACGAAAGGCACCAGAGCTGAGGCACAACCCAGTATGGTGCAAAGGATCAAGACGGTGAAGAGTAGAGGGAGAAGCAGAAGAGTATGCAGGGCAACCATAATCGAGTTCAGACAGGACGAGAGGATTGCAAATAGAGGAGCGTGCGCCTATCCGCTCCCCTAGAAGTATGGGACAAAACCTTAAGTAGGTTAAGGGCCCCTAGAGCATTCAACTCAGAGGTAAAAGATATGGGGTGACCAAGACAAATGAGTGTCAAAGATTAACCCCAAAAGCTTCGCAGAATCTTTGTACACAAGGGGATGACCATAAAGTGACAAAGAAGGACGACATGCTTTCGAGTAAAAGTCATAGCACTGAGAGAATTTGAGAGTTCTCGAGAACATTCTCTTAGTTGCAGAGAACTTGAAGCCTTGATTGGTGCCCCAAGACGCCACGGCATCAATCGCAAATTGACGCCTCCGTTGAAGGAGAGGCGAATCATCACCTTGACAGCAAAGAGCAAGATCGTCGACATAAAGAGCAGAGAATATGCCAGAAGGAAGGGAGGAAAGAAGACCATTGAGGGCAACCAGAAAAAGAATAGTGCTCAGAACAAAATGGTGTACCCCAAGGTGTACACCATTTTGTTCTGAGGTGTACACCTTGGAGTACACCTCAACAAAAGGTGTACCCCAAGGTGTACCTTGGGGTACACCTTCATATTGCCAAAAAGAGGCAGAGAGAGTGGTACCAAGCCTGACTCGAAGGAACGATGAGAGAGGAAGCTTTGGAGGAAGAGAGGGAGATTACCACAAAGGCCAAAAGAACAAAGTTGGGACAGAATATGGTATCTCCAGGTTGTGTCACAAGCCTTTTTCCAGGTCAAAAAGGACAGCAACAATGGAGGTCTTTGCAGCAAAAGCAGTACGAATATAGACCTCCAAGTTCACCAGGACATCAGTTGTGCTGCAGCACTTGTGAAAACCAAATTGAGGAGAGAGGTGGTAATGGTGTTCCAAGAACCACATCAGACGAACATTTACCATACGCTCAAAGAGTTTGCAGACACAACTTGTGAGGGCAATAGGGCGGAAGTCCTTAGGGGATGTCCCGAGAGACCCCTGTTTCCAAATAGGAAGTACAACGGCATTGAGCCAGTCCTCAGGGACTGATGACGACTCCCAGACCTGGTTATACAGGCTCAGTAAATACCGAGACGTACAAGGAGGGAGATGGCGAAGCATCTCATAATGAATGTCATCCGAGCCATAGAACCATAGAACCGCAGAGGGCCAGGGCAGCTGAAGTTCAGAGAGAAAAGGGATTGTTATAGGGAAGGTAGAGATGAGTGAGGAAATCTAAGGGATGAGATTCAAGAACGGGCTTACGAAGAAGGAAGGACTGAGGAAGATGAGAACCAGAGCTAACAGAAGAATAGTGGGAACCCAGTTCGGTCGTGACCTGCACTGGGTCCGCCACAAGAGTACCACGGAGGTGAAAAACTGGTGAGATATCTGGAACGAACTTACCTGCAATCTTGCAGATCTTCTTCCAGATCTGCGGTAGAGGAGTATCGGATGTAATGGTGGAAACGTAAGATTTCCAACTCGCACGCTTAGCTGTACTGATCGTCCTACGGGCCACCGTATTTGCTTTCCGAAACAAAATAAAGGAATCAGTCATCTGTCGGCGTCGGTGTTTCTTCCAGGCTGCATGCTTACAGCAGACAGCTCGAGCACAGTCCGCATTCCACCAGGGAACGCAATTCCGCGTGCTCAGGGAGGTAGAGCAGAGGGCAGCGTCGAAGATTGGTGTCATGAAAAAGGAGGAGGGCGCGAGGAAGAGGCAGAGAGGAGACGTTGATGTTTATTTTAAGTGGGTGTCTCAATTGTTCCTTGCCCTTAAGAGGGACTCGGCAGACCTATGATACATCCTCTATCTTTTGGGTTTGAATATCTTCATACCCTGTCCAACTTTCCACATGACCACCTTGTCTCAAGTGTGCCTGGTTTTACAGGCTGGAGCTCGGATGGTGTGTCTGGAATTCAAGGACACATACTGGCACATCCCAGGTTTAGAAACTGGTTAAGTTTTGTGGTTGCATCAGGCTTACTACTTCAAGGTTCTTCCTTTTGGTTTAAATCTGGCTCCCTGTGTTTAACACGTTGGTGCAGGTTGTGGCTTGGCTGCACCTTCTAGGGGTTCATGTGTTGGCCTACCTCAACAACTGGCTGCTTTGGGCTCCCAGTCAGTGTGTCAGCTACCCAGGGATAGCTAGCAGAAATCCCAGTTTCACACTTGGCTGGGCTTGCCTCGTGGCTCGATCCACTTCTCTTTCCCTGCCTCTGGTGGACGGCTTTGCGCTGTCTGCAGCATCGCTTGAAACAGCAGCTTGACGGTTTGTTCTGGTTCTGACCATTTCGCCATTTCTGGGACTGGCAGATTTGGCTCCCACCTGCCCATCATTCTCTCCTGTCTTGCTGGCTTCTTTTTTGGGGTTTGGTTCCACAGTGCCATTCTTCCACGTTGCTTGATGTGTTCATTGACACTTTGGCTCCAGGTTGAAGTTTCATGACCAGCACTCACCAGATCATCCTGTTCGGTGGTTGGGCCCATTCCTTTGGGCGTACAGTACAGTGCATGAGTTTACAACTGTAGCATGCCACTTGGCTTTCTTCAGGTGCTGTGCTCTGGTTCCACTCTGATCCAGGGGTTCATTGCCTGAACCAAGAGGGGTTGCTTCTGTCCATTGCCTTGTGGAGCTGGACACTTGGCATCTAGTATCTTGAGGTTTAGCTCCCCACCCAGTTCCTGTGCAGGGTGTGTCCAACATTCTCGTAGATGGGTTGTTTTGCTTCTGTCCTATTTGTATGTCAATGATGTGTCCTGTTGGATCTGATAGACATTTGGTTGCCTAGGGGTGGATCTCTTCACGATGCTGTGGCTCTGTTCCCAATCAGCACTCTTGACTGGACTGGTTGAAGTGGAGGTCCATTCACTTTTATTCCCACAGTCCAGTTGTTGCTCTGGGTTCTGTCCATTTTGGAGTTGTATTTAGGGAGGGTGATCTTTCTGGTTCCTTGGTGCCCAGCCCAGTCTTGGCTTCCAGCCCTTCTTCCCAGGTGTCTAAACCTGGGCATTTTTCCATGGCTCAGCCTTTTCAACAGAACAGCCTAAAAGTACTTGCTGGTTTGGCCTCCTCCTCTGCCCTAACCATCTGGCATTTTTTGTGTTTGTCAACTGTCATTTGTATGGCTAGTGGATGTCTGGTTTATTGGTGTCCCAATTTCATCTTTTCTCATGATGCCAGTGTGATGCCTGGCACTCATTTTGTCACGGTGTCTTTGTTGTCCTCAGTTTCGGTCAGGGCTGTCTTGTCCTTTTTGTCTTCGTTGTTTCTGATTAGCATTTCAAGCCTAATACTGTTACCTCTTATCACTTAGAGTTGGAGTCACTGTTGCTTGTGTTCAGGGTCAACTCTTCCTTGGCATCATTCTGCAAGATGTTTTGTGCATTTTATTCGTATTGAAAAATGAAGTCATGCTACATGGTCATTCCACAATTCTTTACTGGTGACAAATATAATGGAAGATAGTGTGATGCACCCTTGGATCTGACTCAAATGGCTTCCTCTATGTCAACCTCGATGCACAATGACACATGTTGTGTGTCATGATGGTAATGGTGTCATGGGTCATGTGTCATGGTGTCATGATGTGTTGTGTCAACATACCTAGATGTTGAACCAATGTAATATTTGCAAACATATTTTGTACTTTAATACCATTTTGATCAGAATGTGTACTGTTGACACGATTGTGCTCAAACATTAAACTGTGCCATGGTTGTTAAAAACCAGAGTATTGAATGTAATGAAATGCCTGTTTCTGATGAGCCCTATGGCTCACTTTAGCTATTTTGCTGAGATTGCTCCATCCAAGTGGGTCACATCATACAGGAGTTGTGACTGTAGACCAGAGTCAAACTCGGGCCTGCTCGGAGAGTGAGGGAAGTGAGCAAAGCTTTACAGACAGCCGGAGGGTTAACAAAGATTGAAGCCTTGACACTGCCAAACAACACCTCAAACAACTCACACTCAAGAGAAACATTAAAAATAGTGCAACACTTATAGTATTGAGTGCCACCACCAGGTGGCCCAGCTTGTGCACAAAGTCCTCATCTTTGGTCAGTTCTGGAGCTGAACAGCCTACAAATAAACCAACTAACCTTGTAGAGATGGAGGGTGTCAGGGAGCCACCGGGCTCCCTGACACCCTCTGAAATTGAAATTGCTCTAAAATTCTCCAGAAAAGAGAATTTTATTACATTCAATGATGGATTTCTGGGGGAGTCTCCAGTGCCTTTCTGAAGCTATCCACAGAGCACAAATACGGAATTTACCAGGAAGAAGAGAGGCATCCACTAGAATAAAATAATCTAGGCTAGGAAATGTGGCCCCAAGCAGCATATGATCAACTGGGACCAGGAACAATAACCAAATATCAGGCCACAGAATCCTGTTAGAATGTGGAAACTCTTGAGCCCGAATATAAACCAGGACATGTTGGAGAAGACCAAGGGCAATGCAGCATACTATGATCATCATGGGCCCGAGGATGAAGCTCAGGCTGGCTAGATTTGATGACACTGCGGATGACCTGGGCTGAGACACTGCCCACCAGGGCCAAGGAAACAAAAAAGAAGAGAGAAGCCTCCAGAGAAGAGCCTTAAGCGCCTCAACTCTACAACCCGGAGACGAGAGCCGGCAAAAACTCGGCTTTGAGAATATATTATGATCCGAAGGGAAATCATAAAATGAGGTGTGGAGAGGGAGACCAATATTTGATCAAGAGACCAGGATGGCTTTGAGGTCACCACCAGCTCATGCCTGAGGTGAAAAACATTTTTTATATTTGACACCAAGAATAAGTTTAACAAAATGCAAATTCATTGTCAACATTTTATTGATATGTCCATAAAATACATGGTGGTATTTATCACAGATAAAAATTATAATGGAATAATGTATAGTCTTTGGTATAATTAATTTACAAAATGGCACTGAATATGGTTTTAAATATACCAAGATAAATTAATACCTTTCACACACAATGACATTGGACCACAGGTACAAATTACACAAAGGACAGACACAAAATTAATATATCACTGGCTAATTTAGCTAATTTTAGACAGTACAATGGTGACAAGGATAACTTATGGGTGTGGCAAGGTGTCTTGGCATAATTGGTGCTTCCCCTTAGCTAAAACATGAGAATTTGATTGATTAAACAAAATTTCAGTATTCAAACAGGTGTGAATTTCTAAAGAGAACAAAGAATGAATGAAAGAATTAGAAAAATACTGTACTTGACTTACACTGAGAATGTTAAATACAGTTAAAATGTTNTGCTAGAAATTACCTACTTAAAATTATCTGTCATTTAAGGACCTGCCCGAAACGCAATGCGTTAATGGCTATGCTGTACAAGAATGTAAAAACATCAATGCTATGTACTCTCATAAACGCAATGTACCTTCTTGTATATATATAAATAAAAATAAATAAATAAATATGCAAACTACATATAACTAAAGTTACGACAAACAGAAATTAAGAGAGCACATTCTACCGACCTGAATTATTGTTATTGTTGTTTATTTAAGGGCGACGACGATCGTGGGATCAGATGCGCCCCAGCGTACCCGTATAGGGTTAGTCACAAATCCTAATGGCGGAACGAAGACGCGTAACACCAAAAATTAAGATGCCTCGCACGCGTAACACCAAAAATTAAGATGCCTCGCGTCAAAGAAACGCAGTCAGGCAGATGATTAGGGAGCTCCGGGAGTCCCTCAGGGTGACAAGCACTGGGCAGCAAAATCAAAGTCTCGGCCCACACTAAAATACAAAAAAGTCATCCGGTGCCCTCCAGCAGAGCACATGCTGGCAGCCCACCACGTCTGAGGGCCCACCAGGGCTGGGGCCACACGGGTACCGACGTCCGCTCGTCGTCAAGGTTGAACCAGGCAGGAGTCGACCTGAATTACACGCACGACACAACTGAGTCGACCTGAATTACACGCACGACAACTGAGTCGACCTGAATTACACGCACGACACAACTGAGTCGACCTGAATTACACGCACGACACAACTGAGTCGACCTGAATTACACGCACGACACAACTGATCTACCGGTCACCAAACAATAACAATCAAGCGAGCTGTTGTTGTTGTTGTTATAGATAAAGCTACTCGGAACAAGTTCCAAGTAGCACGGGCTATGGTGAGCCCGTAACTTACCTGGCACAGGAGCGGGGCAAGTAGCACGGACTATGGTGAGCCCGTAGTGGACTTACCTGGCACAGGAGCGGTGCTGAATGTGAATCAAGCGAGCATCCATCCGGTACAATAATCGCTCCACCCTGATACGACAGATACACTTACTACACATGCTATGCGTTGATAAGCTTATATGGATGCATGGGCAAGAAAATATGCATATGTAATTAAGCATGAGGTGCATAGTAAGCGAATATATAGAAATATATAAAAAAAATCCATAGGCGTCATGAGGATTTGAACCTGCACACTGGGTACTCCCAAGCACACGCCTTGTGAGGTAGAACTCCTATACCACACTTGAGTGTATGCGGGTAATGTGTGAAATCCTGATTTAGTGTCAGCTGGATGCCTCAGGAACCTTAGAGGATTCAGTTGAATCCTAGGTTACATTACTTTTGTAGTGCCAGGGTTCATAAGTTCACCAGGGGCCAGATTCACGAAGCAGTTCCTCTTTTCTCAATCTTTGGCGGCTCTGTTTACACTTATTAAATAGTTAATAAGCTCCGAAGCACCAGGAGGCTGTTTATAACAACAACAACAACAGTTGATTGGCAAGTTTTCATGCTTGTAAACTGTTTAATAAATGTACCCAAAGGTGTTAAAGATTGAGGAAAGATGTACACGTTCGTAAGAACTTGCGTAACTGCTTCGTGAAACTGGCCCCAGGTTCATAGGTTTAACAGATTTCATAATCCACCGGATCACGTTCCCTTATGCGACTTTATCCATAGGGTTTTGATACTACCGTTTGGCACTTCTATTCAACGGTCCGGATTGTTTGAACGCCCGGTGCACACATCGCCTGGGATCACGGGAAAGTTGGCAGATTGTGAAAGTTTTCTGGCTGGTTCTTTGAGCGGGGGAGACGGTGTCCGGCGCCGGCTTGGCGGAGAGGTGCCGGAGTTGGTGGGTCTTGAAGAGCTCTCCAGTAGGTTAGGAGAGGGCAGTTTAGTACGACAGTTTCTTGACGTTGGGAAACCTTAGGAGGACTGACGTTAATCGCAAAGCCGTATGTGGCGAATAAACATACATAATATGTATGTTTACATATATCCAAACTCGTCTTCTATGTATGTACTTTTACCTGAATAAACATTTGAATTCGAATTTTAATATAAACGTAAACGTGTATATATAAACGAATAAACAAGGATTTCCAAGTCAAGAAACTTTCGTACTAAAAGTGCCCTATCATAACCTACTAGAGAACCCTAAACAGAAAATAGGGCAGTATGTCAAATTCGCGAGCCGCTTCCATTTTCTAGTACGACGATTTTTGGCCGTAGGTGTATCCTTCAAGGATACGCTAGGGGCCCATACGGCCCAACCACTTGGGCTGGACGGTAGAGCGAAGGTCTCGCTTCATGCTGGTCGGCGTTCAATCCCCGACCGTCCAAGTGGTTGGGCACCATTTCTCCCCCCCCCCCCATCCCATCCCAAATCCTTATCCTGACCCCCTCCAAGAGCTATATAATCGTGATTGCTTGGCGCTTTCCACTGATAGTTCCCTTCCCTTGGGGCCCATACGGTTTCTGTCGTCGCGGCCCCTAAACCAACACCAACAAATAATAATAATAATAATAATAATAATAATAATAATAATAATACTAATAATAATAATAATAAGTATTATTATTATAATAATTATAAATATAATAATAATTATAATTTTAATTATAATAGTAATTATAATAATAATTATAATAATAATAATAATTATTACTATTTACATACAAGAATGTACATTGGGTTTGTGAGAATACATAACATTGGTGTTCTTACATTCTTGCAAAGCCTTGCAAAAACACGCATAGGGTTTCGGTCAGAATAGAACCTAATCGTCTAATAATCGCCAACAGAACCTAATAATCACCAACAGAACCTAATAATCACCAACAGAACCTAATAATCACCAAAAGAACCTAATAATCGCCAACAGAACCTAATAATCACCAACAGAACCTAATAATCGCCAACAGAACCTAATAATCGCCAACAGAACCTAATAATCACCAACAGAACCTAATAATCACCAACAGAACCTAATAATCACCAACAGAACCTAATAATCACCAACAGAACCTAATAATCGCCAACAGAACCTAAAAACCTAACTTTGTGTACGTCTAACTATACATTGAATTTTATTGTATAATATTAATTTATATGTGAAGGAAAACCTATTTTTATTACACAGTATGCTACCTTCATTCTTATGTTCTTATTTACTGCTAGTTGGACAGGAGCATTAGATGATAGGAACGCGCCTAACCTTTGGATTCGAAGTAGATATTCTATTCTCGATTTTGAGTCGAACATTTTTGCCAAATCGCTGTTCCTGAACAATTATATGCAAATGTTCAGTTTTTTACAATGCATATTATTTCTAAATAAAGTACAGTATGTTATTATCAATATCATACAATTTTTGAGGTTGTGGCTGTAATTTGTAATATTACAGCTAAAGTCGTTCTTCCTATACCGCCTATCCGGATTGGGTACTCAGTAGAGGAACGGTTGCCCGAGCCTCGTGGTGTAAACAAATCCATCATGGGAGACAATACTGTTGCCCTCGTCCACGAGATTATCACCAAGGCCAGCGAGGAGCAGAAAGCTGTTGAAGTTCACAAGGACATACAGCTAGAGTATGATTTGGGGAACTTGCTGGTGACGGATAAGAACACGCTTGATGAAAAGTTAATCAGGTGAGCCTAGTGTGAATGTCCAGCTGGAAGAAGTATCTGAAAACTGCCCTGGGATTAATTGTATTTAGTTACATTTCTCACTTTATACCCAAAACAAAATTGTTACGTCAGGACAGGTTTTGTGATTTAGGTTTCTTCATAGATGTGCAGAGTTTTTTATTTTATTTTTATTTTTTTCAGCATTGTACTCGCCTTGTCTCTGTGGTGTAGTGGTAAGACACTCGCCTGGCGTTCCGCGAGCGCTTTGTCATGGGTTCATATCCAGGCTGGGGAGGATTTACTGGGTGCAAATCCTTAACTGTAGCCTCTGTTTAACTCAACAGTAAAATGGATACCTGGTTGTAACAACGATTCTTCGCGGCGGGGATTGTATTCCAGGGACCTGCCCGAAACGCTACGCGTACTAGTGGCTGTACAAGAATGTAACAACTCTTGTATATATCTAAAAAAAAAAAAAAAAAAAATTGTGCTGCAGGGGTTGAGCTTTTGGATCTTTGGTCCCACCTCTCAACTTTCAATCTACTGGTGTACAGATTCCTTATCTTCTCGAACTCTATTATATCTACATTTGAAACTGCATGGAGTCTACCTCCACCACATCACTTCCAAGTGCATTCCATTTACTATCTACTTTAATACTGAAAAAGTTCTTTCTAATGTCTCTGTGGCTCATTTGAATACTCGGCTTCCACCTGTGTCCCCTTGTGTATGACTACCTGTGTTAAATTGATCCATCCTTGTCTACCCTGTGTATGCGAGACCTGACTGAAGATTATCAATGGGAGGATAAAACTTTCACACAAACTGCATGCCCCAGGTTACCAAGTTGAATTAGCTGAATTTCTTATGACAGGTTTAAAAAATTTCCTTTGTTTTGTATAACAGTTCATATTTTCATGTTATTAGGGGAGAAGCGTCATATAAATAAATAAAATAGAATGGCAACAGGAATTTTAACTTGGAGGAATTAACCTCTTGACCAATGAAAGATTTGAAAGCTGTACATTAACCTAGCCTAACCCTTAAAGTTATTGTACAAGTGCTTGTACAGTATTTGTTTGCTTTTCCTAATATCAGACAATGCTCATACCTATCCCAAATTCTTTTGCAACACAAATTTGCATGGCCATTTTCACAAATTAAGTGATTATGCTTATTCATAATTGTTAAAGTAACTTGCTTACACTTCTATGTTGATTGCTGCTGCTATCAGACATGTTCTTGGTAAAATATTATCCAAGTTTACATTAAAGGAAAAAAAAGTTTGGAAAGAAAATTTTTTGGTTCTGGACTGCCGGGTGAAACACACAGGTAGGAAAGTTTGAGGTGTCTGATCCGCTTAAGGCATGGTGTGAAGATCGCCAGAAGAAAAAACTCATATTTTATCAGGAAAATGTACTATGCAGATTATATACGCAGTTTCAACAATCAATAATTGTTATAATATTTAATATTTTTCAATTGTTTTAATGTGATTGTGTTATAAATAAAGGCATGTCGTTCAATAAAAAAAACTGCAAATCCCAGTGATTTGGATTTTTCTCTGAATTAAGTGAAATAAAAGTCCACATCAGTACTAAAATTACTATCCAAACAGGAGGATGGGCTGCATTTGTGAACATGCCCTAGGTCACCAATTTGCACAGTGCTGCTTCATTCAAAATACAGAACTGTAGAAGAAGTGTCCACATATGAAACCTATATAATCACACACAAATCAAATTTAACACTGCAGGATGCACATTAAAACTAGCATTGCTTAATTGTTCCAGTCTGTTCATGATAAATTTTGGGTAGTTTCTCTTCCTAGTGTTGTGAGTGTTGTTACCATTACATCACTGGGTGCTTAATTTTTTGTTTAGTTCTCGGTGAAGAGCATTATAAAAAGATATATATCCAGCCCAGATCTCCAACTTCTTATATTGTGGGGAATGTTTAGCTGATTACACCGCATGTGAGACTGCTACATCCCTATACATGCTTCCAAATTTATTTTCAATGAATGTACTTACAGAAGTATCAGTTTTATTTAGCCTTTACTATAGAATCAGAATACAGTACCTTGAATGGAGCTACTATGAATGCCTGTCAAAAGCATGTGTATGTGTGCATTACACTTTCATTTAAATAAAGAATAATTTTTTTGTTTCATAAAGTACTGTTTGTATATTTGCATGCTCATCAGTAATTTTATTAATTACATATAGAGTAAGATATACTGTTTATAAAAAGTTCAAGGTAGGGAGGCTTTTTAAAGTAGTGTATATTTAATGAGCCACTGCTTAATAGGGCTGCTCTAGGTGATGATTTTTAGTATACATTATTATGGCAGTTCAGTACTATATTATATTACAGAGATGCAGATGAAGGTGATGCTTACCTGCGCAGTTTAGCTCGTGATGGCATACAAGCTCTCCTGACAAAAGTTTGGGATTTGCCATCGGAGCAGATTGATAATGCAATATATGTAACATTACCGAAGCCAATCACCAGGTGAGTTACCAAGACATTTATATACAGTATAATAGTTTGATTTTAAACAATTTTAAATTTTTTATTGAATAAGGTTTAAAAATAATGTTTGTTTTCACTAGGCCTATGCTAAAGGTGTTATTAAAACATTTTTAAGTTATTCAGCTTGTTTGTGGAATGTATTTTAGCTGTTCTAACTTTTTTTTTTGCTAAATAAATATTGGTATTTGATATTATGTCTTATAAAGTCTTGAGTGATATAATTAAATTGAAACTATTGCATTTGTTTTCTCCTTGATGTGGCAGATTACCAAGAGAAAAACCTGTACCTAAAGGCACTACATTAACAAAATGGGAGCAATATGCCCGTGAAAAGGGCTTTAAGAGGAAGAAAAAAGACAAGAAAGTTTGGGATGATGTTGTCAAGGTAATAAACTGAAACCTTTCCAAGAAAGTTTGGTAGCACTGACTTATAGTTATTCAGATTGGAAAAAAGTATTATACAGTATTTTAATATACTGTAATTATATATTATATATATAATAATATATAATATATATTATTATATATATAATATATATATAATAATGTATATATTATATATATTATATTATATAATATATATAATATATATTATAATATATATTATAATATATATATATAATAAGAATAAAGGATATATATATATAATAATATAATTATATAGATATATAAACTTTAACTGTTTCACGATATATAACAATTTACATTATTAGCACATGTGTACACTTAAGGTGTGGTGGGAGGGTGATTATTGTATCAAGTAACTAAACCGTATGAGTTATATCTATAGTTCATGTTTGACTTTTATCTCTCCAGTTTGTATACATGTAGCTTGTCTGCATATACTGTATTTAGTACAGAATAGACTATAACAAAAACAATTATGCCCATCCAAGAATAATCATCTACCAGTACTATCCACTAGTTATCTTCAGGTGCTTGGAGTAGGTTTAAGACCTAAGCAAATTTCTCCCACCCTATGTCATCTCTACTTGAAGTAAACCCAACCTAATCCAACCTTACCTAATTTATCTAATCCTAACCTAACCACAGTAAGATGTTATATATGTATACAGTATGCACAAGGTGTGTAATGTTACTATGATGTCATTATTTTCTCCCAGTTCAGGTAGTAGAGTCTACTGGGTGCTTGAAAGATTAGAAATTTAGTGTTAGGAATGTTTTAGGCAGTAGTTGTAACATATAATGACCATGGAATGGAAACATGAGATAACATTCCACTCTAATCTAAGAATAGTTACTTTTGAGTATTGATTCATGATTACAATGAATTTTTCCTTAATTTTATATTTAAATGGAATTTTTTATAAAAGATGTAAAAAACTTGTGCTAGTTATTTTTGTTAAAAATTTACATGTTATAATGTTGGGAAGAATAATGTAAATCAGTGTTTAGTATTCTATCCTTACAGCGCTGGGTTCCTCGGTTGGATATCGTAAAGTACAAGCAGAAAAAGAAAAGAACTGGGTTAAAGAAGTACCAGATCATGGAGATCCATATGAGGATCAGTTTGCTAAAGTAGCAGAGATAAAGAAGGAAAACATAGCCAAAAACGAGTTCCAACGCTTGCGAAATATAGCCAAGCACAGAAAAGTGAAGGTTCCCAATGTTGGTGTCACTGGGAATGAATATGCATCAACGAAAGATGTAAGTGTGATATTGGTTGTAGTTGAAGATATTTAAATGAATAGTTTTAGATGGAATATATTATGTTACAATGAAAATTATGGATCCTTGTGGAGTAGTTAGAAATGTTAATGCATGGTATTGTTTCCTAAATATTGAGCAGTGATAAGGACTGAATTTGTTCGGTATTATATCCAACCTTTAGGTTTGTAAACTTTTTTGTTCACTATTACCTGTGTATTTCAGTTGGGATTAGCTATGCATTATGCACGAACTGCAACAGCTTCATTAGGCAAGTTTTCAGCCAGCCCTTCCAGATGAGAAGAAAATGAAAGCTTGGGTAAAAAACGTAAGCAGCAAGAAACCACAGGTGATGGACAGGCAGAGAAGAAACGGTACATGGAAGTTCTTGAAAAGATGGATAAGCCAAATCTTAATCTAGATGGAGCAATCCACAAGCAGATCAGAGATGAGAATGTACTGTAAGTACATATAATATTATTATTATTATTAGTTTCGTTCAATCTATACAAAATATTCATGATTGTATGTACTGTATATATTGGTAGACTACTATTTTCTTGATGTATTAATTATGGCTCATATTAGAAAGAGCTATTGCATATTATACAAGACAGGATCTTGGAGGTGATATACTATAGTTAAATAACAAATAATTTTTCTATACCATGCATACCTTATCATAGTTCTGCAAAAAAGGAGGTAATCATATATATATATATATATATATATATAATATATATATATATATATATAATATATAGTCATACCTAGTAGCCAGAACGCACTTCTCAGCCTACTATGCAAGGCCCGATTTACCTAATAAGCCAAGTTTTCATGAATTAATATATTTTCTCATTTTGTTTTGAAATGATAAACCTACCCATTTCATTATGTATGAGGTCAATTTTTTTATTGGAGTTAAAATTAACGTAGTTATATGACCGAACCTAACCAACCCTACCTAACCTAACCTAACCTATCTCTATAGGTTAGGTTAGGTAGCCGAAAAAGTTAGGTTAGGTTAGGTAGTCGAAAAAACAATTCATGAAAACTTGGCTTATTAGGCAAATCGGGCCTTGCATAGTAGGATGAGAAGTGCGTTCTGGCTACTAGGTACGACATATATATATATATATATATATATATATATATATATATATATATATATATATATATATATATATAAAAATTTATTTATTATAAACCAAAGCCTTTTCTACCTTTCAGAATGGATCTTGATCGCAAGGGCGGAAAGAAAACACTCGAGAAGATCCAAAATGGGAGGCCGACACCGCACCACCTCTGATCATAGGGCTGTCAAATTGGGCAAAGGTGTTCATAAAGCTCAAGGCAAATCAAAGGGTAAAGGAAATATTGGCATGAAATCTAAGTTGGGGGCAAAATGCTAGGTAAAGGGAAAAGTGGGGCAAGGGCAGGTTATGGGTAAAGGGAAAGTTGGGGGCAAAGGAAAGTTTATGGGTAAAGGGAAAGGTGGGGGTAAAGGGAAAGGTGGGAGTAAAGGGAAACATTAGAAGTATTACTTTAAGGAGGTAATAGTTCTCATGATAAGTTTCTGAATGTGATTATCTGGAAAGCCTAATATATCTAGAACATTATAAAAAAAATGATTGTTAATTATGTGATCTAATAAATGTTGATGGCTATTCATTTAGTTTTCTCCTAGACCTGTAAATCACTGCTGAAATGAATAGTGCAGGAATAAAATTCTCACTAAATAAATAAGCCTCCAAAAGAATTATTAATATATTGAAGATATTAGTGAAAATATATGGAATGAAGAGATACTAGAAGAGACTTGAGAACTTATATTAATGCAGTCCAGTTGACGACTATCTGTGCAGGGTACAACAATTTCTGTACATTTCTACAGTTTAGTTGCATATCCAGATTCCACAGTCATATTGTCCAACAATCTCTCAATTTAAATTGGCTGCCCTTGTCCACTCTGTGCATTCCGTCACTATTTGATGTCCTGATCTTGTTCCCAGTCCTTTTTCACTTGAAAGCTGTGAGGTTACATTTCCTAAGGAATCACAGTACAGTGCAGTACCTAGAATTAGGTTAGTAAAGGTCTTACTGTAAGGAAGGGACCGTACAGGAAAGCTACCTTTCAAATCTTTTGCCAGTGCACCCAACAGCACATGTGCAGAGTTAGTCTATAATCACAGTGAGAGAACGACATTCTCTAAAAAGATGTAAACAAGTACCAAATACTGTATTGTTAACAACTATTCCAAACTATTGACACTATTCAAACTATGTCCAACTGTGACATACGTTTCCAGTCACAGAAGTACATTCTGTGACTGGAAAAGCATGTTGAAAAATGTGTTACATGTGGAAAACCAGTGTTAAACTAGATTAATTACAAATAAATAGATGGGGACCAGAAAAATGCTGGAACCCCAGGATGGAGGGCGAGGGTGAACAGTGGATGTTGACTTCTCAGAGCAGCGGTGCTGTGCAGATCTCCTCCCCAATTGTTGATTCAAGTCGGAAGGGCACTCCACATGATATAGCAACTAGAATAGACTTATTAATTTGTGGTGCTATTTCTATGATAGAAGTAGGATATATTGTATTTATATACAAAGTTGTATAGTGTGTATATACCAGTTAACCCAGTGGTTGACTGGTATAGTTCGCGTGATTTTCCGTTCTGTTGTGTAGCCATGTAATCTGGTAGGTTGGCCTGGGCCACGTGTTGTGTTGGAGGTTAGCATCAGTGCCTAAGCCCCAGTGAATAAGAAAGATAACTGTGTAATAAAACCCAAGAAGTTCACTTTTCCAGTGTACCAAGGTAGTGACCAAGTGGAGCTTAAGGGAATACTGTATATATGTATATGTGTGTGTGTGTGTGTGTGTATATATATACTGTATATATATATATATATATATATATATATATATATATATATATATATATATATATATATATATATATATATATATATATATATATATACCTGGTTGATACCTGGTTGATGGGGTTCTGGGAGTTCTTCTACTCCCCAAGCCCGGCCCGAGGCCAGGCTTGACTTGTGAGAGTTTGGTCCACTAGGCTGTTGCTTGGAGCGGCCCGCAGGCCCACATACCCACCACAGCCCGGCTGGTCCGGAACTCCTTGGAGGAATATATATATATATATATATATATATATATATATATATTATATATATATATATATATATATATATATATATATATATATATTTTTTTTTTTTTATTGTAAAGAGAGTCCAAGTTTTGAGACTTAATAATATTTCTTGTCTTTGTTCCAATAGTGTGTACACATTACAACCATGCTTCTGATATATCTTGTACCTTTAAGTTTGACTATAGCATTAAACTCCTGTATGAACCCTGAGTTTAACTGCCACAGTCTTTCCTGAGATTGAGGTCTCTAGTTTATTGTATGAAATATAACCTCTGTATTTGGTATGTCCTGGAACCACCGAGTATAACACCAAGTCTTACCTTTCCTAGTGATCATTATAATCGCCCTCCCCTCATTTATTCAGTAAGGACGAGTAGCCAGAAGCTCGTTCCTTACACATTTTCTGGTCCCCCGTCTATTTCTTTTTCATTTATTTAATTTAAAACTGGTTTTCCACATTTAACAGTTATATTTTTTAACATGGTTTTTAAGTCACAGAATGTTCTTGGAATAGTTTCTGTTAACAATATTTGGTACTTTACACACAAAAATCACAATTGCGTGATGCATCAAATGAACAAATCCACAAGGGCCGTGACGAGGGTTCGAACATACGTCTGGGATGCTCTCGGACGTAGGTTCGAACCCTCGTCACGGCCCTTGTGGATTTGTTCATTTAATATTTGGTACTTGTTTACATCTCTTTAGAGAATGTCGTTCTCTCACTGTGATTAGACTAACTCTGCACTGGCTGGAGATTTGAAAGGTAGCTTTCCTGAAAGGTCCCTACCTTACAGGACATAGTGAATATGGACTTTTAAGTTCCTTATTTATATTTTTATATGCTGTTCTTTTGTTCACAAACTTCCCATATCACTAATGTTATCCTGTTCACATTGTTTTCTTTTATTGTTTCTTGTTGTTGTCTACCTCTTATGGTGTCATTTCCTACAGGCTTCCTTTCTCCCTGTGTATTTTCTACTATCCATTTGACTCTTCATCTGTGCATTTTTTTTTATGAATTTTATAAAGGTTTTGGCAGTCTAGGAAGTAATTATCAAAAGAAGGCACCAAGCCGGGAAGACTATATACTGTAGCACCAGGGCAGTCGAGGAAGCAGCAGTGTACTCATTATTTTTTTTGCCTTATTTTGGTGAACTTGTTACAAAATAGTAAAGATTGTCAGGCATGATTTTTTCCTCAACCTGTATTGTCCCTTGTTTACAAAGTTTACTTTCTTGCAAGTGTTTTAATATTCTTTTCCAGAATTTTGCATAGGATTTAAGTAAGTAATTATCAAAAGAAGGCACCAAACTGGGAAGGCTATGTAGCATCACCAAATGTGCGGATTAATCAGAGGGCACTAAATATCACCAAGGATGCCAATACGAGAACAGAAACGCATAAGGCGAACGATATCAAAAGTACATGTATCTGATTCACCAAGAATTCTATCGAGGGACAATTGACCGCGAGGGACAGTCAGAAAGCAAGACACACTCTCGTCTTGGAAGTCAGGACATTCAACAAAGAATGTGCACGACCGTAAGAGGAACAATGCAATTTTTACAATAAGGAGCAGGGCGGCACTCCATTAAGTGACCGTGAGTTAAACGTGTGTGGGCAATATGCAACCTAGTCAGAGCCATTTTCCACCGCCGGTTACGGTGGTAGGACGGCCACAGGGGGACACGACTCGTAAGAGTACGCAGTTTGTTACCAGTAACAGAAGACCAACAGGCACGGATGGAGGAATGAATAACTGGGTAAAAGTCAGAATAAGGAATACCTTTACGGGAGATGGGACAAGTGCAGATAGCATCCTTAGCGGCAACATCTGCACGCTCATATAAATAGACATCACCATGGCTGGGAACCCAGCAAAACTCCACAGACTTAAATTTACTGGAGATAAGAAACAGCCAATGTTGAATCTCGATGACCACCGGGTGGACCGGATTAAAGGACCCCAAAGCCATTACGAGAGTCAACTATCACCACAGAGGAGGATTGACAACGAGACAGCAGGAGACGAAGAGCATAAAGAATAGCATAAAGTTCTGCTGTGAAGATGCTAGCCTCCGGAGGAAGACGACACATATAAGTGTGCCCAGGAAAAACAACAGAAAAGTGCTCAAAGGAAAAGGCGTTTCAGAACAGTAGGAGGGGTAAAAGCTTTAGTGATGCAGGTCAGGGAAGTACAAAATTTGGGAAGGGGCAAGGATGGAACAATACGAGGAGAAACATTGGTAATATGAAAGAGAATCTTGTAAGCGAGACAAACGGACAGAAAGAAGAAGGTGGTGAAGAGGAACAGGAACTACAGGAGGGGTAAAAGTCAAAGCACGACAAGAGGCAAAAGTGAGGATGCTGTAAGGACCGTGCAAGATAGCGAAGACAGTAGCGGTCCTGGAGAGATAGGAAGCCAGTGTCAGCGTACAAGCTGAGGGCAGGAGTTGAACGAAAGGCACCAGAGCTGAGGCACAACCCAGTATGGTGCAAAGGATCAAGACGGTGAAGAGTAGAGGGAGAAGCAGAAGAGTATGCAGGGCAACCATAATCGAGTTTAGACAGGACGAGAGGATTGCAAATAGAGGAGCGTGCGCCTATCCGCTCCCCTAGAAGTATGGGACAAAACCTTAAGTAGGTTAAGGGCCCCTAGAGCATTCAACTCAGAGGTAAAAGATATGGGGTGACCAAGACAAATGAGTGTCAAAGATTAACCCCAAAAGCTTCGCAGAATCTTTGTACACAAGGGGATGACCATAAAGTGACAAAGAAGGACGACATGCTTTCGAGTAAAAGTCATAGCACTGAGAGAACTTGAGAGTTCTCGAGAACATTCTCTTAGTTGCAGAGAACTTGAAGCCTTGATTGGTGCCCCAAGACGCCACGGCATCAATCGCAAATTGATGCCTCCGTTGAAGGAGAGGCGAATCATCACCTCGACAGCAAAGAGCAAGATCGTCGACATAAAGAGCAGAGAATATGCCAGAAGGAAGGGAGGAAAGAAGACCATTGAGGGCAACCAGAAAAAGAATAGTGCTCAGAACAAAATGGTGTACCCCAAGGTGTACACCATTTTGTTCTGAGGTGTACACCTTGGGGTACACCTTCATATTGCCAAAAAGAGGCAGAGAGAGTGGTACCAAGCCTGACTCGAAGGAACGATGAGAGAGGAAGCTTTGGAGGAAGAGAGGGAGATTACCACAAAGGCCAAAAGAACAAAGTTGGGACAGAATATGGTATCTCCAGGTTGTGTCACAAGCCTTTTTCCAGGTCAAAAAGGACAGCAACAATGGAGGTCTTTGCAGCAAAAGCAGTACGAATATAGACCTCCAAGTTCACCAGGACATCAGTTGTGCTGCAGCACTTGTGAAAACCAAATTGAGGAGAGAGGTGGTAATGGTGTTCCAAGAACCACATCAGACGAACATTTACCATACGCTCAAAGAGTTTGCAGACACAACTTGTGAGGGCAATAGGGCGGAAGTCCTTAGGGGATGTCCCGAGAGACCCCTGTTTCCAAATAGGAAGTACAACGGCATTGAGCCAGTCCTCAGGGACTGATGACGACTCCCAGACCTGGTTATACAGGCTCAGTAAATACCGAGACGTACAAGGAGGGAGATGGCGAAGCATCTCATAATGAATGTCATCCGAGCCATAGAACCATAGAACCGCAGAGGGCCAGGGCAGCTGAAGTTCAGAGAGAAAAGGGATTGTTATAGGGAAGGTAGAGATGAGTGAGGAAATCTAAGGGATGAGATTCAAGAACGGGCTTACGAAGAAGGAAGGACTGAGGAAGATGAGAACCAGAGCTAACAGAAGAATAGTGGGAACCCAGTTCGGTCGTGACCTGCACTGGGTCCGCCACAAGAGTACCACGGAGGTGAAAAACTGGTGAGATATCTGGAACGAACTTACCTGCAATCTTGCAGATCTTCTTCCAGATCTGCGGTAGAGGAGTATCGGATGTAATGGTGGAAACGTAAGATTTCCAACTCGCACGCTTAGCTGTACTGATCGTCCTACGGGCCACCGTATTTGCTTTCCGAAACAAAATAAAGGAATCAGTCATCTGTCGGCGTCGGTGTTTCTTCCAGGCTGCATGCTTACAGCAGACAGCTCGAGCACAGTCCGCATTCCACCAGGGAACGCAATTCCGCGTGCTCAGGGAGGTAGAGCAGAGGGCAGCGTCGAAGATTGGTGTCATGAAAAAGGAGGAGGGCGCGAGGAAGAGGCAGAGAGGAGACGTTGATGTTTATTTTAAGTGGGTGTCTCAATTGTTCCTTGCCCTTAAGAGGGACTCGGCAGACCTATGATACATCCTCTATCTTTTGGGTTTGAATATCTTCATACCCTGTCCAACTTTCCACATGACCACCTTGTCTCAAGTGTGCCTGGTTTTACAGGCTGGAGCTCGGATGGTGTGTCTGGAATTCAAGGACACATACTGGCACATCCCAGGTTTAGAAACTGGTTAAGTTTTGTGGTTGCATCAGGCTTACTACTTCAAGGTTCTTCCTTTTGGTTTAAATCTGGCTCCCTGTGTTTACCACGTTGGTGCAGGTTGTGGCTTGGCTGCACCTTCTAGGGGTTCATGTGTTGGCCTACCTCAACAACTGGCTGCTTTGGGCTCCCAGTCAGTGTGTCAGCTACCCAGGGATAGCTAGCAGAAATCCCAGTTTCACACTTGGCTGGGCTTGCCTCGTGGCTCGATCCACTTCTCTTTCCCTGCCTCTGGTGGACGGCTTTGCGCTGTCTGCAGCATCGCTTGAAACAGCAGCTTGACGGTTTGTTCTGGTTCTGACCATTTCGCCATTTCTGGGACTGGCAGATTTGGCTCCCACCTGCCCATCATTCTCTCCTGTCTTGCTGGCTTCTTTTTTGGGGTTTGGTTCCACAGTGCCATTCTTCCACGTTGCTTGATGTGTTCATTGACACTTTGGCTCCAGGTTGAAGTTTCATGACCAGCACTCACCAGATCATCCTGTTCGGTGGTTGGGCCCATTCCTTTGGGCGTACAGTACAGTGCATGAGTTTACAACTGTAGCATGCCACTTGGCTTTCTTCAGGTGCTGTGCTCTGGTTCCACTCTGATCCAGGGGTTCATTGCCTGAACCAAGAGGGGTTGCTTCTGTCCATTGCCTTGTGGAGCTGGACACTTGGCATCTAGTATCTTGAGGTTTAGCTCCCCACCCAGTTCCTGTGCAGGGGTGTGTCCAACATTCTCGTAGATGGGTTGTTTTGCTTCTGTCCTATTTGTATGTCAATGATGTGTCCTGTTGGATCTGATAGACATTTGGTTGCCTAGGGGTGGATCTCTTCACGATGCTGTGGCTCTGTTCCCCAATCAGCACTCTTGACTGGACTGGTTGAAGTGGAGGTCCATTCACTTTTATTCCCACAGTCCAGTTGTTGCTCTGGGTTCTGTCCATTTTGGAGTTGTATTTAGGGAGGGTGATGTTTCTGGTTCCTTGGTGCCCAGCCCAGTCTTGGCTTCCAGCCCTTCTTCCCAGGTGTCTAAACCTGGGCATTTTTCCATGGCTCAGCCTTTTTCAACAGAACAGCCTAAAAGTACTTGCTGGTTTGGCCTCCTCCTCCTCTGCCCTAACCATCTGGCATTTTTTGTGTTTGTCAACTGTCATTTGTATGGCTAGTGGATGTCTGGTTTATTGGTGTCCCAATTTCATCTTTTCTCATGATGCCAGTGTGATGCCTGGCACTCATTTTGTCACGGTGTCTTTGTTGTCCTCAGTTTCGGTCAGGGCTGTCTTGTCCTTTTTGTCTTCGTTGTTTCTTGATTAGCATTTCAAGCCTAATACTGTTACCTCTTATCACTTAGAGTTGGAGTCACTGTTGCTTGTGTTCAGGGTCAACTCTTCCTTGGCATCATTCTGCAAGATGTTTCGTGCATTTTATTCGTATTGAAAAATGAAGTCATGCTACATGGCCTATTCCACAATTCTTTACTGGTGACAAATATAATGGAAGATAAATAGTGTGATGCACCCTTGGATCTGACTCAAATGGCTTCCTCTATGTCAACCTCGATGCACAATTGACACATGTTGTGTGTCATGATGTTAATGGTGTCATGGGTCATGTGTCATGGTGTCATGATGTGTTGTGTGTCAACATACCTAGATGTTGAACCAATGTAATATTTGCAAACATATTTTTGTACTTTAATACCATTTTGATCAGAATGTGTACTGTTGACACGATTGTGCTCAAAACATTAAACTGTGCCATGGTTGTTAAAAACCAGAGTATTGAATGTAATGAAATGCCTGTTTCTGATGAGCCCTATTGGCTCACTTTAGCTATTTTGCTGAGATTGCTCCATCCAAGTGGGTCACATCATACAGGAGTTGTGACTGTAGACCAGAGTCAAACTCGGGCCTGCTCGGAGAGTGAGGGAAGTGAGTAAAGCTTTACAGACAGCCGGAGGGTTAACAAAGATTGAAGCCTTGACACTGCCAAACAACACCTCAAACAACTCACACTCAAGAGAAACATTAAAAAATAGTGCAACACTTATAGTATTGAGTGCCACCACCAGGTGGCCCAGCTTGTGCACAAAGTCCTCATCTTTGGTCAGTTCTGGAGCTGAACAGCCTACAAATAAACCAACTAACCTTGTAGAGATGGAGGGTGTCAGGGAGCCACCGGGGCTCCCTGACACCCTCTGAAATTGAAATTGCTCTAAAATTCTCCAGAAAAGAGAATTTTATTACATTCAATGATGGATTTCTGGGGGAGTCTCCAGTGCCTTTCTGAAGCTATCCACAGAGCACAAATACGGAATTTACCAGGAAGGAAGAGAGGCATCCACTAGAATAAAAATAATCTAGGCTAGGAAATGTGGCCCCAAGCAGCATATGATCAACTGGGACCAGGAACAATAACCAAAATATCAGGCCACCAGAATCCTGTTAGAATGTGGAAACTCTTGAGCCTGAATATAAGCCCAGGACATGTTGGAGAAGACCAAGGGCAATGCAGCATACTTATGATCATCATGGGCCCGAGGATGAAGCTCAGGCTGGCTAGATTTGATGACACTGCGGATGACCTGGGCTGCAGACACTGCCCACCAGGGCCAAGGAAACAAAAAAAAAGAAGAGAGAAGCCTCCAGAGAAGAGCCTTAAGCGCCTCAACTCTACAACCGGAGACGAGAGCCGGCAAAAACTCGGCTTTGAGAAATATATTATGATCCGAAGGGGAAATCATAAAATGAGGTGTGGAGAGGGAGACCAATATTTGATCAAGAGACCAGGATGGCTTTGAGGTCACCACCAGCTCATGCCTGAGGTGAAAAACATTTTTATATATTTGACACCAAGAATAAGTTTAACAAAATGCAAATTCATTGTCAACATTTTATTGATATGTCCATAAAATACATGGTGGTATTTATCACAGATAAAAATTATAATGGAATAATGTATAGTCTTTGGTATAATTAATTTACAAAATGGCACCTGAATATGGTTTATAAATATACCAAGATAAATTAATACCTTTCACACACAATGACATTGGACCACAGGTACAAATTACACAAAGGACAGACACAAAAATTAATATATCACTGGCTAATTTAGCTAATTTTAGACAGTACAATGGTGACAAGGATAACTTATGGGTGTGGCAAGGTGTCTTGGCATAATTGGTGCTTCCCCTTAGCTAAAACATGAGAATTTGATTGATTAAACAAAATTTCAGTATTCAAACAGGTGTGAATTTCTAAAGAGAACAAAAGAATGAATGAAAGAAATTAGAAAAAGTACTGTACTTGACTTACACTGAGAATGTTAAATACAGTTAAAATGTTGCTGTATTCAATGTGTAAACATTAACAAGATAGATAAGAACTGCCTTGCATGAGTCAATAGGTCTTCTACAGCTTCCTGTATTCTTATGTCCCTAAATATAGAAAGAAAAACAAAGAACAGAAGGTGAGTGACATGCATGAAATTATGAACAAATGGTATAATGCAAAGCAAACAAGGGGCTTCAGCACACAAATACCTGTGAAGTGTGTGTGGTGATTTTAGTGCTTGCAAGTTCTATATACATCATACAGTTTAAAGAATTTATTTATAAGCTATATGAAAGTTCCTAATCAGATTTCAATAGTGCTTACTAATCTACAAGTCTAATACATATTCAGTACTAAAATACACATTTCTGATATACATTTCATAATAATAATGCAAGTTATGTCTTTCATAATTGATATACAGGGTATTATTAATATATTACACATTGTAATTGCCATCTCTTGTTCATACCTTGTGATATCTTATTCCAAATGTCTTCTTGGTTCCTACTGTAGTTGCACGTCTAGCATGCTGTTTTCTGTCCTTCAGTCATTTACAGCAACGTTTACCACAAAATTGAATCACTGGTACTTGAGACTCGGGAGGTGGATTCAGCAGATTTGGCCATTTATTGTGTACAGTAAATTATTGTACACTTACATGGAGTGAAGTGAAGGTTAAAAATTGAAAAATACGTTAAGTATACAGTAGCAACGAATTATTTACATGATTAATAAAGCAAGAAGATTAGTGATGAGACCTGATATTTCTTATCATTCCAAGCTTTGATAATGTGACAGCTTGACACAAAAGCAGTGTGGATATCAAAGTGTCAGAAAAGGGTACACCATACGAAACCAATTATTCCCCATGACATGTCTCTCATACTAGTATTTCTTGATTATTAAGCCACGTTCTTCTAGTAACAATTTCAATTAAACCAATTATTCTCACTGAAACATTCTGTATTTTAGTGCATAATGTACTTGGGTTGCACAATGTTCTGATATACCAATACTGTACTATCAAATAAAACATATTATAACTGAAATACCACTGACTGCATTTATAATTGCATGTAAAGACAAATAAATATTACAGTTTTACCATTTATACTGATATCACCTGTCATGTCTTACAAATCTGGTGGCGAACATATCGAGGTATGCTGTGGATTTAGAGTAGCGACTGTACTTTTACTAAGGAATATTATTCAATGTGTGTAGTCTACTATTTTACAAGATAACTTCCAGGAGAATGCACAGTTATACAGTTGAGAGGTGGGCCAAAATAGCAGAGCTCAACCCTGGCAAGTACAACTAGGTGAATACACTGATATACATAAAATTCTGAGGGCTGGCAACATCCTTATTAATTATCCTGTTGAATACAACAAAATTAATCCTTGTTATAATATGTGTAATAACTTAAATCTAAATTCAGCATAGACCTATCAAAATAGTTATATATTTACCGTTTATCTATATGTTTCACAGTAGTATGGTATCATGTATATTAATTAATTTACACTGTGTTATGCTTATATGAAACACCAGACATCCACAAAACATCCTACCCCCAAGCAGCAGGCAAAACTTCCCAACCTCCTGTAAATAGCAAATGACACAGTAGGAACTATAAAAAAATAGCACAATCTCTTGTAGTAACATGCATGCAAGGTTGTTTGTCCTTCCAAGGAAAACCAGGACACAAGTGTCATCAGTCATTATGACTATACATGAATACCCCAGTGAAGATAGCCTAGTCTACCACCCCATCCCACTCCCCCCAGTAATTATCAAGACTGCGCTGAGCCAGGATGACTATGTACTATATACAGTACGTATATCAGTCTGTCGTGGAATATTCAAAAGGCGCTAATATCACATTGGTTGCCAATACAATAAAAGAACATAAGCCGTGCAAGTTAAGGTGTATCAGATTTACCTACCAATACAGTGGTACCTCAGTTTAAGAGTTTAATTCGTTCCTGGAGACAGCTCTTATTCCGAAAAACTCGTATTCTGAAGCTAATTTCCCCATAAGAAATAATGGGAAATGAATTAATCCATTCCTGACTACCCCAAAAACCCCATATCAAACTAAATTTTTATACCTAATTCATCTAAATAAACCTACAAAACTATGTTCAAGTTATTACTTACCTTGCTCTTGAATGCTGTAGGCGTATGGAAGATGGTGAGGAGGGGGGAGGAGGAGAGGAGTTACTGTTTGGAAGGGGAGTCCCTTTCCATTATCACATCAGGCAGTGAGGACTTCACTGGTATGCACACACTGGCACATTTTGCCTGCATACCACTAGGACTTGCTTGTCTTACTAAGAATTTCTCTAAAGACACTTGTTTTTCCCTACATTTTAACACTTGTCTGTAGTAAGACATCACATTATCATTTAAAAGGTCAATGCAACGGCCTGCTACAGCTTTATCTGGGTGAGTTTTTTCAACAAAACTTTGCAGTTCTTCCCATACTTCACACATTTTCTTAATCAAGGAGGGACATCCTCTACTGCCTCTACTCACAGCTACTTTCTTAGGTTGAACCTTATCAATGGCTTTCTTGAGACCCATGGTGAGATATATAATAACAAACTGTATAGTCAAATGACCAAAAATCCAACAAAACACTGAAAATCCAGGTGAAGAATTGATGTGGGATAGTCACTGGGCGCGAGACAATGGTAAACTGAGGGGCGGAGTGGCGGAGGGGCGACGATCGCCGATCGACCACGCGCTAGGTCGGCCTGTACGCGTATCAACAAACTCGCGTCCCGAGGTAACCCTCGCATTCCGAGACATAATTTTCGAGGAAATCCTGCTCGTATTCCGAAAAACTCGCATACAGGGACACTCGCATTCCGAGGTACCACTGTAATTCTATTGAGGGACAAGTGACCAGGAGGGACATTAGTAAAACAAGACATATGATCATCTGGACAATTCATTTCAGACAATAAGGAGCAAAGCATAATTCCATTATACAGTATGCCCATGAGGTAAGTGCATGTGACTGATATGCAACCTAGCCACAGCCATTTCTCACCATCTATTATGGCGGTAGGAGAAAGCAAAGGGAATAAATCGGTCACTTTTATGAGTGCACAGGTTGCTACCTGTAATGCCAGACCAATGACACAGTCAATGGATGCAGAATTTATGACTGGGTAGAAATGTAAATATTGCAATGAATCCCTTTTTGGGAAATGGGACAACCTATGAATGGCCTTAGCAGTGATATCCACAAGTTCATTTATGATGACCCCAATATGGCTGAGAACCCAGCAAAATCTGTCTTAAATTTGCTAGAAATGAGAAACAGCCACTACAGGATGTAAAGAGTTAAAACACTGCAGAGCCACAATGACAGAGGAATTTAATGGTCACAAAGTGGTAAACAAAGGATCATCCAAAATTGGATGAAGTTGTTGACCAGACCACACACTAGAAGGTGAAGGAACGACAACGTTTCGGTCCGTCCTGGACCATTCTCAAGTCCCTCCTCCATTCTCAAGGAGGAGGGACTTGAGCATGGTCCAGGACGGACCGAAATGTCGTCGTCCCTTCACCTTCTAGTGTGTGGTCTGGTCAACATACTTTAGCCACGTTATTGTGACTCATCGCCTGCATTTGGATGAAGTTCCCCCATGAGAGCCTATGGGCAGATAGCACACACACTGGACTAATCTGGAAAAACAACAGGGTATCTAATACTGTTGCCAGACTTAGACCTATCTGTGAACAGCAATAGTGTATGAGCAAGAGAAAAATTTTCACAAAAAAGGCATTTCATATAGGAGGAGGAGGACCCCCTCCTCCTCTTCCTCCACATGGGGGTCTCCATGTGGGCTAGGGTCTTGCAAAATTTCACAAGGAGGACTCTCCATGGGAGCAAGGAACAACATGAGAGATTATGTAAACATGAACCGAGAATCTTGCAAATGAGCCATCTTTAAAGGGAAAGGGAAGTGGTGTGAGGGAACAGGGTCTTCCTAAGGTCAGTAATCAAAGCACAGCACAAGCGGAAGTAGGGATGTTGCAGGGAACGTGCAATGTAGCGAACACAGTAACAAATCATGGTAATCCTGTAGAAACATAATGCCAGCATCAACACTCATGTGAGAGAGATGAATGAAAAGTATCAGAGTTGAGGCATAACCCAGTATGATGCAGCGTATGGAGACAATGAAGGGTTGGAGGAAAAAGCAGAAGAATAGGCAGGGCAGCCATAATCGAATTTAAACAGCACAAGAGCATGACAAGAGTTAGCACAAGAGTGCTAACAAGAGTGCTAACAAGAGTGTGCATCTATCAGCTCCCATGAAGGCCCTTTAAGAAAGAGCCTTAGAACATTCAACTCAAAAGCAAGAGAGATGGGGAGATTAAGACAATTGGAGTGCAAAAAGATCTACCCCAAGAATTTAACATTATTCTTTCGCAGATTGGGATTTCCACACAGCAACAATTGCTGACGAGGAATGATATGGTACTAAATTAGTCATAGTACACGTCTTAGTTGGGAAAAACATAATCCATGATTGGTGGGCCCAAAATGACATGTTATCAATTGGAAGTTGGAGCTGACTTTGGAGGAGTGAGAAGTCATCATCATGACAGCAGTAAGAAATCAACATACAGGGCAGAGAAAATGAGAGGGAGATGAGAAGAAGAACGATCATTTAGGGCAACCTGGAAAATAGTAGTACTCAGAACACTATCTTGGGGAACACTTTCATATTGTTGAGAGAGAAATTAGCTTTAAGCCTCATTTTGAACAAATGCCTAGAGAGGAAGCCTTGGAGGGAAGGAGGGCGACTGTCATGAGGCCAAAAAAAATTAACTTGGACTAAACACTATCTCCAGGTAATGTCAAGTAAGCCTTTTACACGTTAAGTAATTATCAAAAGAAGGCACCAAGCCGGGGAGATTAGGTAGCACCGTCAAATGTGCAGGATATTCAAAAGGCACTAAAAATCACTAAGGATGCCAATACTAGAACAAAAGCACATAAGGCGAACAACATCAAAGGTATCCGATTCACCAAGGATTCTATCGAGGGACAAGTGACCGCAAGAGACGGTCGGGAAGCAAGACGCACGCACATTCTGGAAGTCAGGATATTTACGACTGTAAGAGGGACAATGTAGTTTGGACAATAAGAAGCAGGGTGGCGCTCCATTAAGTGCCCCATGAGTTAAATGGGTATGGCCAATACATAACCTCGCCAGTGCCATTTCCCACCGCCGGTTATGGTGGTAGGAAGAAGGCCATGGGCACACGCTACCCTTAAGTGCACACAGTTTACCACCAGTAACAGAAGACCAGCAATCCTGCTAACGGGCACAGATTGAGGAATGAATAACTGGGTAGATGTAAAAATAAGGAACACCTTTGCGGGAAATGGGACAAGTGCAGATAGCCTCATTTGCAGCAGCATCCACATGCTCATAACGAGTATTTGCCACACACTGCGTGGCTCTGGTCTTAAAGTAAACGCTGCAAAATGCCGTACGCTAAGCATAGCGATCGATGCACACCGCAAGACGTGGCATGTCCCCACTAGGAAGGCATACTACGTCGGGGACGATGCAATCGGTACTATGAGCGTGGCGGACGAGTATAAGTACTTAGGGATTCTTATCGGGGCCGGGGGCAGACGCTTATCCTACGGTTCCCTGTTTGAGGACGGCCTGACCAACATCACGAAGGCGCCACTCAAACCCCAACAGAGGTTATACCTACTTAAGCACCACCTAATCCCCAAGATGAACCACCGCCTTGTCCTCGGACGTGTGGCTAAAACGGAGTTGGCGAGGCTTGACCGGCGGCTGCGGCACGCCACTCGTGGCTGGCTGCGGCTGCCTCACGATACTCCCAATGCCTTTATCCACGCGGACGTGAAAGACGGTGGACTAGGAATACCCGACTTTGCCACATCGATCCGGCTGCAAAAGAACAAGCGGCTCGGGGCGCTAGTAGAGTTGGAGGATCCAGTGGTAGTGGCAGCGGCTCTCCTACCCGCGTTCCAAGCGCGAATGCGGCGATGGGTAGACCCGACCACGGCTGCCGGAACCCCGTCCAACAGAACGACCGAGTGCTCGAGGAGGTGGAAAGCAAAACTGTACAGCATGGTTGATGGGGCCGGCCTCGCGTCCTCTTGTGAGGTACCTTCCTGCCACAAGTGGGTCGCATCCGGTACCCGTCTGCTAAGCGGAGGAGATTTTGCTCACGCCATCCAGATCCGGGCAAACGCTGTGGCCACGCCGTCTAGAGCAGCCAGGGGTAGACCCGAGGCTTCTGGTCTCTGCGATGCCTGTCGGAAACCAGGAACCCTGGGCCACATATCCCAGGCATGCCACAAGACGCACGGGGCTCGGGTGAAACGTCATGACGATATCACCCGGTTCGTAGCCGGCCGCCTGCGGCAAAGAGGCTTCGAGGTGGAACGCGAAGTCCGTATACCAGATGGAGGGACCTTCTGCAAGCCTGACATCATAGCTTGCAAAGGTGACGAGGCCTTCATATTAGACACCCAGGTCTCAGCTGATAACTTCCCACTCTCCCGTCCACATCAGAGCAAGTGCGACAAGTACGGCACCCCCGAGATCCTGCAGAAGGTCCGGGAGTATACCGGGAAGCATACAGCATCCGCCTCTTCAATAACCCTTAATTGGAGAGGAGGATGGTGCAAGGAGAGTGCACGTGGTTTAATGGATATGGGTCTCACCAAGAGCGACCTAGAGATCTGCTCTGTGAAGGCCCTGACCTGGACATATTCAATATATAGAATATGGTCCAAGACCACGTCACGGGGCAGACCACCATAGTCCCAGGATCACTGTGCGTGCACAGGGTGCATAAGGGTCAATATAGTCTCGCTTAGGTGAACCGCAGCCACGATAGCTGGTAGCCAACTATCTAAGCAGAGTTGTCATCCGGAGTACCACTTCTCCCAATGGCTTCTCACAAGAGGGTGGAGGACCTGGCCGAAGCCCGCGAGTGGATAAGGCGGCGGCCGGAGGGACCCCATGCGCATACATGATATCCCTCCCGCTCCGGGGCTTTGTTAGGAGCTTCCACTGTGTCTAGTTTTCCATGTATGCCGATGTCAAGTCATCAATCCTGCCGCTTAGGCAGCTTGCTGCTTTGGCCTTCAGCGTTTGTTCTTTTTTAATGTTATACTGTGCACCTCTACCTATGTGTGCTGTGTCCCATATAGAAAAAAACCAATACAAAAGAGTTTTCCATTAATATTATGTTTTATTTTCAGGTTATTATTATGTATTATTAGTATCATCTTAACTCTTGTGGGTGTGATGAGATCTGCCATATTTGTGTATTTTAGTTTGTGTGTTGTTAGGGTATTAGGTATGCTTAGGGGTGCCATCTCGCCATGCCCTATGGCTGGGGGGATCGGTGCCCTGAAGCTATATCAAAACCCTATACCCCCCCGAAGTGGCAAGGGGAGTTAGGGGACAAAAAAAATTAACACCAATATGGCTAGGAACCCAGCAAAACTCGAATGTCTTAAATCTGCTGGAGATAAGAAACAGCCGATACTGAATTTCAACAACCACAGGATGGACTGGATATTTTACAGGTTAAAAGAACAGATACAACAGGGGTCAATAGCAAAAGCAATATGAATGTAGACAAAGTTCACTAAGATATCAGTTGTGACACTTGCAAAAGCCAAATTTACAGCCCCCGTGGCGCTGTGGTAAAATATTTGCCTGACGCCTCGTGAGCGCTTTGGCCTGAGTTCGTATCCTGGTCAAGGAAGATTGACTGGATGCCAATCCTTAACTTGGAGCCTCTGTTCACCCAGCAGTGAATGGGTACCTGGTTGTTAAATGATTTGGCGGGTCGTATTCTGGGGAAAAATTAGGATTAAGGATCTGTCCGAGACACTATGCATGCTAGTGACTGTACAAAAATATAAGAACTCTTGTATATTGCGAAGGGGAGAGGTGGCAATGAAAAACCACATCTGTTCCAGTTAAGTCCATTATGGACACACCATAGTCTGTGCTGCTTGGAATTTTTTGTTACGAGTAGCTGAACCTAAAACAACAACAACACGATTCACACTAACCATGTATTTAAAAAGTTTGTAGACAATTTGTTGGGTAATGGGGAGAAAATCTAAAGGGAAATTCCTTGAGTGCTAGGTTTTCTAACTGAAAGAACAACTGCCTCAAGTCAGTCCTCTGAGACTGATGTCGTCTTCCAAATATGGTTATAGATATGTAGTAAATACTGAAAGTCACAAAGAGGGAGATGATGGAGCATCTCATAGTGAATACCATCTGAGCCTGCTGCTGTAGAAATGCAAAGGTCAAGGCAGAGATCATTATAGGAAAATTGGAGGTGAGTATGAAAGTCCAAAGGATGAAATCCAATAAGGGGCTTACAAGTAAGGAAAGTAGGAGGAAGATGAGTACCAGAGCTAGCAGCTGAATAGTATGAACTCAGTTCATTCGTGACCAACACCTGATCTGCAACAGCAGAACCACGGAGATAAAGGATAGGTGCGGTCTGGAACAAATTTACCTGCACTCTTATGGATTTTCTTCCAGACATGATGGATAGGAGTGTCAACTGTAATGGTGGAGATATAGGATTTCCAACTCTCACATTTAGCTGTATGGATGATCCACGTACCACTGCACTCACCTTCCAAAACAAAATAAAGGATTTAGGTGTTTGCTGGCACCAGTGCTTTTTCCAGGTGTGTTTGTATTCGGCTGTGTACGCTGTATGCTTACAGTGTACAGCCCACGCAGAGTCCCAACTCCACCAAGGAATGCACTTTTTCGACATTGAGGGACATAGAACAAATCAGCAGAGAAGGTGGGGTAGAAAGGGCCATGGTAAGGAGAAGTGCTTTGCATCAAGGGTGTCACCAGAGGTTTGAACAAGAGCAATAGGAATCTCCACTCCAAAGTAAAGTCAATTGACTCCAAAGCCGAGATGGGAGGTAACTTAAGAACAAGGTCAGAGGAGGTAGCCAGCGGGAGGATTGACACCTTTCTCTTCCAGGAGGAAGAGGCAGAGGAACCAGGTTTACATTTCAGATACCCAAATCTACCTCCAAGAGCAGCCCCTCTGGCGGACGATTCAATGACCCTAATAGGCAAGGTTTCTTCGCGCATAAAACTCTCAGAGACTGGAGACGGAGGGCAAGGCAATCCTCAACAAGGCTCAGGGTATTGTGCATGAGCCCCCCCCACCACCTCACCACAAAAAGGTGAAACTCTAGAGTCCCCCCTCCCCACCCTGAAATGAATAAAATTGCTAACAGAATCAGAAACACAATCTCATCCATAATCCCAAACAAATCAGTGCACAAATAAGCAGGAAAATATAAGAGGAAAATACTTCACCACAGGTGCAATAGGAATTATCACTAGCAAATCACAATTCATATCAGACACTGATACAGCACAAACTTATGGATACAAATACAGTACTGTCTTCAATGAAAAACAAGTTCCAGCTCCTGTGCTTCAGTAAAAACAAAGAAAATCAAAACAGAAATCACATATTAAAACAGTCAAACTACATCATAAAAATAGTAATGAAAATGATCTGCAAATAATCATGTTGGAAGACCTTAATACTTTTTAAAGAACACAATAAAGTAGCTGTCACAACTGCAAGGAAAATGACAGGCTGAATAACAAGAACATTTCTAACAAGAGATGCCGTACTAATAACAGTACTTTATGAAACATCTGTGCTATCGAAGGTGGAATATTATTAAAATCCCTAGTCAAAGCTGCAAAAGTTGGTGACCTGGAGAATGTGCAGAGAACTTTTACTGCCTGAAGCCATTCAATAAAACGTCTACCTTAAAGCTACTTAAAACTTCCTAAATGTACTCCTGAGAGTACATGTGAGATATATACATTTTACACACTGGAAAATATTAGAGGGAATGGTTCCAGATTTGTACACTGGAATAATTCCCTGCAGGACCAGAAGGCATGGCAGAATATGCAAGACCACCCTCACTGAAAAGTAAAGATGCAATGGGTATGCTTAGAGACAATTCTATAAACATCAAAGGCCCCCAAGACTTTTCATATTCTCCCTCTAAAACATATGAGGCATAACTAGCCAACCTCTCATAGCATTCAAAAGGAAAACAAACATTTCCAAAGGATACAGTACCTGGATCAACTGGATTATAATTCATAAGTCAGATTTGGAGCAGGAGAATCTATTAGGCTGCTTGACCAGACCACCAACCAGGAGGCCTAGTCAGAGACTGGACTGTGGGGAACATTGATCCTCAGAACCTCTTCAAGGTTCTGAAACCTTGAGCTCACATGAAAAATATATATAATATTTTTATAGTATAAAATCTTTCAAAGATTTCTCTCAAATAAATATAAGATCAATGATCAGAATCACACATATAAAATGTTACTAGATGCTACTGTTATTATTTCATATGAAAACAAATAATATACAGTACTGTACTAATTAGGAGCCAAGATTGGCTAGACCTCTGGTTATAGGCAGATTACTTACATTATCTGATTATATATATTACTGCATATCATTCATACTATTACCTCCTTAAGCAATAATTTTACAAAGCAATTTCCAAATACTGTATATTAGTTTAAAATATGCAAAACAGTATACTGTACAGTGTATACAAAACAGTATTGAACTTTTCTGTTATATATTACAATACAGTACTACTATCTTGAACCCCTTACTCGTAATTTACTTTTTTCTTCATCTTCCACACCATGCTCGTAATTTACTGTCTTCTATCATTTTGCACACTGCTTGTAATTTGCACTCATTATACACTTACTTAGTCAGTGTTACAATTTATAATTTAATTTTTACTTTACACAAAATAGATATGCTAAAAAACAAGATACAGTAGTTTAGCCTTTAACTTGTTATTCTTCACCACTCTTTTCCAACACATTATCTTCATATCTTTTAAGAGAACACACAGAAAAATATATACACACATTGAGCAATCCCCTCTATCCAACTACATAAGGCACAATCTAATGAGGAATCTCTTCTAAACCTTTTCTTACCAGCACAGCCTCTGTATATCAACCAAATATTACAGTCATGTGTCTAGCTTAAACTCTCAGCAAGGTAAACTGTTACCTCAAGCTCCACACATGACTATTATTTTGGATGCCATCTCTATGTACATTCTTGCTTAGCATCCCTTGGGTAAATACTACTTGCAACACAACTTTGTGTTACTTGATCTACCCAATTATCAGTTCTTACTATTACATAAATTAAAATTCCATTCTATGCAAAATAATACAGCACTGTATATAATTTATTTTCAATGTTAAATTTTATTTCTAACAGAGCATTACAACCTATTCACTACTGTTGCTCTCTCAAATGTTATTATATGGGGGAACATCTGGGCATACAATACATTTATCTACATCACATACTGACCTCATTCTGCATTATCTTAAGTCCTTTGATGAACATTGTTTGATTATTTAATATTGTATTTAATCACTCCATCCTAATTGTTCCTTTTGGCAAAAGATCAATCTCAAACTCTGCACAAAATATATAGCTGACCTTATTGTATTACACAATTACATTACAGACAACTATAATCTTCTCACTGTGAATATGGTAACTTAACTTTTGAATGAAATGCAGACCTATAAATTTACTGTTCGCACATATGAGGTAGAATCATTTTTACAGGTGATAAATTTATTAATGCAGCACTTAGTATACTTTATGTTTATCTTCAACACCAATACCCTTGAAAATTCAAGATAGCATTACACTGCAGCTTTCTAGTACAGTACTACATGCAGTCTCTTCTCCAAATATTTCTATTTATGTATAGCATTGCACAGACCTCCATATTCCTTGCTCATACATTCTCTCACTTCTACCTGATTCATGGCCCATTTACCCATTCCCCCCTTCCCTCAACACAAAGTGCATGCTCTTTAACACAAAAAAAGGAATATCTGAAACTGTGGAGGGACTATAGACCCATAAGAGGTAAATCCTATTTTATATCTACACACTCATATATATACAGACAGCCACGTGCTTTGTGAACGTCATCTGTATGAAAATGCCAGTTTCCCGATTGGGGCTGGTTTGGATACTCAAGTTCAGGAAGTGCAAGGTTCGCATAAAATGGTTCGAGTATCTCATCCGGCAAGTGTCTGCCAGGCCTCGTGGCCAGGGTTGGTGATGGGTGGTTGGGTGGAAGATAGGCCTAGTTTGCCCACTAACCATGTCAGGCACCACTCTAGTGCCTTCTACCCTGTGACGTCAGATTCACAGCCCATTATTCCCATTCTTTTGATTTGTCATGAAACTGGAATGTTCATTGCGTGACTTTATTGGATATATAGTATCGTCACAATCTAGGAACATCCGTGCACCTTGTCAGTGAAAGCTTCAACAAGCAGGATATGTAAAAGAAAGAGGTCAGTGATGACATTTGAGAAAAAAGTTGAAATAATTAAGAAGGTGGCAATTAGCATTAGCAAAAGTACTCTTTTTGATCTTCTTAAGGCTAAACCTATAATTTTTTACTATTTCTCAAGAAGTGAAAGTGATAAGGCAATACACAATAGAAAGGTAGTAAGTAAAGCAAAAGTGGAGTGTTGATAATGCAGTGCGGCAGTGGTACACCAGCAGAAGTGTGAGGAGCAATATTTAAGCAATATTTTGAAGGCATGCTGGCATTTATGGAACAAGTAACTGAGTTTGCAATTAACGCCATGATGAACTTGTACAATTTGTATATGAAGTTTTGAAAACAAGAGCAAAGAGAATGAAACAAATATCAATTAATGAGGCTTTTGCAAAAGCTTCCAAGAAAGCTCGCATTACCTCACCTTCACCTGACTCATCACTTGTTGACCTGAATGCATCAACATGTGAGGTTACCTCATCACCATTAATCTCCACTTCAGTCAACCCATCACCATCAACATCAACCACTACCTCTTCCATGTAAATAATGATTTACATGGAAAAAATGATGAATGCTACATCAACAATGATAATCAAGATAGCAAGTAGATCATGACTTCTCGTATTGACGAGTACTGTACAATCAAAATACTGTACAGGACTCAAATTTATGCTATGACCTTGTCGCTTTTTCCCTACATTTTAAGGCCACTTATACGAACACAACAGGTTAACCGATGGCCCGGAGGGGTTCATAAGGCATGTGGCTGTCTGTATATGTATACCTGTATGTTTAACCTACCACTTAAAACAATCCAGTAATCCTTCTTTTATTATATTCCTCTGTAATCAACAATTCTACTTCCAAACCAGTCTATCTGTTCAAGGATTGAGGTTAGATCCTTTGGACTAACCTCATTCAAATTTGCAGGATTAATGGTTATTTTATTGGTAGTGTTATAGGGGGGGGGGGTCATGGATGGTCCAATGCCTCCCTGAAATAGAGCATGATACCAATGCCCCTCCTTCATGAAGTCTGTGGATGTGAATTGTTCAGCCCTCAATCCACTGACTTAGCATTAGTTTAAATAATAGTCAATTCAGATACTGATATTCAAAACATACATTCAAATGACAGATTTGCATCGAGGGTGCAACCTTTTGGCTACACTAATGAGGGGAGAGAGGAGATAGGGAAAGGGCATGTGTGGGTATGGAGGGAGGAAACTGAGGGAGGGCACGTGTGGGCAGGGAAGTAGGAGACAGGGGAAGGACAAATGTGTACCGGGAGGGAAGAGATGGGGAAAGGGTGTATGTGGGCAGGGAGAGAGAACACAGAGTGTGCTTGTGGAAGGACGTGGGGAGGGCTTGCGGGTGGATGTGGGGTGAGGGAATGTAGTGTGAGGATGTTTACAGTGATGAAAATTTGTGTATTGAAGAGTGCTGCAGTGATGTGGGGGAGATATGGAAGGTGTCTGTACAGGAAGATGGGGGAAGGTCCTTCCAAACAAGAGATGCCTTGCCAATGAAGATACTTTTAAAGACATTAGTGCTTTCTCTCTCTATAGTGGAATATTGCTGCACACTAACAGCCCCATTCAAAGCTGGAGAAATTGCTGATCTGGAGAATGTGCAAAGATCCTTTACTGTTAGAATCCATTTGATAAAACATGTAAATTACTGGGACTGCCTAAAAAGTTTAAATCTTTATTCCCTTGAGTGGAGATGGGAGAGATACACAATAATCGACACTTGGAAAATATTAGGAGGACTGGTTCCAAATCTGCACACAGAAATACTGTAACACCACATGAGACCAGAAGGCACGGCAGGATGTGCAAAATAGCCCCACTGAAGAGAAGTAAGTAATTATCAAAAGAAGGCATCAAGCCGGGAAGGCTATGTTGGCCACTGAAGAGAAAAGGTGCAATGGGCAAGCTAAAAGAGAACTCAATCAACATCAAAGGACCAAGACTTTTCAACACTCTTCCCTTACACATAAGGGGCATAACTGGCAGACCTCTTGAGGTGTTCAAAAAAGAGAACTTGATAAGCACCTTCAAAGGATACCTGATCAACCAGGCTGCGACTCATACATCAGGCTGCAAGCAGCCGCATTAAACAGCCTGGTGGATCAGACCAGCAACCAGGAGGCCTGGTCAGAGACTGGGCCATGAAAACATAGATCCCTGGAACATTCAATAGGTAGTCAACAGGTAGTGTGTGTGGGGGGGAGACCTGGGCACTGCCAGGTACCCATCTAGTACTGTATATTCATGCATTTATTTCTGGCTTAAGATCCCTATGACTTACTTTGCATTCAGATTTCACAATTTCAATATTGATCAGCTGACATCTGGCAACTATTATCATTACCCAAGCTCAGAACATTACTTTTTTCAGCATTAGATTTCACCTACAAATCTTTCATACATTTTAAAAACTTATGTACAGTATCTAGATTGCCTTGTATCTGAACCCTGGAAAATACATTGAGGAACAGTAGGGCTATAATTGTTAAAATTTTGATAACTTTCTAATGACTAGTTAACTTGTGCTCTTCACCACTTAAAAAGTTTTATTCAGCTGCTGGCATAATATATAATTCTTCTCTAGTAAATACAGAGACAAGCACACGCAACATTCTCTAGCTCTTCACTCATGCACACTCACTGCATGCTCTTCACTCATGCACACTCACTGCATGCTCTTCACTCATGCACACTCACTGCATGCTCTTCACTCATGCACACTCACTGCATGCTCTTCACTCATGCACACTCACTGCATGCTCTTCACTCATGCACACTCACTGCATGCTCTTCACTCATGCACACTCACTGCATGCTCTTCACTCATGCACACTCACTGCATGCTCTTCACTCATGCACACTCACTGCATGCTCTTCACTCATGCACACTCACTGCATGCTCTTCACTCATGCACACTCACTGCATGCTCTTCACTCATGCACACTCACTGCATGCTCTTCACTCATGCACACTCACTGCATGCTCTTCACTCATGCACACTCACTGCATGCTCTTCTCAGTTGTTCTTACTTAAATCCATACTACTCTATTTAAGATCTCTGCACAGTACCCTTCTATTTTGAATCTGCCCTTAGTTATGGTTTATATTCATTCATTAATATCATTTACATCTGGCTTAGTAGAGAACACCAATCCAAAAGCCAGGAAATGTCTTGAAGCTTATATCAATGTAAATCAAATATTTAATCATTCCCTCATTTTGTTAACAAACTTATATATTATATGTTAATAGTTAATCACAAAACTTCCATTTTTGTTCTATGCTCATGATCACTGCCAGCATGATGGGAGTGATTTACCTGCCACTTGCAATTAGTTAAAATTAAATCTGCCGTCGTGCTATAATCTCACCGTCACCCTGCTGCCTACTCCTGGGGTGGGGAGGTTCTTGCTAAGGATGGAAAGAAATTACAAGAGGGTTACAGACAGTCAGTTAAACCAAACTATTAGTAATAATAACCACACTTATTAGCATATACAGGAAATTAGTCCACCACACTAGAAAAATATCCATACGAGTGTCTCGGTCATTTCATCGGCCAGATCTAAAGTATTACACGTGAATGGCTGTAGAGTAATTAAAATATCAATACAGTGATTCATTTCCTCTTAAACCACTTTCCATTTATATTTATGCAAAGTTTTCTCACACCATATCTATCCACCATACATTTATTGTAGAGAGGGTAGCTTAGATAAAGGAATTATTGTTCAAAAATACCACAATCGAACTCTTCAATAAATACCACTCCCTGCCAACTGCTAATGTCACCCCAAGGTCAAACTGAAATCTTACAAGTTGTAAATAACCATTTTCACACTACATGTATTAAAGGTTTTAATTTCAAATTCAATAAAATTCTCTGGATTGTAACTGGTAAAGACCTGAAGGAACTAATTTATTTTCTTGGAGAGTTCAACTGCAGTTTTGGTCAAGTGCTGGCAATGTTTAACTATAAATGTATAGCATGAACTAAACTGCCTCCTACAATATTTAAGTGTTTAGTATTACATTATTATTGTAGTATACACAGGTACTACCATGTTTTCTTTCCATAGGCCTATACTTTCATTTTAATATCTTTAATACCTTTTCCATGTTAAAGCTGTAATTTGAGAATGTGAACATATGTAGACTCCTCCTCAGACATTTCAAAGAGCCTTAAAGACCCTTCAGCATTTGTTAAGTATTTCTGCACACTGAATTGTTTATTACAAGTAAGTAAGTAATTATCAAAAAGAAGGCACCAAACCGGGAAGTTTGGTTATTACAAAATTACGCAGTACCACCTCCAGCACTGAGAAACACAAATACAGTGTGTAAAAGAAAAAGATGGCTGCTATTAGTAAGCAAAAAAAGTGAAAAGTACAGGGAAAGCAACATGAAAAGATAGCTTTACTTTTTAGTGTTTCAGAATACCTGTATACAGAATTCAAGACACTTAACTTTCCTTTGTACTACAGTGTTTGCCTGTTAATTATGCACTGAGTAACTGAAATCCTTAAGTTAAATTACCAGTAAAATTTCTTCCTATGTATAGCTGCCTGTACCACTGTATTTGGCTCACCATTTCTTTAAGTTTAATGTCTATTCTGCCATTGTGAGTAAAATCTAGCCATATCCAGCATCAGGTTAGATGCCTAAATTCTGATCTGATCTGGTTTCAATACAATATTCAGAAAATATTAAAAACTATTGGATCAATATGCAGACCTTGTGAGTCACAATAATGTAGCTGAAGATATGGTGTTCAAACCACACAACAGAAAATGAAGAAACGACAACGTTTCTGTCCATCCAAGATCATTATCAAGTCGTGTATGCTCTTCACTCCTACTACATAAATTGATGATGGTCCAGGATGGACTAAAGTGTTGGCGTTTCTTCATTTTCTGATGTGTGGTTTGGTCATCATGATTCTGGAGTTGGACACTCAAATCATAATAAAATATAAGGAAATTGGAAAGCAACCTATTAATAATATGCGTACTGTCATAATACCTTTCCCTCATATTAGTTCTCCACATGACCAACACCCACAATAAGATCTGATTTAATATATTCTGTAATCAGGTTTTCAAAGACCTCAAGGAAATAGTGCTTGTGCTTGCAACCACTTTAACTGTCAACATAGCTGGACACAGAACAGCTGCTGCAGCCAGCTGAGAATGTTGAGAGAGCTATCACAAAGGGTGTCATGATGACACATGGTTCCCAGTGCATGCTAAAGTAGGTGTTGGAAAGACTTAGTTATGGGGTATTTATCACCTACATTGTAGCCCTAACTTCACAGTCACATGGTTATCACATGTTACATCCTTTCAAGAAACTTTACTAAATACTATGTTGGTATATATGCCATATACTGCACGTAAGCAGTTTATGAGTAGCTGCAAACACAAGGTTAAGATATCTTTGATGATACACAATGAAATCACAATAATGTGATTTGTCTGTAAGAAAACCTTTGGAGCAGGATGGGAATCAAACCAGGTCCCTGGATAACCCCACACAAGTGCCTTAATCCATGGATATCACATTATCATGTTGTTACAATTTCATTGTGTATTTGAAGGGAACATTTGGTGAAGAACTCCATTACCTACACCAGAGTGTATGCCATTATGTATAAAACTTGGATTGGCTGCCAGCTTGATGCCTCCAGACTTCTAGTGGATATGGGCATCGGGTTGTACAACCTTCAGTGTATCATAATTCATGGCTAAAGCATGCATCTGGGGTTACCCAGGATGCAGGTTCAGTGCCCATTCTGCTTCAAAGATTTTCTCATCTTTGAGAATGGTATAGAGAAACAGGTTCTATAAGGGAATGATTGTTATAACTAGGATAGTGGCTTTGGAGAAATACTTAAGTGAACTATAGAACATGTCCAGTAGCATATGAGAAAACCAGTGTTGAATGTAATGCAATGCCCGTTTCTGATAAGTTCCCCGTAATTCACCAAGCTTAGCTCTGGCATCACCAAGCTGTAGCCTAACACACCAGACCTGAGACCCATCTATTATTTACTGGGAGCAAAGAACAGAGTTTTCTGCACTGTATGAGGTGGTAACTGGGGGTAGTAATCAGAGATAAACTCCAAAATGGGAAAACCCATCAAACAGCACAAGTGCAACAAGTGACAACATAAAGGGAAAAAAAGGCACCTCAAGGTAAACATTGTTTCTGTAAAGATGACATTTTAATTGTGTTGTGCCAAACTTCTACCATATAACATTGCAGGTCACAGCCAGCACACCCCCTCATTCTTGAACTAGCTGTATAAAACCCCAATGGAAAGAAGGATGGTATTGGGGGCCTACTGAAGGAAATTGACTAATATCAGAAGGACTGCCAGAAATCCCAAGCCTAAATATAAACCATGGCCAAAACAGCAAACAATGCTAAAAAAACAGCAAACAATGACACACATCATGCAAAGGTCCCTAAAAATCCAGACCTTGAAACGTGGGTTATTGATGCCTCAGAATTCCACTGTACTGGCTCAAAGCTAAAACCAGTGACTGCAGCCAAAACACCTAGCTGGATACACACACCCACCACTGACAAAACCTGCAACACTCCTATCTCTGAGAAGAGGAGAAAAGGGGGCAGTGAACAAGTGTGAGAGTAACTCCTTGAAGCGATACCAAAATGGTAAGTCAGCAGGCATGAAGAGCTGCAAAGAATTCTGCAACTCGCAGGAGCAGTTTGAACAACCTGGAAACTGGAAACGGCAAATTATGGCTGCAATTTCAGACAACACGGCAGAGGATGAGGAAGGCCCAGAATTGGGGACCAAAACTCCTCTGGAACTGCTTGGGAAAAGATGTCTTGCAACACACAAGACTGGAAAACCTTTCTCTGGTAAGTTGTGAGCTCTGTGGTCTAGTGCCACTATTGACAAAGACACCAAGACACCTGGAGCAAACAAGAGACTGTTGCAGCCATGCAGTAGGAATAAAAGAAAGATGTGTGATGAGAACACAAACATTTGAGTTGTGTAGAAAAGGTTTACATTTATAAACAGTGGGGTAGCCTACAGATGAATGAGTCCAATGACAAGAATAATGGGTTGGCCCCAGCCGGCTCAGTTCAAAACAGCTTAAAAGCCTGCTGAGGCCATCCCATCCTTGTTGTCATTGGCCAATTGCTCATTCGTCCATAGGCTGCCACTGTTCATGAATGTAAACCGTTTTGTACACAATTCAAATATTTGTTGTATGACATATTCTCAGGGGATGAGATGCCATTCTCATATGGCAAGCGTATTGAAGCTGGTCAGGGTATCAGTGGCAGAGGAAGCCGGCTTATACAGGGTACACGAGTAAAGGAACAGATGGTCATCAATTTTGCTCATAAATATGGCAGGGATCAACATTTGCACAATCCGGGGTAGCCAAGTGCTGCAAAAGTTGACATCATAACGCCTGGCCTGTACAGCGGCTGCGGCTCTAGAGTCCGTTGCCCAAGGAGGTAACTTGGCCTAAACCAAAGTCCAGCAAAGACCAATGGTGTGCACACATGTGAACCCGTCTTCTTAAAAATAACGTCACCTTTTGCTCGTGCGAGCACTATGACCAAAAATGACGTAATTTGAAATGTAATTGGCTCACGAAAGTGATGTACACTTTCTGTTGTGAATTCTGTTTTCTGTTTGAGTCCTCCGACTTACTCGGTTAGGTTAGGAGAGGAAATATTCAATTAACGGTTTTCATGACGTTTTGAAACTTTAGGAGAATTTCCTGCCCTCCTAACCTACCAGAGGACCCTTAACTTGTTGTTTTGGAAAAATAAACTCCAAAATTTATTTTCAATTTTTTTTTCATTTTCAGATTATGTCCATTTTCGGCCATACGGGCAAATGGCCAAATTCAGACGTAATTTGTAAGATGTATGTATGTGAAGGACCCCTGGGCCCAGCAGATCAAATGACGGAAATAACAAATGGTCACTGGGTCCAAAAACACTGACACACATCCTGCAGTGTCAAGTATGGAATCAGATGGGGATGCTATAATGACCGGACCAATTGCACATACAGTCGCCCCAACTTGCAAACAAGATGCATTTCAAAAAGGCACTTATAAGTTGGCTGTTTTTAACTCAGACCAAGATTTCCCACTGATTCAATACTATGAACGGGCGGGGGACGATAGCATTCCTAGACCACCAAAAATTAACATAAATAACACATTGTTTGAGAAAATTATATACAGTACCAAAACTTTGTTTTTTCCATCATGGCATTATCCTGCTTCTCTGACTATGCTTTTTCAAGAGCGAAGAGGTTTTAATTGGTAAAGGAAGAGGAAGTAGGTGGTGGAGATACAGGAGGAAAACAGAGATTGATGGGTCACTTCAGTCTCACTGGCTGGTGTAAAAGGTTAAAATTAGATTTTTGTCCTTGATAATACAGTAGCACTTCCAAAACTCGTTCTGAGAAAAATTAAAGGAGATACCATGTACCATATACATCCTTTTCCCACACACTATGGATGAAGTTTACTGAGCAAAATCTTTAAGTTCAACCTGTCACATGATTGATATTTACCAGCAGAATCTGACTGTAATGAGATTTCACCATCATCTCTTATTTTCCAAACATCACAGTCTCTAAATCTTATTTATTTTAAATACTGCCATCTGAATTCTCTTGAGCACAAAGGGGACAGATACCCAGTACTGTACATAATAATTTAAACGTGGAAAATATTAGAGGGGCTGGTCCCAAACCTGCACACAGAAATACCACCACATGAGACCAGAAGGCATGGCAGGATGTGCAGAATACTCCCGCTGAAAAGCAGAGGTGCAATAGGTACTCTGAGAGAGAACTCTATCAACATCAGAGGCCCAGACTGTTACATACGCTTTCACTACACATAAGGGGCATAACTGGCTGACCCCTTACAGTGTTCAAGAGAGAACTTGATAACCACCTCCAAAGGATACCTTATCAACCAGGCCATGATTCATACGTCAGGCTGCAAGCAGCTGCGTCCAACAGCCTGGTTGACCAGTTCAGCAACAAGGAGGCTTGGACAAAGACCAGGCCGTGGGAACGTTGGGCCCCAAAATCATCGCAAGGTAACTGCAAGGTAAAGTATAACTCCAGGTAAACGAAAATTCATGAAATTCAAACAAACCATCAATTTCAATTTCAATCACTGCCCTTATTCTTCCACATCCCCAACCTCTGGACATGTGTGATCATTGTTGTTTCTCTTCCAAAAGTGGTTAATTAAGTTATAGCTTCCTTTCTATGGTAATATGGTAATGGGTCATCTCTTCCTTGCCACTGGTGCATTACAACACACTTATTCCTCTAATTAACTGCTATTATTAGTAATTTCCTAGATAAATGTTTTGAAGTCTACAGAATGCTCAATGGGGCTATACCGGGAATACTGCTGATTGGAACACTGAGTGTTAGCCACGTGGCACCCTTGGCCATTACATTTGTGTACAGAGGACACAGAGCATCTGAGTAAAGCAGACACCAAATCCTGATCTTGATTACCCAGCAAGGACTGGATCAGAAAATTCATCTATGTGATTCAAGCATTCCTTATTTTTGTTTAATTAATGCTGAGAAGACTGTCTCCTTATCATTTACTGTCCTGCAAGGGAGGAAAAATCTGATTCAATGGCTGGAAGCAAGGCAACTTGTCAGGAGTCAATACACTGAGGCAGAAGCTTGCAATCCCTCAGGTGGTACAGCACTGATATAGGGAAATCCAAATCAGCCCCACAGAAGGAAACCACCTAACTATGGCCGTAGTAAAATGTAATATTAATGCATGTGCAAGGTGGATGGCATAAACAAAACCAAAGACAGAAATAGCCCCCTGGCAGAATGTAATGTTCACAAGAAAGTCAAGACAACTTCGCTGAAAGTGTAAAGCCAATCATGGGTCTAACAAAGGTTACAAGAGTTGGACAGGCTACACCTGGCAGAAGAGCGAGGAGGCAGGCTGGCTGTGACCTGGATGTCCATGACTTGTGGCAGTTGGGCGTTTTATGGTTAGGGTACTTATCCGGCTGAAATTACCATCGGCCATGTTTACCTAAGGAATGATTATTTTCCCTCAAGCAGCCATTTGTTGCAACTATACTTTCTAGAAGGTTTTGCAGATGATCTCTGGTCCTTTGTCTTATAGGGTAAGTCAGATTCTGGTCCTAACTCCAAGTAGATGACAGATGGGTGTCAGAGGCCTGGTGTGTTGGGCTAAGTCTTGCTGGTACCATAACTAAGCTCAGTGAGATACTAAGGGAGGGCCCCTCCTAGAAAAGAGCTTTTTGAAACTACTGTATAGAGATGTATCATTTCTTTTCAATCTGCTCTGATACCAACTTGGTACAAAAAATCAAATCACTGGCTCATACAATGCCCATGCACACACATAATAAATTTACCATACCCTGCATCCTGCAAAACTTTCCATAGACTTTCAATTTTGTGTTTACAATCTTCTAGCAAGACTAAATAACTGTACATAAATGATCTGTAAATGCATCATATTCATGCCATGAATTTTCTGAAATATTTTTCATGAGCTTAATTTAATTTGAAAATGTTTGTCCCTGTGAACATTGCATAATTTTTTTGTATAATAATGTTATGTAATATAAATTAATAAGCAATGATAATATAGAGGATAAAATGACCAAAGCTACCTTGTTTCATCACCACATGAGATGACTGCTGGTTATTCCAGATTGGTCAACCTCAAGCCAGGCTTCCCAACCCTTCACATTTGTAAAACTAATGGTCACTAATACCTTTATTATTTTCTAATTGAAGTTCACCAAATTTTCATTACTGTATTTTAATAAATAAAGATCATTAGAACAATGCAGATAAGTATGCTAAAACTATTTAGGAATGTAACGGTGGAGTAATTTTACATGTAAGTCTACTCTGTTAAGACAGCTTTACTTTTTCAATGAACAAAAAACACTTATTTTAGTTTTGAACAGTGTATGCATATTTTGTAACGTATACAAAAATCTTACCATATTACTGTACCATATTTGCTGAGAGAACACTAAAAGAGCACTTCATTTAGCTGGCGAGAAACGGTGACAGTTCTAGGTCTGTGGTCAACTCGGGGAATAGCTCATCAATGACAGCATCGAGCAGAACATATGATAGCTGCAATAATAAATTATTTGGGTATTTATAACAAACTTTTAACCAGTCATGTAAAAAAATATTGGCAAGAATAAACAGTAAATAATACAGTTTCTAATATTTATCTACAGTATAACTTTGGTGCCTATTGCCTAGGAATGTTTCTTTTTTGATAGCAAAGCCTCATGTATGATCAAGGAATTATATCTGCCTTAAGTGTTTAAAACTACTCAAGGACTCGGTTATCCTTTTAACACCAGATAGGGTTTGGACTGGTCTTGGAGGGTCGAACACTTGTCTGACTAATACTCGATGAGTTGCCAGCTCTTTGAGTCCCAAACATTCTAGATAAGTGATGACCATTGTTTTGACTATATACTGAAGGTGGGTGGGAGGGGCCTTTAATTGTGTATCATTTCATCTTTAATATTTGCTTCACCTGTATGTTCCCTCCCAACACCAGTGCAATACATGTTAGAAGTTTGGTGTAAGAGGCCTTGGCTTTAGGAAATGCAATATTCTTTGGTTCTCTTTGTGGTGAGTCCAGCCATATAAATTCCCTTATATGATGATATTGGTTGCTGCATTAACTGCTGCAGTTCTCACCCTGTATTCTTGTGATCCTATGCTCACTTTAAAATACAAAAGTCCATTTTGTACCATAAGTAGAAGGACAACATCCTTTTCTCCAAAGGCATGGTGTTAAATGCTCTTCTTTAGAATAGTTACCATATCTGCTCAGCAGAGCCCTTAACTGTATCACCCCTATCTCTTGTCCCTTGCCAATCTGCTAGTGGTAGCAACCCTAATGGCTGTCTCTCACTCCAACTATGTCCCTCCATACTCTACCCTGGTACGGTAGGGTATAAATATATTGTACTCCATGTACAGTATATTTATTCACCAGTCTACTAATCATACTCAAAAAATAATTTAATTATCTTCCAAGCCCCCCATTTACCCTTTTTTCTGCTTAACTAATATTTTCACATATCTTTTACTCTTAATTGCAAACCTTCCTTCTCTCTCTTCCATTTCAGTTTGTATCAACAAAACCCACTTTCTCAGTGTCATCAACTGCCCTTGCCACTTCTTCAGCCCACTTGATACTTCTCAGTCTTCTAATAGTTAGTGTAACACTATACTGTACAACTGATTAGGATTATTAACTGTATATTCATAGTTTTAGTAACTCCGTCCATGAGTCTGAAGGACAAACCCAGTTAACCAGACACAGCTAATTTTCCCTTTAACTCAATGCACTTACGAACATTTACTGTACTGTATTGTTCCTAAGTAAAATAAAAATTAGATTATATTATACATCCCACATGACCAAGACCATCAGGCTTAGGTCACTTGCTCCAACGACTCTTTTTCTTGTAACTTCTCAATTATTTGCACTCCTACCTAGTGCATATCCTACTTCCTATCCTATCTTGAAGATATCCTACTTGAAGCTGAAATATAGTATTTCATAATGACCATAAATGATTAACATGAAATTATATAAAATCATTTATTATATTGGAACCAATATATACAGTGGAACCTCGAGTGACGAGCACCTCAATTTACGAGCATTTTGAATAAGGAGCGCGCCGATCGCCAACAATTTGTCTCGATTGGCGAGTGCTCGTTTGAATAACAAGAAAACCACATGGTGCGTTCCCGCTGCTTCTCGAATATTCTCTGACGCCTCTGACGATGCAAATAAATATTTTGTTTTGTTTAATTAAAGATGCTGGGATGTAAAGGGGTAACTGTTGTGGTGTTGCAAAGCATTAACCTGTTTTTGTAGAATAAAAAAAAAATGAACAAATTTGAAAAAAAAGAACAAATGTCAAAAAGGTTCATTCAGTATTTGTCAGGTAAACTGCTCCATGTTTCTTATAAAAAAAAAAAAAAAAATTATAAAGATTCACTCAGTGTTTGTCAGGTAGGTTGCTCCATTATTAATAAATAAATGAAAAATACAAAACAAATTGAACACATTTGAAACAAAGAAAGATTGTCATAATGGAGCATCCTACCCAACAAACACTGAACACTTTATGACATTTGTCCGTTTTTCAAATTGGTTCAATTTTTTTTTTTTGAAAGAAACTTGGAACAGCTACCAGACAAACACCAAACGAACCTTTTGCTATAAAAAAATAAAAAATAAAAATGAACAAATTTGAAAAACGGACAAATGTCATAACATTTTATTCAGTGAATGTCAGGTAGGATGCTCCAGTATTTAAAAAATCGAATCTCATATTGATGTTTTTCGGCGGTGGAAAGGAATATTTTTATTTCCAATATGTTAAATGGGGAAATTTGTTTTGAAAGACGGGCATTTCACATGACGAGCACGGCGCCGGAACGGATTAAATTCGTTATTCGAGGTACCACTGTACATACTTTTATAAAAGAATACTGTAAAGGATTAGCAAGATTACCTTAAATACAGCCTTATCAAACTAGAAAGAAATTTAACAAAGGAGATAAGGAAAGCAGAAAGAATTATGAAGTACAGATGCCAAGGAAGAAGTCAAATCCTGCTTCCAGATGTATTAAACAAAGGTTACTGAGAGGACCTAGATATTGAAGGAAAAAAATAGTCAGTTATGGTATATAACAGTCATTTACAAGGTCCTATAACACTGCAGTCTACGTCCTTAGCTCACAATTGAGAGACGCGAGTCCAATCTCCAGGCAGGACTAACAGTAGGGCATGTCTTATTTCACCTTATGGTTCTATTCACCTAGCAGTAAATAGATATTCAGGAGTTAAGCAATTATTGTGGGTTGCATCCTGAGGTAGATTAATATACTGTAGTTGGCTTAGGGTGGAGCTTGTTAAGCATAAGTACAGGCATCCTGTCCCTGTCAACAGGGAATTAACAGATAATGAAGAAATAGGTGGTATTTTAAATATGTATTTTATATGTCTTTAATGGACAGGAACTTAAATATTAGTGCACAACTGACGAAATTATACAGTGAATGAAGACAACAAGTAAACTAAAACTGTAGTTACTAGCAAAGAAATTAGTAAAAAAAAGTAAAAAAAACTATAGCATAACACATCATTAGGCCCTCGCATTGTATTTTCCAGGGCTTTAATAGTAATGGTGGCAGACCCTAGTCAACCTCCAAGTGTAGTGAAATCAATAGATTAGGGTAAGTGCCGTCGGGTCCCAGTAATAAATTCAGGCAAAGATGACAAAATATTACTGGACTTAAAAGTCTACAAATCAAGTGAAAACTGTCAGATGCAATTCCTTGCTGACAAGTGTTGTGTTCTAAGCTACATAAATAAAACACATGTGCCAGATATGGACTAAACAATAGTCAAGTTGTGAGACCACATTGTGAAAAGTATCACTCATGATCTAAATCCAAGAAAACACTGCATTAAATATTCAGAATAATGCCAATAGGAGACTAGCATTCATATTTATAATTGTTAATATTAAAAGCTTTAACATTAACCTACAATTTTATTTTGCCCTTGTGAAGCCCCATAATGTAGAACAAATGTTAATTCTCGTGAGTATAAACAAAAAACCGGCATTGTATGTAATGAAACGCCATTTTCCGGGTGAGCCCCGGAGGTTCCCTGGAGCTATCGGGCTAATATGCGATATATTAGACCAAGGCTTTAGTCAATGGAGCTCGCTCAGCCTACCAGGGGCCACAAGCCAGAACCTGGCCCCCTCAGAGAGGCACAGGGAGTAATGGCCTTGGAAACCCCTTCCTCCTGTGGTTGGAGGTTTTCCTTATCTGCCATTGACTGGGGTTAGGCACCCAGAAAGATAGGCATAACAAAACAGACCCCACATGATAAGATAATTACAACCGAAAGCCGAACAAAGAGGCAGACCTCCCTCAATTCCCAAGGAAACAAGCCAACAAGCAAACATCACACCACACAGTCTCGTCGCTCTTTCATGCAGCTCCACCCCTCCTTCCTGGGAGGGGGAGGGGGGAGCCTCAGACCCACCGCGCCGGGTACTCAACACCAGTTCGGAGGCTAGTATCAAAAACAAAACAAAACTGCCGACCGGAGGGAAGAAGGGTTGCCAGGGTGCCTCCAGGACTCACCCAGAAAATGGCGTTTCATTACATTCAACGCTGGTTTTCTGTGGGGAGCCCCTTCGGCTCCCTGGAGCTACATAACCAAAGATTAGGAAAAGAGGGACTTATCCGGGAGGTGGCTGCCACAAGCTCCTGAATTTGAAGGCGAGATAACTGGCTGCAACCTGTGACCTAAAGCCACACATGAACGCCCAGGAATGTGAACAAAATAAAGGGCGGCCAGGACCCCTGTTCGACCTTCAAAATCCCCGCACCTGAATATCATCCCAAGACATATTGCCGAAAACGATAGCCAAAGCAGCAAACTTCTGAACATCATGAGCACGAGGATAGACTGCAGGCTGGCTAGACTTAACCCTGCAGATGACCTGGGAGATCCGAGCTCAGAAGCAGGGAATTTGGGAAACCGGATCAACCCAAAGCGCATCCCCGGACACAGAAGCCGAGGCACACAGGTAGGGCCTGGTAGCCTGGTGGATGGCGCGCAGGACTCGTAATTCTGTGGCGCGGGTTTGATTCCCACACCAGGCAGAAACAAATGGGCAAAGTTACTTTCACCCTGAATGCCCTTGTTACCTAGCAGTAAATAGGTACTTTAATCTTGGATGCAAGCTGCAGTGGCTCTGCCAGTGCCACACGATACGAGGCGACAGTATTAGGTATTAAATGACGATCCTGAAAAAGACAAGACAGAAAGGACAAAACAACCCGATCAGAAATAGAAGACAACCTACGAAGAAAGAGAAAATGGCGGAAAGAACGCCAGGAAACTTCATACTGCCACCGAGATGTAGCTCTCAGGTGGGACAACATCAACGAACCCACCTGATCTCTATACAAATGGTGATAAACCTGCATCAAAAAGACCAGACGCGAAGAGCGGAGGAGAAGACCGAACCAGCCAAGTACTGGACCAGTCCGATCCACTGGAAGAGGTGGAACCACAGAAAATGTCCCGGGTTCGGACAGTGAGCAAGCAGCGCTCGAAACCAAGGTTAGGCTGGCCACCAAGGGGCCAAGAGGACTACTCTCCTGTGGGAAGATTCCAACGAGCCAGAACCCAAAGCAACAGTTGGACTGGGGGAAAGAGGTACAGGTAATCCCACCTTGACCAGTCCTGCCGAAAAGTGTCCATGGAGAAGAACGCAACATAAACTGGGAAACGCCACAACCAAGCCGACATGAAAAGGTCCACCTCCAGGAGCCCGTATGGCCGGAAGAGTCAACTAAAGGAGGTGGTGTTGACTGTCCATTCTGTGAACAGGGGAATGAACCGAATTAGGCCGTCCACCAGGACGTTGGACACACCCCGGATATGAACCGTACGAAAAGCCAAACCCCGAGAATCCAGCAGACAAGCCACTTGAAGTGACCAGTCCCAAAGAGGCAAGGACCGAAGAGAACCTCCATGGTTCAGGCAATGAACCACTGGAGAACAGTCTGAAATGGAGCTGAAAAGTCGAGCCCCGAGCCAAGACACTGAACCCTGAAAATCCCGAAGAGGAAGCCGGCAACACAGCAACTGATGCAAGGCCCCCAGAGGAGAAGTAGGAGCAGCAAGGATGAGCGACACGATGGCGTGGTGTGACGTTTGCTTGTTGTCTTGATTCCTTGGGAGTTGAGGGAGTTCTGCCTCTCTGTTCGGCTTTCGGTTGTAATTTTCTTATCACGTGGGGCCTGTTTTGTTATGCCTACCTTTCTGGCTACCTAACCCCGGTCAATGGCAGATAAGGAAAACCACCAACCACAGGTGGGTTTTCCAGGGGGGGGGGCATTGCTCCCTGTGCCTCTCTGAGGGGGCCAGGTTCTGGCTCGTGGTCCCCGGTAGGCTGCATTCCATTGACTAAAGCCCTAGTCTAATGTATCACATATTAGCCTGATAGCTCCAGGAAGCTGCAGGGGCTCCCCACAGAAAAGATTTCAAAATTAATCCTAGGCATTAAGAACCTTTCTAATGAAGAACGATAAGTTTACTTTATTTACACTGCTTTGAAAGGTTAAGTGCACAGGGTATATGAATGAAAACACATGGATGAAAGTGTTTAACAACAGGCGTATAGTGGTTCAAAAAATATCACCCTATTTTAGTTTATGAAACAACAGATTCAAAGTGGACAATTTTAGATAAAAACAAAAAATAGATAAGCACTGATAAGCAAAGAGGGTTGCAGATCTGTGAAGAAATAATCTCTTACAACTCTGATACAAATTCACTGCCAAGTTTTTGACATAAGAGGAATTGGATATAAATAGAACCTGGTTTGCATGAACCAAAAAGCTTTCTGCAGATTCTTTCAATCTTATTTTCCTCAATACAGCAAAATTATTACATTATATCCATCCTTAACCACCAAAGCGAACTGCACAGAATAAATCAAGCATTAAGTCTCACCTGTTTATTAAGCACAGGCTGTTGGAAAAGATTTACAAGGGTGTTTGCTCCCTCAGTATACAGATCCTGAGTGAAGAGAAAATGTTGCAGCCAAGATGGTAACAATGTCATCACTTCATGTCGCAGTTCCTTTTCTCTATTCCTGCGATCTGCTTCTGTTCGTTCAGAAGGAGGGTCTACAAAGAGCGCATCTAAAAATGATAGGACAAAGCAGAATACTGGTCAAAACTTTCAACACTGATGAAAGAAATAAAAAATCTCAGTACATTAACTCTTGTTACAATATTGATAAGTAAAGGCTTTGATAGTGTTCTGACAAAGCGAACTGGATGAAGACACACCTCTAATAAGATGAATGAGCTTGACGATCCGTGGAGGAGCAAGGGCTAGTGTTAATTTGCGCCTCAAGAACAAGCTGACTGCTGCGTCTAGGGTATTTCTAGCCAATACTCTGAGGCACACAATCCAACGTAAGGCGTTGATTGACAGACCATACACGCGCACCACTGTGATATGAACCAAAGAAGAATCATGATAATGCTGTGCTATTTATGTATAGACAACTGAGCATAATACAGTTTTGGCAATGTAAAATTGTCTCTGTCGTTTATTCTGGCATCAAATTACTCGCAATCTAAAGATGCACATTTTAAAACTAGTCCCATAATGATAAAAAAAAAGGAGTTTTTAACAAATCTTTTAATTTTGGATGCAAAATGCATCACTGCTGGACATCCGTAGAGTTATTTATGGACACAATATCCATCGCCAATGGCCGAAAGTGTTAACACATGTGAAAGCCCTATATAGGTAAACATTAACCTACTGCATTAAGAAACAATGGCAGTAAGGATTGAAAGTGAGAAAGAGGCCTTTGTGACCTAGAACTTGTGGTTCACATACTACCATCTGGTGGCAGGAGGACAATTCGGCTGACTAGCCAATCAATACTGTTGGTTACTAAGACACTTCTTGGCAATTTCAGAATTGTTTGGAGGGCTTGTAAAAGTTTTGTGTAAGTTACGTATACTTTGAGCTTTCTACAGCTTACTTTAGCTGGATGATCTTTTCTAGTGCTGTATTCTTTTCTAGTACTGTAGTACTGGTTATCCACTGCAGGGATGTCTGGAAAAATTCCCCCTAGTGCTAATAACCTTAATGTTTTCCTGCATGATATTATTTTCACTTTTAAGTTACATGCATGCGAAAATTAGAAAATGTATGTTAAGTACATACTGATTGTATGCCAAATGGCGTGGCTGTTTGCCAATGGCCATATCATGTTGAGAACACCCTTTCTCACTTGATCAGCAAAGCAAAGTTGGGTTTAGTTAGTACTTGGATGGGTGACTGCCTGGGAACACCAAATGTTGCTGGCATTCAAGTTTTAGCGTCTTGGTGATGCACTTGGGTTCATTCTTGACTTTAATCGGGGATCCCAGGTGCGACAGAAATAGTTGGGGAAGTTTAATTTCACCTCATGCCTCTGTTAACCTAGCAATAAATAGGTACCTGGGAGTTAGTCAATTGTTGTGGAGTTGCATCCTGGGAAAGGTCAGTAGTTTAACCCTGGGGGGACCTCAATATAAGCCTAAAGTATATACACTAATCACAGGCTGCCTGTACCCAACAAAATGAGTTATTATTATAAATATGAGGCAAAGTAAGAGTTTAGCAACCTACAGTTGCTAAAATAAATGTTATTTCCAAAGTTCACATTATCTACAGTAAGTTGAACATTGTTTTGGTTTCACATTTTCTTGGTGCATGATAGAGACATGTGAAAACTAACAAATTGCACGGAGAAGCTCTTGCCAAGTGTTGGTGCCATACATGAGAAATCAGGTTTATGTAGTTTTTTCATGAAGATACTAACTGAAAAAGGATAGGATTAACAGCAAATATTCAGGGAACTCAGGTATTAATTGAAATATAATGTTAAATCCTCAATCACTGCAGTTAAGTGCAACAAAAAGAAAACCTATGAAGAAAACTGACTCGCAATGCAAAGAAAATTTTGCTAGAGAATCCCAAATAATTTCAGAACACTATAGTACTGTTTCATGAGCCTAGATGTAGTATAAGCCTTATGAATTACAATATACAAGCAAACCATTTATATTCACAAACTGCTGCCACCTATTTCTGCCTCTTCCTGTATTCTGTTTACACTTAAATCTTCAATTCCTCACACACTTACCATGTCTACTCATCTTCATCATGGCCTTTTTTATTTCTTCCCTCAACTTTACGTTTTCTTTCTCATTCTACCATCGTTCTTTCAAGATGACCAAACCATCTTTGACACACACTCCTCAATGTTAAATGACTTTTATATTTCACATCTTTCAATTACTTTTTAATTCCTTACTCCCTCTGTTCTAACACCACAAATGTTTCTCAAATTAATCATTTCAGCTTTTCTAATCCTTCCTTTGTTATGTTCATGCCACACTAGTGTCTCACATCTGTACATAAACCTTGCACCCACAAATTAATATTTTTATAAATCACACACACTTCGATATTTAAACTGATCCTCCACTTCAAGAACTTCGTCATTTATACTAATTTTCTACATAAAGTTTCCTGTCTTTCTCTGCCACCAATTTACTTAAGTATACTTAAGTTTAAGTAAACTTTAAAATTGATTTAAGTTAACATTTACTTACAGCAGTCTCCTCTCTCTCTCATCAATAAAACTTGCAACTAATCTACATTAACCTCTATTATTCTCTGCTTAAAGAACTGGATCTTCAGCAGTATTTGTAGTATAACTAAAATAATGTAATGGTTATTGTAAATACTGCAAAACTAAATTGCCTATACAGTAATTAGAAATCTCATAACAGCACCGCATACCTAAGTAGAGGATTGTATCAAATACTCCTACAACACTCATAGTGGCTGGAGGTGGTGGCGGTGGCTCATGAAGAGGTGCTGGCAGACTTTGGGCATTATCTCCAAACAATGAATTTTGGAGAGAATTAACCATTTTAGAGGTCTCTGAAGTGTCTCCATTTGATGCAGCATCATCCCACTCTATTCTGTTAGTACATAAAATATAAAAATTATAGCAAGAAACTGTGAAATTGTAAGCATGAAACCCTTGTTCAAAATTTTTGTAATAATACTGTTATATACCCATCCCACATCTGAAAAAATAGGAAGTGATGATGTTCTGGTCCGTCCTGGACCATTATCAAATACAGCAAAATGACTTGATACTGGTCCAGGATGAACTGAAATATTGTCAATTCCTTTATTTTCAGATGGTTGGGTTGGGTGTCTGGTTTTCAGCCACATTACTGTCACCTACTATCTGCACTACTGTTAATAGAACTTACATTTATTGTTGTACAGGTATTGAGTTCATCTAATTTACAAATACCAGTAAAACATTTATAGATATAGTTTTCATCCTTTATAAACAGCATATAAGATTACTGTTATGACTCTTAAAGGTTCCCTCCATCAAATGTTGACTAGTTACTGCTTCAACTTTTAATGTGACTATGTTGCAGTAGTTTCAGGGGTCAGTGCCCTCACAACCTGGTCTCTGATCAGACCAACTAGTCATTGGTTTGAGCACCCCACAGTATATTGTAAGCACCACAGCTTGGAAGACCATATAGCCTTTGGAGGAAGTCTATCAAGTTCCTCCTTTAGCACAAGTACTGTATATGTCTGTTGGTAATTACCCCTTATAGTTACAAGAAGGGTGTTGACAAGCCTTGAGCCCTTTATATTTACAATTATATCTGGGTAATTATTGCACCCTAGTGTTCAGTGGGTCTATTTTGCACACTCCTGCTCTCTCAGTATTTTCAAATACAGTCAAAACAATAATGAATTTATTGTTTGTGTTTCAGATAATATAAATAACTTTAGAAATTTCAAGCATTCCTAATAATTTAGGCATCACAGTACAGTATATAGAACAGAGATGGCCAGTAAATGATCTCTGCACATTCTCCAGTCAGTAATTTTGCCAACTTTAAAGGGTTAATGTAAAATAGCATTGTCCCTAGCCAGTATCAGTCTTAAAATGAGTGATTATTTGCTTGACGTTTTTGTTTAATCTGTCCTCCAAAATTATAATACCTACAGCTACTAAGAAGGGAAGGAATGTAGAAAATATAATTCATTGTGAGCCCTGGTGGCTCCCTAATGCTATCGTGCTGAGATGGCTCCCAACAACCAAGTCACATCAGGTTATCGTGAGGTTGTCTCGAGATGATTTCGGGGCTTTTTAGTGTCCCCGCGGCCCGGTCCTCGACCAGGCCTCCACCCCCAGGAAGCAGCCCGTGACAGCTGACTAACACCCAGGTATCTATTTTACTGCTAGGTAACAGGGGCATAGGGTGAAAGAAACTCTGCCCAATGTTTCTTGCCAGCGCCTGGGATCGAACCCAGGACCACAGGATCACATGTCCAGCATGCTGTCTGCTCAGCTGACCGGCTCCTCAGCCACAGAGTTTTGTTTGGCCTACCGGGGACTAATGAGTTAGAACCTGGCATCCTCACAGAGGAACAGACAGTGGGTAACACTGTCATCCCACCAGGAAAGCATCCAGAAAATCAGCAACCACTACTGGGTTCAAGGAGACAGAAATTGGTAAATTAACTCCCAAAACAGGGTCAAAACTAGTACGAACTCATTAGCACCAGCCCTCCACCAGTACGGGTGGAGGGGGCAGAGCTCCAGGTGTCCCCAAGCCTGTCAAACCAATTCTGGAACAGATGTGAAAGTGGCACGCACCAACTGACAAACTTTGAAGAGAGGGATTGTGATGTCTAATAGTGCCATAGACACAATGATTAAGTGAATTTTTGATCATTTACTTATATAATTTGGGGAGTTGTTTAGGCAGGTTCTCAATGGTGCAGTCTTATCTAAATCTAGCAGTAGTTTGTTTTGTTTTGCTGACTTTCTACCCAGTGGGTGGCGTAATCGAATAACTTATCACACAAATGCCACTGCTCTCTGTGCTTTTGTGAGGAGCTCAGGTCTCCGGTAAGTCAAAAGAACTCTGTGACTGATGGGACCTATTAGTACGGCTCACTATTAGAGGCAGAAACTTCACGAAACCACCGAGGCTCACATGTTAATTGGCGTTTCATTACATAACATTCAGTGCTGGTTTTTATGTCATACCAAAATGCTTTATTGATTATTATTAATTTACAATTAAATTTGATACAGTAAATAGATACTGTACTAACTTTTTATTCTTGTAAGCAGTGATAGTTGATGAAGGAAGATGTTGATAAAGGAATCAAGATGTTGTCCTCTCTCTTTCATAAGTTTGCGTGGAACATCACGAATCAAGCGACCAATGGAGACATCAGGCAAATAAGTGTTAGTAAACTCATCTTTGGTTTTCAGAAATAGAAATAATAGTTGAGAACCTTTCAGTGCTGGCTTCTGTAGTAGTTTCTGAAGGAACTCTTCAAATATCTGTAATAACAACATTTTGTAAATGCATTGAAAGTTAAAACAAAAAATAGCTACTATACCTGTATTATACAGTACTTTAAAATTATTGCAAAATTAATGAACTACACAATACAATGTTGTACAAAATTTTGTATCAGGAGCTTTATTTAGATGTCAGTCAAATCTCAGACAAACTTACAAGCTGTCATTGTGATCATGGTCTATACCTTTTGTTTTTTAAATATTTAAAAATTAACAAAATTGACAAAACAGAAAAATGTATATCGCTTTGAACGCAAGTGAAAAATTCATTTATCATGTACATATCAAAATTATATACCAGTTGAAAGTAGTCATCTAGTTGGCAGTCAATGTGAGGAAAAGACTAGGATTGTATCCAGAGAGGAGCAGCAGCAGCTATCAACATGGAAGAGTAAGTGTACACATTATCTACAGTAAGTTGAACATTGTTTGGGTTTCATTTTCTTGGTGCCTGATAGAAAGTACCCCAAAATAAATAAACAAAAAATAATAAACTAGCTTGAAACTTGTCACAGTACAGGAGTACCAAATACCACTACCAGGTGACCTGATCCCAGCCCTTAGCCAGCTTCCCTGATCAGTTCTGGAGCTGATGAATAAACCTCACAACAAATCAAAGAACCTGGAGGGAAAAGGGAGGAAATCAGGGAGCCACTGGGGTCTCTGAAGCAAACTAACCACACAGAACAAAAATGGAATTTATCAGGAAAGATGAGAGGCAGCAGGCACTAAGACAATGGAGAGAACTTAGGGTGGGAGACATGGTCCAAAGCCACACACCGAATGGGACAAGGAACACTAACCAAATACCGGGCTGCCAGAACCCTCAATTCCAAATATTAGCCCAGGGTATGTTGGAGTAGGTGGCAGCCAAGCTGCGTATTTGCAATAATCATGGGTCTGAGGTTGTTGTTATTGTTGTTATAGATTCAGCTACTCGGAACAAGTTCCAAGTAGCATGGGCTATGGTAAGCCCGTAACTTATCTGGCACAGGAGCGGGGCAAGTAGCACGGGCTATGGTGAGCCGTAGTGGACTTACCTGGCACAGGAGTGGTGCTGTGTCTATCTTGGGTCTGAGGGTAGACTGCAAGCTGGCTAGACTTAAAAAGACACTGAGGATGACATGAGCAATGTGAGCCTTGGAACAGGGAACCAAGGAAACGAAGTCAACCAACAAGGTTTCCACAGAGACAGAACTAGTGGCAAGCAGGTAGTGGTGAAAAGCTGCTACCAGACATCACAAATGATGCACCAATCACCAAGGAACCCCCTTCTCCGAAAGCCTGCCGACTCATTGTTCACTAGAAAAGGAGAAAGCTGCAAGTGAACAAACTGCCCATCAGGGTCAAAGGAACAGAACCCCTGCTTCCAGAGAAGAGCCTGAAGCTCCCCAACCCTACAGCCAGAAGTGAGAGCCAACAAAAGGGCAGATTCAAGAAAGATATCATGAGCTGAAGGAAAACCCACAAAGTGAGGCAGGGAGAAAAATGAGAACCTGGTCAAGATACTGTACCAGGATGGCTCACAAGGAGCATGAGCATACAGCTGAAAAACATGTGAGAGAATATGCGAAACGGAGCCATGGAGGTATTAACACTGAATGTAACCAACAGCGGTTCCACAGGCACCAAACAATAAGAGGTGACAGTATCAGGCATGAGATACCAATCGATTAAAAACCATGACAAAGGGACAAGAAAGACCTAACTAAAATTGAGGAAAGATGCAAATGGGATATCAACAAACCAGCCACCCACTCGCCGTACAAATGGGAAAGACATGCGTCAAAAACTCCAGCCACAAACAGCAGAGGAGAAGTTCGAACCAGCGAAGTACACCACTGGACTAATCTGCTGGAAGAGGCAGTACTGCAGAAAGACTCCAGGGTTTGGACACTGGGCCGGCCCCCAAGGAGTCAGAAAGCTCACCCCTCTCCAAGTACAATTCGAGACTGGATGGCACTGTCATAGTAATTGCAAAGCTGGAATCATGGATAGATAATGTAGTGCATTGCTAATAACCCATACTGCTCCCCCAAGCACCAGATGGTTTGCCATTGGCTTCAGAAATATAAGTAACCAGAAAATGAGTCAACTACAGTGTCTCATATACACCACTATAACATAGCAGTAACGTCTTCTCACATGGAAAAGCACTCCTGACCTTCTTGTCAGACCCACCAGTTCCCCGTACAGTCAACAAAGGGGGTTTTTGGAGGGAGTCCCCTGCATCACACAGAGACTGCCACTGCTCAAATACTGTACAGGGGCCAGTCTACTTGCAGGGATTCTATCAAGTACAGTATTTTAATGAACTGCTCTCAACATTTTGGGTCGGATTAATTTATTCTCTGGTGATTCCTAGCACACAAATGCTAGGAATCATTTGTAAATTGTGCACAATGTAAAAAGTTGCCAGTGGTGCTCTGCAGTGCCATCTTGCCTGACTGCATGCTCCTGTCCAAAGGAGACAACAAATCTTATCATAAGAAGCAACTGAATAAGACAGCTTAAGATTACACATAAAAAACAAAGAATTTACTGAGGCTAATGCAAACTTTGAATGTGTGGAATGTAATA
>WNGS01092210.1:6100926-6118840 GCA_020271785.1 Procambarus virginalis
CTAGACTTAAAAAGACACTGAGGATGACATGAGCAATGTGAGCCTTGGAACAGGGAACCAAGGAAACGAAGTCAACCAACAGGTTTCCACTGAGACAGAACAAGTGGCAAGCAGGTAGTGGTGAAAGCTGCTACCAGACATCACAAATGATGCACCAATCACCAAAGAACCCCTCTCTCCGAAAGCCTGCCGACTCATTGTTCACTAGAAAAGGAGAAAGCTGCAAGTGAACAAACTGCCCATCAGGGTCAAAGGAACAGAACCCCTGCTTCCAGAGAAGTGCCTGAAGCTCCCCAACCCTACAGCCAGAAGTGAGAGCCAACAAAAGGGCAGATTCAAGAAAGATATCATGAGCTGAAGAAAAACCCACAAAGTGAGGCAGGGAGAAAAATGAGAAACTGGTCAAGATACTGTACCAGGATGGCTCACAGGAGCATGAGCATACTGAAGCTGAAAACATGTGAGAGAATATGCAAAACGGAGCCATGGAGGTATTAACACTGAATGTAACCAACAGCGGTTCCACAGGCACCAAACAATAAGAGGTGACAGTATCAGGCATGAGATACCAATCGATTAAAAACCATGACAAAGTGGACAAGAAAGACCTAACTAAAATTGAGGAAAGATGCAAATGGGATATCAACAAACCAGCCACCCACTCGCCGTACAAAGGGAAAGACATGCGTCAAAAACTCCAGCCACAAACAGCAGAGGAGAAGTTCGAACCAGCGAAGTACACCACTGGACTAATCTGCTGGAAGAGGCAGTACTGCAGAAAGACTCCAGGGTTTGGACACTGGCCGGCCCCCCAAGGAGTCAGAAAGCTCACCCCTCTCCAAGTACAATTCGAGACTGGATGGCACTGTCATAGTAATTGCAAAGCTGGAATCATGGATAGATAACGTAGTGCATTGCTAATAACCCATACTGCTCCCCCAAGCACCAGCTGGCTTGCCATTGGCTTCAGAAATATAAGTAACCATAAAATGAGTTAACTACAGTGTCTCATATACACCACTATAACATAGCAGTAACTTCTTCTCACATGGAAAAGCACTCCCGACATTCTTGTCAGACCCACCAATTCCCCGTACAGTCAACAAAGTGGGTATTTGGAGGGAGTCCCCTACATCACACAGAGACTGCCACTGCTCAAATACTGTACAGGGGCCAGTCTAACTTGCAGGGATTCTATCAAATACAGTATTTTAATGAACTGCTCTCAACATTTTGGGACGGATTAATTTATTCTCTGGTGATTCCTAGTACACAAATGCTAGGAATAATTTGTAAATTGTGCACAATGTAAAAAGTTGCCAGTGGTGCTCTGCAGTGCCATCTTGCCTGACTGCATGCTCCTGTCCAAAGGACACAACAAATCTTATCATAAGAAGCAACTGAATAAGACAGCTCAAGATTACACATTAAAAACAAAGAATTTACTGAGGCTAGTGCAAACTTTGAATGTGTGGAATGTAATAAGTAAAGCTTACCTGCCGACGTGTCTGCATAAAACCAATATCCTTAGCTGTGAAGAGTGACCGACGTGGGGGCAACTGATTGTCTTGAAACTCCCCATGAAATTCTGTTAGTTTATTTTCAAGTATGTAAAACTCATTATACCTTCTCTCCACTTCCCAGTGCAATTCCTCTGGCAGCTCCGCTTCATAAATAATTAAAAATATTCCAGAAATGATTATTATAATTTGTGATAGTGCAGTACTGTACAGAATATTCAATTTAGAACAATGATAATTCATAATCTTATAATTTATTAGTGACAGTATATTCAATTTAGTAACAATGATAATTCATAATGTGTACTTATATAAATTGTTCACCTCTGTAACCCTGTATTAAAATTTACTATAAAATGTAATTCAGTGTACCTCCAGTCACATCAATTCTGGTAACCTCCACTATAAATGCATAATAAGGTTTGGCGGCATGGTCCAGGTGCTGCTCCACACGAGGGACGCTCACTCTCCATGCACTCAGGTCACGGAAACTTGAAGTGAGGCCCTCTAGACTACTGACTGACTGCGACATTCCACTAACTTCATCGGCCTGCCGTAACAATCCTTTACTTAGTATGATGCATTACAGTATGTCTCTAATATTCATTTAATATACTGAATTAATTTTACTAAAATGTATATCAAAACTTAGCAATTAAATTTTACTACATTTACAATGATAAACAGATACTGATAAATTTATATAACTTTTTCAAGCAGTACTGAAATAAAAATATGAGGATTAAGCAAAAGCTGTTTTTACACAGCAGCCCCACACATTAAAACAAGAAGCTACAATGAAGCAGTTTAGATTAGCAACAACAAACCACAACACAATACTTTTATTTTATCTATAATATACCATACCTTTATGCAAGAGCATTTCTGCGAGAATATGGTTTACTAAAAAACCAGTGTTGAATGTAATGAAATGCCATTTTCTGGGCGAGACCTGGAGGCTTTCCGGAGTTATACTGGGCTGATGTGTATATACTAGACCGTGGCAACAATCAATCGATGGAGTTCTAGGCCTACCGGGGACCATGAGCCAGAACCTGGCCCCTTCAGAGAGGCACGAGGAGCAATGGCAAATACACACACCCCATGTGGTTGAAAGCAGTCTATGTCTGCCATCTACCAGGTCAGGCACCCAGAAAAGTAGGAATCCCAAAACAAACTACAGCTGGTTACACATTGCAAACCAAAAACCAAACGAGCAAGCAGAACTCCCCAATCAGAAAATAAGCAAACAAGCACGATGTCACCACAGTCGACGCGCCGCTGTCTACGCAACTCCCCCCCCTCCATGGGAGGGGGAAGGGGGGGGTCACAAACCTCCCAAGCCAGCTACCCAACCCCAGTTCAGAGGCTGAATATAAAAAATGCGAATAACCACCGACTGGAGGGAAGGAGGGTTGCCGGGAAGCCTCTGGGTCTCACCCAGAAAATGGCATTTCATTACATTCAATGCTGGTTTTCTGTGGAGAGTCCCTCCAGCTCCCCGGAGCTACCTAACCAAACATAAAGGAAAAGAGGGACTTACCCGGGAGGCGGCCGTCACTCGCTCCTCAACTCGAAGTCGAGACAACTGGCTGCAACCTGCGCCCCCAAGGCTACACATGCCCGAGAAGGGCCCAGAACATTAACGAGGTACTGTGCAGCCAGGACCCTGTTCGACCTCCAAAAGCCCCATGCCCAAATAACCCTCATATTACCCCAGGACATATTACCAAAAACAACAGCCAAAGCCACGAACTTACGAATGTCATGGGCACAGGGATAGACCACAGGCTGGCTGGACCGAATAATCCTCAGGATGACCAGGGAGACCCACACCCGGGATCAGGGAAGAAAGGAAACCGGGTCAACCCAAAGCACGTTACCTGCCACAGAAGCTGTGGCGCGCAAGTATCGGTGAAGAGCCGCAACTGGACACAAAACATGATGCACCGCCGACCAAACAATCAAACATCAGCAACCCAAGGACATCCCCCTCCCCCCAGAAAGCAGCAGTCTCATTCTTTGCCAGAAAAGAAGGAGACGGCTGCAAAGGAACAAAATGACCACCAGAACCAAAAGAACAGAAACCCCTGTGCTGGAGGAGAGCATGAAGCTCCCCGACCTGACCCCCAGAGGCCAATGCCAACAAGAAGAGCACCTTAGAAAAACAGTCCTGAACCAAAGGGGCCACCACAAACCGAGGAGAATAGAGCACCTGGTCCAACGACCAGGACGGCTCAGGTGGCACACAAGCAGGCCGAAGAAGAAACAACACCCTAGAAAGCTTGTGGAATGGAGCATAAGTGACATCCACCCCGAACACAAGCTAAAGTGGCTCTGCCAGCACCGCATGATATGAGGCAACAGTTTTCGGCATAAGATGATGGTCCTGAAACAACTAAGAGAGAAAGGACAAAACAACCCGATCAAAAATTGAAGACAACCTACGAAGAGTTAAGAAGTGCCGAAATAACCACCAGCAACCTCCATATTGCCGCCGAGATTAACGATGAGCATTAACGAAGCCACCTGATCACCATACAAGTGGTGATAAACCCATGACCTCCACCCAACACAACAGTCTCAAAACCGGAGTTGGGTAGCTGGTGCGGGAGGTCTCGGACCCCCTCCTTCCCCCTCCCAGAGAGGGGAAGTTGTGCAGACAGCAGCACAGCAGCTGTGGTTATGTCATGCTTCTTTGCTTGTTTTTTGATTGGGGAGTTCTGCTTGCTCATTCAGTTGTTGGTTTGCAATGTTTAATCTGCTGTAGTTTGGGGATTCCTACCTTTCTGGGTGCCTGACCTGGTAGATGGCAGACATAGACTGTTTCCAACCACATGGGGGGAGGGGGTTCTATAGGCCACTGCTCCTCGTGCCTCTCTGAAGGGGGCTAAGGTTCTGGCTCATTGTCCCCGATAGGCCTAGAACTCAATCAATTGACTGTTGCCACGGTTTAATATATACACATTAGCCCAGTATAGCACCAGGGAGCTAGAGGGGCTCTCCACAGAAAAGAAAAAATTGCAGCTGACTCATTAGAAATTAAAACTTACCATTAGCAGGGATATATCATCAGCTTGATCAATATCATAGAGCGCATGGTCGTCTTCACCCCCGATGACAACAGATGGCTTGAGAACCATCTGTTTCCCAATATGTTTCAGGCCACTACCCACCTTCTTCACCACTACTTTACCTACGTTCTTCCTGGGATGGGGATCAATCTCCCTAAAAGGGGTGCAAATTTGATTTACTACTTCATGTAAAAATTAACTAACGTTTTTAAAAGGATTTGGTCATTTCTTCCACCACAGTTTGGATGACACACATTCAGATGATAAATCTGACTCTGTGTCATTCAGCTCCCATTTCTCTGTGATAAATAGTTCCAAAAAGATTAAAAATATGTATGAAACTTGTATGCTTCAGAGATGCATAAGCCATCTAAACAGTCTTACAAACACAAAATGAGTAAACTTAGGAACAATGTTGTAATTTCAAAATACATACAACAATACTGTATTCATTAATCAATACTCTCTTTAGAGATTTAAACAATTTAATGATACACCATACCATTCAATGTTTGAAAATGCAATTTCAGTCAACAAAATTGTCTTTGGATACTGTTTTTTTTTTACTGATTTCTTACGCATTTGTAATTTGTCTAGATAAAGCTGTCAGATGAAATATTTAACCCTGGATTTATTTAAAAAATCCAGCACTGAATGTAATGAACTATCACATTCTTGTAAAAATCCTGGTGGCTCCAGTCTAATGGATCATATCAGACACAGGAGTTTTATTGAACCAACCAGAGCCAGAACCTGGCTCCCATTGCAGAAATGCAGAGAGCAAGTGACAATTCGCTACCACTGGAAAGCATCCAGAAATTCAGCGAAGCTTTACAGACATTGGAGGGCTCACAGAAAATAAAGCCTTAAATCTGCCAAATAACTTTGTGAACAATTCATACAGAAAAAGAGATTCACTCAAACTAACATGGTACCTCAGCTTACAAATTTAACCCATTCCCAGAGACGGCTTGTAAGCCAAATATGCGTAAACTGAAGCGAATTTACAAATAAGAAATAATAGAAATTGAATCAATCCATTCCAGACTCCCCAAAAAATTAACTTCAAAGTAAATTTTATACCTAATTCACCCCAAATCTTCAGTACTAAAGTATGTACAAGTTATTACTTACCTTTACTGATGACTCTTGTTGGCGTATGGAAGATGGTGAGGAAGGGGGAGGGGGGGGAAAGAGGAGAGGTGTTAGTGTTTGGAAGGAGAGTCCCCTTCCTTATAACATCAGGCAGTGATGACTTCTCTGGGGTACACACACTGGCATGTTTTGCCTGCATACCACTAGGACCTGCTGTGGCTCACTTCTTGATTTTCTTACTAAAAACGATCCATAGAGGATTGTTTTCCTTCATTGTAACACTTGTCTGTAGCGAGGCATAACATTGTCATTAAAAAGATTAATGCAACGACCTACTACAGCTTGCTCTGGACAAGTCGTTCCAACAAAAGAATGATCTCTTGTTTTCCTTTATGCTCATTCTCACATGTGTTTTCTTGGCTTGAAACCTTACCACTGGCTTTCTTGGGACCCATGGCGAGATATATAACAACAGCTTTAATGTTCAAATACCCAAAATCTGAAAAAACTATAATTCTTTACAAAGAATTCAGGCACGATCGTCACTAGGCGGGAGGTACTGCTAAACTGAGGCGAGATCGCCGTGCCACCACGCACTTGGTCGGCCATATTCGTATCAACAAACTCGTTTCCCGAGGCAAAGCTCGTAACCCAATTCAAATTTTCTGAAGAAATTGGGCTCATAACCCGAAAAGTTTGTAAATAGGGGCATTCGTAAGCCGAGGTGTCACTGTATCCTGAAACTCATTAGCACCAACTGGCACCATCAGGTGGTCTGGCTACTACTCCTAGCCAGCTTCCCTGATCAGCTCTAAGGCTGATGAACAACCCACCAGCAAACCTGGAGGAAAAGATAAGGGCAAGCATCTTGGACAAGGCCACCAAGGCAGCTTCTACAAGCCCCAAGATCTCTACAATCAGAGTGGAATCAAATGATGTTACATCCTCATTGAGTTGTGCAGAGAGCTTCTCCATGAGAACCCACAAGCACAAGACTACCTGTACTGCCAAATATGTACGCACTCTGTGGTGACCATATTAAGAGCTCCTGACAGCCGCACATACAGCTGCCACTTGTTCATGTCTCTGGGAAGTGCCAGAACAAATAGGCAGTCCTCGAGTGGAGCAAAAGAAGTACTGCTCAAAACACCTGAAAGATGGAACTCTCCTCCCACTTATCAAGCGAGTTCAAAAGAACCCTAGCCAAGCTGTCCCCAAAGGAAAAGATTGTCAGTCAGCCAGGTTGAACCTGACTCTGCAGCTAATAAGCTAAGACAGACCATACTCAAAAGAACCTGGGTCCATCAAGAAAAAAGTTTGAATTTCTCAGATACCAAAACAAGTTCGCACAAACTACCGAATATGAAACATAGTTAGATGGAACCTCCAGAAATATGGTGACTCTGAGGCACCAAATGGGACCCAGAATCTGAATCCGAAGGTAGCAATCATGCGATCAAATTCATATATAGAAGGGGGAGGAAAAATTCTCCACTAAATCAAAAGACACTCTGCAGAGTGAACCAAGGACACTCATAGGACCCTTCTCAGGCTCCCTAACCCTACCCAGCCCTAGAAGCCTGCCATAAATGCTCCAGGGCTGAGCCACAGACCTTGCCCACCATTTGTGTCAGAAAGGTGTTCTCCCAAGGACAAGATCCAGAATGGGGGTGCAGTTGTGAAGGTGAATGCTCCAAAACCCTGGCAGGCTTGACAAAGAGGATGGAGCTGAGAAGGCTGAGTTATACCCTGAGCTAAACCCTAACCCAACTCTGAAACCCTTGGATGCTTCAGGGAAAAAACCAGAAGCAGAGCGAACCACACCCACAGGGAAAGGAAGAAGTGGTACAGACCAAGTCCAGGCAGAGGTTGAACACCTTCAATTCTGGGTTCCTAAACATCAAAGGGACCAATTCTGAGGCATCCAAATGATCTCAATGTTGTAAATGCCTAAGTTGAGCAAATCTAGCTCACAAAGTGCCAGCTGTCTGAAAAGTTTCCAAACTCGAAGTTGAATCAGTCAAGGCAGAAAACCAGTGAGAGCAAACCTCATGAGACTCAGGATATTAGGTGTCACTGAACCAGCAGACAGTATGGTGGAGACAAAAAACATGATCATCTTCACGTAGCAAAGATAATGAGCGCCCTTCACGATTGCACTCAGAGAGTGTGGGGTCAATAGGTTGATTAACAATAGACCTGCCAAAGACCCATGAGAGGATTACCAAGGCCTGAAGTCTGCTAACCAAGAAAAACACCCAGGCACTTACTGGAAGAACAGACACAAAATACAGCCAAAACAACCAGGATATAAATGGAGACCACAGTGCACCATATGAACAAGCATGTGAACTCCAGTGCACCCTAGTACAGCCAACAGAATGCCCCCAGCAAAGAGGCCAAACAGAGGAGTCAAAAGACCCTTGAACAGCCCAAGGCAAGGCTCTCCACAGGTTTCTTGGGTGAACTCCTGACACACCAGAGAACGTAACTGTCAGTGAAAGGACAGCACTAGTGAGCACACAAGGAAGGAATCCCTGAGCACATGTAGCTCAAAGTGCAACAAAATAAACAAGTAATTATCAAAAGAAGACACCAAACGGGAAGACTGTGTAGCACCATCGGTGGTGCAGGATATTCAAAAGGCGCTAAATATCATTGAGGATGCCAATATGAAAACAAAAAGCACAAAGCTGGAGAAAACACACACGTGAAGCTGAATACTAAAATAAAGGAACAAAACACAAAGCAAATGGTCCCTGCAAGAGGAAGACCAGCACTTACCTTGAAGCAGCGGGGCTTGCCACATATGATGGACCTGGAGCACTACAGGTAGAACTTTCCAGCAGAATATTACTGAAAAACTGACAAGGGGACCCAGACAGGCAGGAACCAGGCCGCCTGATGGTGGGGGATCAGTACTAACAAGTTTCGAGCTAGTTTGAGTGAACCACTTGTTCTGTGGGAATCGTTTGCAAAGATGTTTGGTGGTTTTGAGGCTTCATTTTCTTAGATACCTTCAGGTGTTTGTAAAGCTTCGCAGACTTTCTGGATGCTTTCCCAGTGGGATGATGAATTATCACTTGCTCTCTGCACCTCTGTGAGGGGGGAACGGAGCAATCTCAACAAGATACAGTACTTCAGGGAGTCAATAGGGGCTCCCTCTAGAAAAATCAAGGATTGCATGTAATGAAACATCCTTTTGGTGGGCCACTTAGTAGCTCCTCGATCTATAGCACTGGGAGTTGCCAAATCTTAAGGAATTGCACCAGGCCTCTGAAACCCACCTTAGCCTACCACGAGCCACTACCAGAATCTGGCTCTGTTTAAGAGACAAGGGGAGGGGAGAGTTTAGATATCAGAGATGAACCCAAAACTGATGAACTGAATTAATAACAGAGAAAAACAAGAGCTAACAGGTGTTGCTGCAGGGTAAACACCTCAGATGTAATGTGTCAGACTGTAATAACGGGTATATAATGTCTAGTTTTATTTGTATTTATTAAATATTTTGTTTTATTATTTAAGTGTCAGTTTCTTTTTTTTTGTTAATGTTAATTTTTATGTTTCAGTCGTCAATGTTTGCAAGTACAGGTATGTTGAGTATGAGTGAATGTTTTTCATATTTTGTAAAATAGGTTTCCTGCACTTCTGTGAACATCTCGCCTTCTGCCCTGTGCCACCCAGAGGGAAGCTGGTCTCAGGTAACATAGGTGGTCTTGGGTTGAACTCATGAGGCATCCACCTGCATAGAGAGGTTTTTCTCTGTAATCAGGATGATACTGTAAACTAATACTGTAATCATAAATGACTACAGTCCACCAGCAAAGAACACATGGACAAAAGAAGGGCTTTGACAAAAGAGAGGGCCTCATAATGGTCATGAGATATTAAAGTAAGAATTCATGAGCAAGGTCAGGAAGATGCATCCACAAACTTTCTAACTGGCTCTGTATTATTGGCTCAGTGCCCTTTGAAATCAGTTTAGGGCATGAAATGGAAGAGAGAGACCGAGACTGAGTAAGTTTGGTCCCAACAAGTTGATTTACCCATTTGGCAGAAGCAGCAGAGGATGGCACAAGTGTTCAAAACTAAATGCTTGTAAACATCCTCATAGAACAATGAGTGATCAGAATCACAATGATCACCAATAAAGTAAAGCTCAGTCTGATAACCACCTGCAAAGATGGCTCAGCCAAACAAAAGCACAAGCCCAGCAGACATAAGAGTGGAAGGACTCCTGAAACCAACAGGTGAAGTGACAGAGGCAGTAACACTACTAAGGCTCAAAAGCATCAAATCACACTCAGAGAAGCTGTGCAGAGCAGTGTCAGGCATGGAGGCAAATGAGGATGCCATGACAACCTGCTCCAACATGCATATATGACAAAACAACAAACAACAAGAGATACTGGTCACCTGTCACCTGAGCTCAAAAATGATAAGGTAAGCTAGGCCCAGGAGAAGCACAGGTTAAACAAACACCAACTCCTAACCTTAACCACTTGATGAGTAAAGGCATATTAAGCCACTGAAAATGGCTTACCCCCCCATTAGGAGAATACCTATGTGCAATAACCACAAAGCGCACAACTATCTACAATCACTGTTCATCAGTTTAGAATAAACTTATGACCTACCTGGAAACGAGAGCATTTAAAAGGAGTCGACTCCCAGAGGAGGCAACTCAAACCATGCAGAGAAAATAACTCTAGTTATACCTGGAATGTGAACACACACACACAACTGAAGTGAAATGGAAATACAGCACACATGCAAGGAGGGTGGGGGCAAACACACACACACATCAAGCAAGAAATGGAACAAAAACAAAACAATGTCCTCGTGTAGAATGAAGTGTTCTAAGAACAACTAACACTGCTTGTCTGAAAATGCAAAGCTCAATATGGGGCAAGCAGAAAGGTGAAATCCTAGCTGCACCTGGCAAGTGAATGAGGTGGCTGCCTGTTTGTCGGGAGTCAGGAGTCCAGGTAACCTGGACTCCTGTCAGGTGTTAGTCAGGCACATTACAACTGTGGAGTTTACACTTCAGCAATGTTTGTTTAATTTGGTTTCCCTCAGCATTACTAGTTTCCTTTTAAGCACCTTTTAGTTTTTATGGATTTAAATTTTCTGGTGAGATTTTTCTTGGTTTGAATAGATGTCTTATCCTACAGAGCCCCTTCATCTCATAGTGACAGATTTTGGGTTTCAGAAGTATGGTGTGATTCCCCAAGTCTTGACAGCCCACTGCTATACCTTGGAGAGCTCTTGAGTGGACCCCTCCTAAAAATAAATCTGCTGTGACAAGAATGATATCCAGGCACTGGTGCCACAACTATCTAGAAAAATATATCAGCAGGGCCACTAAGGAGGAAGAGAGGTGCAGGAGAAAAGCACAATCCACCCCAGAATGCCCATCAAGGTGTAAAAGACCTTTAATATTTTGATATTTTGAAATTTTTATTTGTGGATTTAGTTGTTTGCAATTAGCAGTCGCCATCTCGCTTTGTGTTACAGTTTAATTGCAAATATTTTCTTTTAACATTTCATTCATTATTTATCAAATTAAGTGCTGCCACCTATTGGTGAGTGGCTGATTTAACCAGGTAGGAAAATGTGCTGCTTAAAAGTATCACTTGGCACTCATTTGTGATATCAAGTGACAACATAGTAGTGCTTCAGGTCTTTATGCAAGTACTTACCTATGATGGTCATTCTGGTGGCTGGAATGGGCTTTTCTCCTATTCCTTCCTGTCATTTGATATGACCCTGTAAAGATGTTTGAAAAGATCCTTGCACCACTGAAGCCTGGACATCAACCCACTTGACCGTTCATTAATCCTATCCGACACAGCAGATTCTCACCTCAGTGACCAACTGAATGCAATAGCTCAGAAAATGAAACATTCCTTCTATTACATAAGCTCAAAATACAGGTAATGTGGCAACCAAGGCTTCTATTAGTGACCAAATAAAGAGAGAAAACTTTTAGTGAAGGCTTCTAAGAAGAAAGCAGAGCAACTGTGTGTGTGTAATTAAGGTCGAGAGTGGCATCCCTAGCAGTGTGGTCTGCTCTAAACAAACTCATTGTGAAAACTGGACGTCGTAGTAGTAGCAGTACTGTAGTTAAAAAATATAGTCTTAGAGAAAGCATGAAGAAGTTTAACACAAACTTTAATTGCATACTAATTTCTGTAAGAGTCCAGAACTTATTTTAGTACTCCGGAGATGATGAAAATTGAACAAAAATTATACACTGTAAGCATGTTGTAAACACTAACAGATATGAAACAATTAATATTTAAGAGGGCTAAGAAAGCTCACACTGAGGCATCTACATTGTTCCTGCTTCATCAAGTGACCTTAGTACTTAAACATCTGTTCTTAACTCTAGTAACATCACTATAAAAGTTTCTAGCCCACAACAACACTGCAATTTAGTCTCATTATTATGTGACTGCCTACATCTGGCAACATAGTTTATTCAGACTATCTCAGCCCCAGGATGTCCAGATATAATGTAGTTGGTTGTTTTATAATTAAAAGGTTGAAATATATATAGGACATTATAGTCCATAACAATAAGCAATTCTGATATGCTCTGCTGTACCACAGAACTATACTGTACCAATTTTTTGTATAGTTTTGCAGGGTTCAACATCCAGAGCAGACACAGAGCAAAAATAACAGGCTTCAACATCCAGAGTTAAACTGAAAATATATCTAAGGTCGTTTAAATTCTGGAATATCCACTATACACCCAACCACACAATGGTGTATCCAACAGGGCTGGCATCGGGACTTGCTGCTCACCACAACCTTTTAGTAATATTGAATTTTTCATATGCCATCTGCTGTAATTTTTGTTTTAAGAGATTGCACAATATTCACCTAAATGAATGTTGTAGTTTTTCTTATGGTTCTACATTTGTTGGAGTTGCAAGTGGTATTAGAAGCGTTTAAGGAAGATTTTAATGTAATGGAGTTATCAAGTTCATAATGAAAGGTTGGATTACAAATACCACATCATATTTCCCACAGAATTTGTAAAGCATTTAATATTTACACATTAATAAACTATTTCTTTCATTTTATATTAGAATTAAATAACTTGGTCGATGGAGTTTAAATATTTAGTGAAACACGCAAGTCATTAGGGTGTCATAGGGGCCATGCCACCTAATGTACGTCCCCAGGACGAGACATGCACTTCCCGGCAGACAACCAATAAACCACAAGATATCTCACTTGCTAACATAATCTAGTTTTATTAAAATCTGTTCATGTATTATGACTCATCCACATCAATACATTCATATCATTCAAACTTTAATTAAATATGAATTCATTAATACCCTGCTGGATACTTTGGATATAATGTGGTTAAGTATACTGTAGTAAGGGTATCCTGCTAACACCAAAAATTACAATAATGCTTTGCAGCAACCTTAATAATACTTTGATGCAACCTCAATGCTTCTTTTCAACAACCTAAGAATGAAGATAAGAAAAACAGTAATCCAAGAAAACAACTTAATATACAAAAAAATCTGATACTGGGTATTCACTACACATAAGAGAAACTTACCCAAACTGGACATAAATCAACATTAATCTTACCCACACTTTCTGCCGCTGAAGCCAATACACTTGATACTTAAGATGCTTTGTCTCACATGTATAGTAAATGATGAGGTGACTAAGAGTTGGGTCAAATGTTCACATGTTGTCTTAACACTGAAGTGCTCCGTAATTATGTGAACATGACTATCTACTACTCACTTAAGAAACCTCCAAAAACATGAATTTATATTCTAATAACATGCTCTCTAGCGATGCATTTTGTGTGTTATATCAGAAAATACCAAGAGGTTAGGGTAAGAGGGCGGGGAGGGTAAGAGGGAGAACAGAAATATGCAGAAAAGAGAAGGGAAGATGAGGAAGAGAAAAGGGAGAAAAAGAGACGGGGAAATGATGATGGAAAATATGGGAAGATAGAGAAACAGAGAAGAGGAAGGTGAATAAGGAGGGCAAAAGAGAAGTAATGTGAGAGAACAAGTAAAGAAAAAGGATGAAGATGAGGGAAAGGAAGGAAGGAGGGTAAGATGAGGAAGAGGGAGGAAAGGTATGAAGAGATAAAGGAATGGAAAGGGAGTGTTGATAGATGTAAGAATATTAAAACAAGCAAAGAGGAGAGTAATGTATATAGGAAGGAAGCAAGTGGGTGGGTATTTGTTACACTGGAATACTAGAAAGGAACACTGAATGCACACAAAAATTTACAATATTATAATATAGAAATACATAGTATCTGAACACCTATTAACCAAAATTAGTTATTCAATTTACTCACGAAAAATCATTTATGAAAAAGAACACCAAGTTCTTGAATGAGAAGGTTTATGAGCTAGCCATCATATGGGATTACTCACAGAAATCACAATAGTGTGATGTATCAAATGGATTTGTTCATTTGATGAGGATTTCAACCTACGTCCGAGAGCATCCCAGACACTGCCTTAATCGACTGAGCTACGACATGGTAAAAACAGTTGAAACCAGAAGTTCTACTGAACTTACTTGGATCCTGCAGCCTCTCTAGGGTGTAGTAAGGCTGCCGAAGAAAGGGCGAAGAGGTAGAACGGCCTATTGACATAGATCGAGTGCATGGGGGAGTTGTGTAAAACCCTGGTTTGTGTCTTAGGGTACTACTCTCAGAAAAAAGATCGAGTTATCAGAAACTTTAAAATTTCTGATGAAAAAACTCTCAGATGCATTTTATGCCAAGCCATATGTGATCCAATTTGCTAATAATGAGCAAATGTAATCTGTCTGGTGATGGAAATATATGTGAAAAGACTAGATTATTTTATCATATACAGGTACTCCTCCAATCAATTTTGGCTCATATTGATGTATCTTGATGTATCAACTACAACCTCAACAAGGAGAGGTATCAGTACTATGCCATTGTAAAGACTTGTATGTAATGTCCAGCTTTTATTTTTATTAATCAAAATGTTTTACTTTATATAAATATTAGTTTGTTTTATTCTGTCAATGTTGACCTTGCTTGTGTTGCAAGTATGTTGTGAATGAAGGAATGCTTTTGTTTGTAAAGTAGATTTCCTGCATATTTTTTGTTCAGCATAGCTCCGTACCACCACCATCCTCAGAGGGGTGCTGGAGCCAATAACAAACTGAGGTGCTAGTGAGATGTCCACCTCATCCCTGAGGTGTTTGTCTCAGTTTTGTCATTGTCATTTGAGAATGGCAGGATTAGCTGGAGTTGAAATTTATTCCATGTTTGTTATATCCCATTTATTAAATAAATGTAATATAAACATCTTGGTGGTTTGTTTGAATCCCATTAGAAATAGTCTTGCCATCATCTCTCATATCTCAAGAGAATTCTTACATACTGTATTACTTTTGGTTGTGTGTCCTCAAATTGTGAATAACATACATGAAATGTAAGTGAGGAGGAGGAGGAGGATAAAACATTAACCCCTCCTCCCTCCTAACACAACCTGGGCCGTGCAAATGCAGCTGCTCCACACACATGTAAATACGACCTCAAATAATACTGCAGAATTTGTTCTTGTGAATACACGTACCTAAAATATTTAACTACTTTCATTTGATAAAACGGTAATGAAATCATATTTGTTCTTTACATATGAGGGACAATTCTACTACCCAAGCATCTCCAGGTTCAAAGGTGTTCAGATATCATACAATGTTTACTACACGAAAACATAAAGAAGAACTTGTTATGTTATTTCAAGAAACCATTAAAAGTTTTGTGAAAATTAAATATTATCCATTGAGATAAGGAAATCAGCCTGAGCACAAGAATGGCTGGAAAAGTAATGGGTTAGAGAAAGATCTCGGGGGTAGGTGATAGTGCAAGAGAACATACTTAGGCAAGAACCAAGTTAGGTGAATACACGACTATGGGGAAACAATATGTAGCTAAGTCAGGCAGACTACAGAAAAAATTGAAAGTGATATAACAAAAATAATTCAAAATGAAAAATGTGAGATGTCACAAATCTCATAAATCCTTATTTCCAAAACATACTTGCACAGACCACCTTTGATTAATACAAGGATTTTCCCAAAACACAAATTAACATCAATAGATGAAAATGCTACATATTTTCGGAGAGCAAGCTCTTTAAAAGGAATACACAACCAACATTACAAACATGCAGTGGTTCAACCCTCAGGCAAGTATGTGCTGGAGTGTGGAGTATGTTCCTCCTCGAGTGCAGAGCCAACATACACAATACCTGTGCCTTCATGACAAAGCTGAGTACCTTGCTGGAGACCTCAAGATTTATGTACACAGAATGCATATAAAATGTCAAGTGCATGATTTTTAATTCAAAAATTATTTTGAGCAATATAAAATATGCATGAGTGATGCACGTGTGAACTTTCCAGCAGAGGTATTCAGCACGTACAACTATCTCACAATGTCAGACTACTAAAGCAACCCCCAGAAAGAGAAAGAGAGAGAGAGAGAGAGAGCCTCCACATCCTTCTCAGCTATGTGGAGTGGACTAAGCACCTGTGCTTTGCTAATGCGACTCTTGAACGGGGAAAAAGTGGCTGACGAACTGGAATCTGTTCTGCGGTGTCTGTGAGGAAGTTAGTGTTGGTGAGGAAGATAATACTGCAATTAAAATATATATACTATTATATAATAGTTTGAATTCTGAAGCATTATTTTTAATGACTATCTCATGATGCAAGCTTTGGTGAAATGTGAAAATTGTGATAAATTTTAATAAATATGTTGTAGTAATCAGAATTGCTATATGTGTAAAATGCTAGCTCAATAATTATATAACTGGCAGAAGAAGGATTTTCTCTCAAAATATTTTATCTCAACATTGTCACAAAGTAGAAGTAGAAATTTGAACACAGACAATGTTTTACTGAATAATTAGACCATGTTAAATACTGCATATATTATTGAATTCTAAGAGAAAAATCAAAGTGCTGATCATTCATTACATCCACATTGTGTAGTTTCATAAACTAAAAGGCCCTTCTAATGTAAAACCCTTAGAAACTACAAAGATAATTAATTAAATTTTATTATTTACATTAGCATCTATGGTTATTTACAGATGCTGCTTACTAAGCAAACCATTACTATCTACTTGATACAGTTTCATGAACTGTTTTTCTAAACAAAAAATTGCTTCATTGCAGTCATCTACCTTACTACATATTAGTCAAGTTGTGTGTATCTGCTTCTTACTCTACCTCTATGTTATGCATACCTTTCATGGTCTTCCATAAATCTGAAACAGTGGCCACTGAGTACATTAGTGTGAACATATTCTGGTGGTTCCCCACTAGCTTTCTGGTCTAAGGTTTTCCATCTTCAAAATGGAGTGCAATGAAACAGAGTTTATTTATTTCACTGAGTTAAGATTCCACAAAATGGCTCATGGTTATTTTAAAAAGATAGGAAAAAAAAGCCTCTCAATGCACCCAGATATTATTTACCACTATTTGTATGACATTCTTGTGAATTTAATTTTCCATGCTTCACCACAGGATGGCATATGCAGAAATTTCTCCACACAATAGAGCTGATAATCGTCTCAGCATTCTCAAGAATTAAAGACTAAATAGAGAGGATTCAACTGTTTGCTTGACCTTTTGACTATGCTAGGCAAAAAACACTAGACACCACAAAAAATGGACCCAGTGCAATAAATGACCTTAACTCGCATGTCTAGGAAAAATGTTTTCAGAAGACGTAATGATCAGACCAGGTCCTCTAGCCTTCAAAACAAACCACTGGACTTGGCTATTATACTTTCTTCAAATTCACACCTCACAACTCTTTCTACAACTTCTTCTTACACAATCAAGCAGTATGCACTGTTACCATATGTCTGTGCATATAGGAAGAGCATTTGCTTTTCTAATCAAAATATTTATATATAAAAATTAGAAAAACAAATCAATCAATATAAAAGAAATAGGGGCAGTAATATTTTTTGGTTGTAATTTGCAACTAAAATACATAAAAATCCTTAACAAATTGTTGTATTTGTGATATTCTATACAGTAAAGGGTACGTGTGATCTAATATCGAATTACTTAAGCTGCTTTCTATATTATATTATACAGTAGTGATTAACCCTCAAAGTGCGGCTATCATCAAAGCTGTTTCCCCCGACCGAGCGTCCAGAT
>WNGS01092210.1:6125167-6143652 GCA_020271785.1 Procambarus virginalis
GATGGGAAAGCTTGATGGTTACTGGAACTTTCTGGGAACTTTTATTCATGTAATACAGATATTATTAATGGTTATGAATATGATTGCAGGTGTCAATATGATTATGGGGATAAGTAGCTGACGCAAAGATAATTTGGTGTGCTACAGGGGCATTCAATGATCTTGCCTTTGGGAGCGTATTATATCCACATTTTCATATTCAAACTTCATATTTGTTAATAATATCTACTCTTATGGGGGAATATATATTTTTTAGTGAACTGTGTTTTATCATATTACATATTCATGTGGACCATTGACTTCTGGTTGAACATCGACCATTTGAGCCAACTTTACTGAGACTTTCTTTTATTCCAGTGTCTCCCACGTCAGCCAATTTTTTCAAATTGGTTGATTCTGCTTTATTTGGGCTTCTGATCAAGCAGGTTTCATTTGAGGGGAATCTACAATATTTAATAATTTTTAATGTACTGTAGCTGAAAATTTCACAGGCTTAGACTGCTTTACATCCTTCAGGTTGATCTGACAACAGTGATCATAGATCGTCTGCTTCCAGCACTCATAAATCACTTAGACGCATATGTAGAAGGCAGCAGAAGAGTTCGAGGTAACACTTCTTCAGAAGCAGCTGTGGTTCAGTACCTGAGAGCAGGAGGTGGGCTGCACCGGGCAGTGAAGTCACGTGAAGATGAAGCAGCTTATTTAAGAGGGGTTATTGGCACTGTTATACCCTCTCTTCTTCCAACAAAATATCAGTCAAGCAGGTTAGTTGGAACATAGAACAAATTTCTGTTAGGCATATAAGCTTTATGCATTCTCTTTAAATAGAACAATTTTTTATTTGGAAATGCTGCATTAAGTAATTTTAATACAATATATACATTATTTATATTACCATTTTTTGGGAGCTCCCCTTGATAGCTCCATATAACTAAACTCTTAAAAAATATACAATTCTCCTGAGATCCACATTTACCTGCTGGGAGCCAAGACCAGAATCTGGCTCTGTCTGCAAGGCATCTTTTGGGGGTGTCAGAGATTAATTCAAAACCAAGAAAAAACACCACAAAGATAGGTAAAACAAATTAAAGTGCTACTTGAATAATAAGCAAATTTTGAGGCAAGTGATCATTGTCATGGGCAAACAACACTAAACCTGATGAATCCGACTGCCAGGTTGCCTAACAGTTCAGGCAGCTTTGATGGCTCCAGATTTGTATACCTCATCCTCACTGTCAGTTGGGTAATCATGGGTTTTCCAACTGATCAGAGTGGGACTTTGCTGCTTGCACTTAACAGGATGTAATTTTTTGTTTTATTGCCAATGGGTCTAGGAGTATTTTCCTCCTTCAGTGTGTGCTGTCTGTAAGCAGTGGACTGCTTTGTTAGTTAAATAGCCTTAATATTTACCCGATTTACTTGAGGGCCACTAACCCTAGTGGCCTCGATGAGGACAGGAAGCCTGTAGTTTCCTTTATGTGGTTTATATATATAATTTAAAATCTATTGTAGCCTTTAAAACTACCACAGACTACTTCAGTCTTATTGCATAATCAGAACTCACATTATGGGCTGCTGCTGTCAACACTGGCGGTGGTACTACTGACCTGCTCTTTTATGAGATCATTAGTACCTAATCATGGACATGTGTGGCAAGGTCCAGTCTGCCTTCTCTGCACCTTCTTCTGTTATTCTGGAGAGGCAAGTGCATCCAGCTTCTTTGTGCCCAGCTACCCAGCCTTCCTTGTTGGTTCAGGCTCCTAAACAGTCTTGGCTTGAGGACCCACAGGTGCTGTTGAGAAAGCACTGGCAGAAGTGGTTTTGGGGATTGCTTCCTTTGAGGACTTCATGGAGGTTCTGGAGCCTAGTATCTCCTCTGTAACCCATTTATTCCTATGGGATGTGCCTAGGGGCTCATCATCTAGGAAGTTATGTCACAAGTTGACACTGTACTTTCTTTCATCCTTGTGACAGGGTTCTAGGGGGGTTTTATAGGCTCTGTCATACTTAGCAGGGAAGGGTCTCAAGGATTTCAAGTTGAAGTAGGCTCTTGCTTGCTTTTTTTTTACCTAATTTGGAGTTTAATTCCTGACTCTTGAGGGTTTGTTGTTCTGTTTGGATGGGTTATCATTCCCCCTATTGCCCCATCTCAATATGAGTTTACTCTTCTGTGCCATTGCAGGTGCAATTCTGTGTCCTGGTTCGTGGCTTGGATTTGTTCATCCCTAGCACAAGTTTACCAAGATTTGGCAGACTTGGACTTGCTTTAGTTCCTGCTGCAACACCAGGGTCATGCTTCTGAAATTAACCCAAACTCTTTTGAGTACGGATTCTCTTCATTTCCTGCACTACGATGTTCCGGCCTCATTCTGAATGGCAGACAAACCCCTTATTTTCTTCAGGCATGTGGCAATTTCTTTGTTGGCAGCAGGTTCTTCAGTGGAAGAGTCCCATCCTGATCTTTCAGGTCTTTCTTGAGGTTTTTCCTTTGCAGTTTTTGATGATGATGATGATGATGTTTAGCAGCTCATTTGGTGGTGGTGGACCACAAGGCCTGCATCCCTTTGGCAGTGGCTCTGTTCATGTGCAATTCAGGAGATACTCTTCATGCATTTACAGATTGATCTCAGTCAGTTGCCTGTGTCTTCTACAAATTATTAAGACATAACAATGCTTCTCATGATTTTGGGGTTTGTAAACAATGGTCTAGTAAATTAGTAGCACTTGATAATTATAATAATAATCATCATAGCTCAACTATACATGCTAAAGCCACTAAATAAAACTGTGTTAAATGGAATTCCCAGCATTGATTATATAGGTATGCCACTGTATACATACATATCTACACATTTTTTATTTGTTGCCTTGCAGATTGGGGCGTACATTCTTAGAAGAGCTGTTGGGTCGAGTTTTATTACTTCAAGCATTGGACCTGCTAGCCAACCCAGACACATTGAATCTACTTTTCCTTCTTCTGTTGAGTCGTGATTCTTCACCGTGGTTACCTCATAAACCTGAGCCAGAGGTTCTTCTTCTCAAGAACTTTGCCTCGGTTAACACACACCCACGTAACTCGGTAAGACATTGACTAATATTGTTAAAATGCATTCCCTGTTCATTGGAACTAAAAAAATATATTGTACGTGACTTTGGCCATGATGGAACAGAGAAGTTTAGCAATTTATGGGTATTGAGTGAGTAGGCACTCACCGACACTTGCACCAGTGTGGGGCGGGAGTTAGTTCATAATTCATTGTGTCGGGGGACAGGAAACCAGAGTGTATTCCCACACGTTAAGCTTATATTGAGGTCCCTCCCCAAGGTTGAATTACTGACCCCGCCCCCAGGATGCAATCCCAAAACAAGCTGACCAACTCCTGAGTACCTGCTTACTGCTAGGTGAATGTATGTATGTAAATTGCAGTGAATATATTTTTATATAATTATTTCAATGTGGCTAAATGGTTTTTATCTAGTTTCTTGCAGTAATATTATTCATAAGTGTATAACTTGAGTAATTTATATAGCTAAATGTGTGAAACATCGCTATGCTAAAAAATATGGTGCTCATATTTAGTGACACGTATATGATATTCTTAGAACGATAAAACACAGTGTTTTTCCTGTATTATAATATATATATTTATATACTCACGTTATATATAACTATCAGTTACAGTAATTATTATAAATAAATGAAATGAAATAATTTTATTGATAATATTAATTAAATTGTTCATGAATTTTATAAGGTAAAGTACACTGCAAGGCTAAAATAGAAGTGGGTGCAGCTTTAAAAAATTATTAATTTTTCTATATTTGTGCTTTTTAAAATGCAATTTACATTCAAAGCTAGTTAATTTTTTTAGTTTCAGTTGTAATTGTGTATCCCAAGGAAATATTGCACAAAGCAGCTATTTTGTGTGTGTATTCCAAAAATGTTTACAGGCATTAGATTCAAGCTTTAAATTTATATCAATATCTTGAGGTTATCTTGAGATGATTTCGGGGCTTTTTAGTGTCCCTGCGGCCTGGTCCTCGACCAGGCCTCCACCCCCAGGAAGCAGCCCGTGACAGCTGGCTAACACCCAGGTACCTATTTTACTGCTAGGTAACAGGGGCATAGGGTGAAAGAAACTCTGCCCATTGTTTCTCGCCGGCGCCCGGGATCGAACCCGGGACCACAGGATCACAAGTCCAGCGTGCTGTCCCCTCGGCCGACCAGCTCCCCCTTATATATATAATAGATACATGCCACATTGTATGTAAATTAACATCATAATAATACTCATTAGTTAGTTTTGCATTACGTAAATATTTGTTTTAAATTTGAGAACATTAATATTAGACCAGGATCTTGGCTTGTTCCATGATTAGCTTTGTATGTCTTCTGTCTATTTGTATTTCTAATGAAATTACTAAGATGGATTTGCATGATATAGGACACTGCGTGTTGTGAAGACTTGCATCTGTGGGTGACTGGGTGTGATGATATGTCGAGCATAGTAGATGATGATTCACGCCATCACCACCACCAGCTAATACATAAAATTATCCTTGAATGTATAAATGGGTTTTGCATGATAAACTTGGTATTAGTTCTTTATAATGAATTGAGAAAGATTTGCTTAATACAATAAGTACTGTGTATGTGGGGGGACAATGACCGTCATGTCTCTGTGTGTACATTGTCTAGGATGTGTCTCCCATGCATACCCATCTTACATATCTCACATACATATCATCTTACATATCTCACATACATATCATCTTAAATATCTTACATGTCTCACCTTGTTAAATAAATTTAAAATACACTGATGCTTATTAACACTTCCTTTTATTTTTACCTTGTGTAACCTTTTCTTTCTTAATGAGTGTTTTTTTTTTTTTTTTGCAAGGTTCTGAGATGCAACTTGTCTTCTGTGTTGAAGGATCAGAGTCTTCTGTACCTGTTTCACACCTTTCTTAAGGAAGAAGGAGCTATTAACAATCTTCAGTTCTGCCTTGCTGTTGGTTAGTAGTACAGTATTGTGTGTATTAGTAAAGCATTTTGGCAATTCCTCTTGCATACTTTTATTGTCAAAATAGTTTGTGTCTGTGTTTATTGACAGTTACCGGGTAAATATTTTTTTTTTTTTATTTTTTAGGAATATTTTTTGCACAGGATTAAATAAGTAATAGGTTACACTTGTAAATATATGTAGAGTTTGATTAAGACTGTTTAAGTCTCACATGAGTCTCTAACATCCTAACATCAATTAGGTTTGCATAAGTGTTATCCTTCAGTTAACTCCTGCCTGAAAATGAGATTGCTTCTTCTGCAAAGTTGGTTCAGTCTTGCTTAAAATGCTTCAAATAGGTGAAGGTTCAAAATTTCAGAGCACCAAATTTGAGCACCCTCACTCTGTAATGTTAAACAAGCAAGTTGTACCATGGTTCAACTACAGATGGTCTTGCTGAAGCATGAGGTCATAGGTCTCCTTCCATTAGCTACACTAAGGCACATTACTTTAGAGCATCATGATGGGTATGACATCAGAGCTCTAACAGGCATTATCTTATTTGACCAAAATTATACTGTACAACAAAATTACAGTATAATAGGTACAACCTACTATCAGCATAATTACATAAGTTCATATGTTTTAACATAAATAAAATACTCCCTGGTAGACCTTAATTCTCATTTTGCATGAGAATGACTCCAAGAATGCTGAGTAATGAAATGATGGTCTGTGGCACCGAAACACCACACACTGTGTTCTGCTGCGGTATCTCTTTCCTAAACTGTACCCTCCGTGTTCTTGTCAAGGTACCATATGGTCAGCACATTACCCCTGAGTTGCCCAGTGTCTTGCTCAGAGAGATGAGCAATTCCTCTGAGGATCGCCAGAACCACTAAATATCCCAAATTTCAAATGGTAGAGTGAAATGAGGAGAGTGTATAAACCTATGTAAACCTCTCATTGGGTTATGCCACCAGCCTTGTGTCATTGGTGTGTAACATCACCTCACTCCAGTTCCAAGGAATGGATCCTCAGATCATTATCTGCTCTCCAAGTGGTAAACAATCAAATTTAAAGACTAAGATACTCCACTTTGTGCTTGCTGTCTTTCCTTGGCCAAAGCCTTCACTGGCAGCGTCGACAGCACCACTGCAGCGTTCCTAGTTTACCTATGGCCTACGTCCAGTATCAACACACGCTTTGCCACGAACCAAATGCTGGTCTGACTGCCACCTCTACTCTTATCTTCAGCCTAGTCCCTATCTTCAATTCATATACCAAATTCCTTTGCAGTGTCACTTTTTATTTTTTCTTAGTACTTGGTAGACTCATTAGTTTACCACAACCCGTACTCATAGCATGACATATCAGTGAAATTACAGGGGATTGGCAAACACCTCTTAAAACAACAATGATGTTTACCAGTGAAAAAATTATATACATAACCTCATCAATACAATATTAGAACTGTTGGAACTTCAACTACTAATAATATACATTCAAATAATCACACTTGCTTCAGTTAACTCAGTTTACTTTAATGGGAAGTATTCCCTTGGCCTAACTTACGAAACCTTAGAGTTAACAGACGTGACCTTTCCTCACGACATTTGATGAAACAGTGACGGCTCCTTAGCCAGTGAGCGATCCTGAAGCATCGCTCACCTGTGATGTCATGTGAGGTCATCTGCTGATTGGCTATCAATCTTGCTTTGTACCATTCTTGTTTCCCATTCTGTTCCTTGTAGGAGTGTGTACCTTCCTCTGGCAGCATTCTGCCTTCTACTTCGTGACACAGGTGCCATATTTGGAGGGGGGAAAATTCAGTTAGGTTATCCTTTCAAATTCAGTGAAACAAAAACTACCATAAAACGGTGCAGATTGCTCCTCATCTACATTAACTAAAATGTTCTCTTGGCTGTTTAGCACATGTGTAGGATGGAGCTAAATGACTCTTGAAGCAGAAAGGGCTGTACTGTACTTAGATGGCAATCATAACAGTTTATAGTTTCCTTAAGCTGTGGTCATAGTTCCCATATACTGTGTTCATAATTCTCATATACGGTGTTCATAGTTCTCATATAGTGTGTTCATAGTTCCCACATGAACACACATGAAGTGTTCCTGAGAATGCTGATATGATCTACAGAGTGGTTTCACACTGAGGCATATTTTAAGAGATGTGATGCTTTCTTCTCTGGTGGGAAAATAGGGTTAGATCTGGAGTTTGTTACATGCTGTTGTGGAAGTTTGCCACCCTCAAGATGCTCTTCACCTGTTTTTGCTAACATCTTTGCTTGGGAATAAACTTTGTCTGCATCCTATTATTAGTTTCACTGTGTACACTATTTTATCTTTTGTCAAAATAAAAGTTATTGCAGAAAATGTCACAATAATGTGGTTGGCAGTAAAAAAAAAAATCTATTATGGCCTTGAGTGGTCTTTATAAATAGTCTATTAAAATGTGCAAATTAAAGCAAAATTTGTTGCACTGTATTTTCAATAATATATATCTATGTTTAATTAAAAAATTAAGTCTTTTCATTGAAGTTGAGTTGACCAGACCACACACTAGAAGGTGAATGGACGACGACGTTTCGGTCCGTCCTGGACCATTCTCAAGTCGATTGTGATGAGGAAGTAGAGACAGGCAATAAATAGGCAAGAGAGAGCTGAGGAGCAAAGTAAGGTGTAGTAGAGGGGATAGTAGTAATAATAAGAACAACTGCAGAGGGCCTATTGTCCCATACGAGGCAGCTCCTATTATAACCACCGAATGAGAAGGAGATAGTAATAGCAATGAGAAGAGGATAGCAAGGGAGCGTAGGAGAAGACAATGAACAGAAAAAGAGAGAAGAGAATACTTTTCATTGCATATTTATTTAGTGACCATGACAATGTCTGCACTTGTGCTTACCTTCATGTGATAAGTGAAGCTCAACTAGTGGGCCCCGGGCATCTCTGCAATTGGTTGTTAGGCAGGGAGTACTTTATAGCAGTCAACTGATAGACCCAAGAGTTGGAGCCCATTCTTTGAAAATACAAAAAGCTGATCAATCTTGAGGTTATCTTGAGATGATTTGGGGCTTTAGTGTCCCCCGCGGCCTGATCCAGGCCTCCAACCCCGTGAAGCAGCCCGTGATAGCTGTCTAACACCCAGGTACCTATTTTACTGCTAGGTAACAGAGGCATAGGGTGAAAGAAACTCTGCCCATTGTTTCTCGCTGGCGCCCGGGATCGAACCTGGGACCACAGGATCACAAGTCCAGCGTGCTGTCCGCTCGGCCGACCGGCTCCCGGCTCAATGAAGCACTTGTATCCTTTATAACATAACTACACACCATCATTGCAGGATTGGTACAACAAATGAATCTTCATCATTTGCTTATAAATATCTTAACAAGTAATGTCTTGTCTTCCAACAGAGGACTTCAATCGCCACATCCTAGACCCTGACCTTACATCAGAGCAGCTAGAACAACTTCATCATGAAGCTTTGGAGCTTTACCATACCTACATGGTTACCTCTGCTGTAGACCGCATCAACTTTCCTTCACACATAGTCTCACATATTAGAGAGAGTAAATATGCAGTGTGTTTCATATTAAAAAGCATCAGGTCAAACATAATTTCACACAGTAGTGTAAGTTTTCAAATTATAATAAACACAATTGTTATATTTAATTTTATGATATTGCAATAAGTTTAGCTTTAATCTTGAGTGTCATCCATGTATAAAGTTTACAGACTTTTGAAGATAATTTAAATATGTTTGTAATTATTTATTGTTAAACTATAATTTTATTTCAGTTGTACATGGGGAGGTTAAAGACATTGTTAAGCTGCGTACTACACGTCCCCTCTTCCAGGCATATGAACACGCATACAATCTACTAGAGAGAGAATACCTTCCACTCTTCATGCACAGTCATGCGGTGAGATATTCCTGAATGGCAGGTTCATTTCTGGAGGAGTTGTTCCATATTTACACAAAACAAACATCAATCACACCTCAGACAGCAGGTCTTCCTTCAATAACTTTTATCACCTGGTTTGCTTATGAAACTCCAGCCTGAAATGCAATTAATTTTTTAAAATTTGGTGGCATATACTAACTAATGGCTTGAATAACAGATGATAATATCTTCTATTAATAAATATTAAGAATAATAAACAGTGTTTATTAATAAAAAATATATATTTTTGTTATTATTATTCTAAAATATATGCTTCAGTTAATTTTTCTTATTCATAATAATAGTGCAGATAAGGTGTGTCAGTACACACACAAACATGTACGTGTGTACATAGTGCTGTAAAGGCATTCTTTAACCACAACTTTGATTATATAGCAATCATTAATATTATCTTAATGTCATAGATTCAGTTATTTTTATATTTTTAGCAAAATGAATTGGAAAGTGGGGAGGTTTCCTTTTAAATTAGCACTTGAGGATCTCTGCATATATTGATATTTTGTTTGATGAGAATATAGTCTAGGTCTAACTATTCTTAAACTATGAAAATTTGTTTTTATGAAAAATAAGTTAATATTTGTCACTTAATGAAGCCTTATCTTATTCTGTGCAAGGAATGTGGTCTAGAAAAAATGTGAACAGAGTAAACTTTAGTGTATGTCAAAAGGTAGGGTTGTCATCCAAAACACTTCAAAAGTCCACTTTTATACACTTTTTCTCTTTTAAAAACACTTAACTGAACATTATCATTAAATTCTCTCTTTCTAGACACATATACAATAGATAATGATGTGCATAATACTTTGGAAGGAGCTGTGATGCAAGAATATATCCAAAAGCATATGAAAACAATGCTACTTATGAAAGTCTTGAGGTCAAGAGTGGGGTACGGGACTTCCTTATAAATCAGGATTATATAATTCTAGACTACAGTATCTGGATTTTAAAAAATGCACTTTGACTATTTACCAACACATTTTCCATATTACTAATGTAAAGCTCAAAATGAAAATAAACCATAGAATTTTGTTTCAGATATGCATGATGGCTTTCCAAAGTACCAACTATTTCTATAATGTTGCATTCATCTACAAAAAAATCATTAAAAATGTGATTATTTCAATATTAGAGGTGTTACCGATCATACCCTAATATTTGTCACACACACTATTGGCAAAATTCACTTGACATTTTAATATCAACTTATCTTATAGACTCCTACAAGAGATTTTGTAACGTGATTTCACCGCATCTGGCTTTAATTATTTCCTATGCCCCAGCCTCAAAAACGTGTTTCCAAAATTAGCCAGATCTATATCTGATTGGACGAAACACTGCACCAACTTAAAATGAAAACAAACCTTAGATATTTTTTTTAAATACTCTTAATAGCTTTACCAGAACAACTAATTTCTCATAATGCTTCACTCATCTATGAAAATCATTCAAAAAACAACTGGGGCAATATTAAAGAAGTTACACACAGAAATCATAATGACGTGATATATCAAGTGAACAAATCCACAAGGGCCGTGGTGAGGGTTCAAACCTTCACACATGTTGTTCCCAGATGTGCTTTAGTCGACTGTACCATGACATGGTTAAAAGAATTGCAACCTGGAGTGCTACTGTCCCTCACTAGGATCCCGAAGCTTCTCCGAAGCTCAATCGGGGTTTCACACAATTGCCCCCATGCACTCCAAGTTGCAATTCTTTTAACAGTGTTGTGGCACAGTTGACTAAAGCGCATCTGGGAACATCTCGTGAATAGGTTCGAGCCCTCATCGCGGCCCTAGTGGATTTGTTCATTAAAGAAGTGACATTCATACCCCCCATTTTTCCCATAGAAGAATTTCACTGGGCAAAATTTTAATTTCTCGTTATCATATAATGAACATCTAACAGGAGAACATGTCTAGAGAAGTGTCACCCTCATTCCCACTATTTCTCAGGATCCAGGCCCATCAATGTTTTTAATCTAATCATTGACCTCTTCTTTTAATAACAAAACACAAGAATATCAGAAATTATAAAAAATGTCTGAAATTTTGGCAAGAAATTAATATATCTAATGAGCAATTTTTTTTTTCCTTCAGTATTTCGGTCATCTGTGTGGGACAAGAAGTTCTCAAAGCTATCAGAAAAATGCAACCAAGTAAGCATTTCTACCCACTCTGGGTTATATTTGACCACTTCTTTACTGTATCTGCATACTTATTGGTCCCTTGATCTATAAAAGTTATGTAAATATCTTGTTGTGAAGGGTGTGTTGGGGTGTTGTTTATGCATAATATTCAGCAGCTGAGAAAGTGAATACTTCCGTTTAAAACAAAAAGTGCTGGGCATACACTCATGATGTCATGTACCCTGGACTGTGTGCTTTAACACCAGTTTGAACTAAATGCAAGTTTGCTGACATGGACAGATATACAATGAAGCTGTTCAATTATTATTAAAAGTATCAAATTCTTTGGTATTTACTGTTGTTGGGAAGGTAGCACATTTTGAACAGGATGTTTTGTAGGTTTTATTGTTGAGCTGCAGGTGATGACTTCACACACACAGTTTTAAAAACTGTGTGCAAACATTTTACATGTGGTATTCAGCACAGTTTCTGGATCTTCAACAAAAGATGGCATCAGGTAGTCTGTAATTTTAATGTTTATGGTGGAAAATTCATATTACTTAACTCTTGTATGGATTCAAATATGGCAAGCATGATATGAATAGAGATAAAAAAGGAAACGGAATACTAAATGATGAATGACAATTCATGTGTAATAATAGTTTGGAGATATTGGAGATATAAAAAGGAACAGGGAACTATGATTGAGAAAAGGAAAGAGAATAATCTCTGTTTATCTCTCTCCAATATGAATTGCCCCATTATCTTGCAGGGTGGCTTATGCAGTTTTCTCCATGTCCATTCGTCCTTGTAACACCATTAAATTCATCGTTACTAATATTTGTATTAGACATGTACAGTATTCTACTCCCTCACATGGCAGTTTTGAATTGCTCATCACTCTCAGTTTGTCATATAAGTACACTCTCTGCAGTTTATCATACCAACTCAGATTCCAGTTTGTAGCTTCCAACTCACTCTCTTTTCTTACTTGGCAATCACATCTTAAGTAATCTCATTATTCTGTTCAGTTTAATAAAACCAAAGTAATTGTACTTAAGCTATATATACTCCTGAAAAGATTTTGCTTTAGCACATTGTTTCCCAACTTGGAACAAGAAAATAAGACTACCAGTATATCCTTTGATTATTACATGTTCCATTATGCATTTGTAGGGTCAGGTTTTAGGTGAGCTGATGTAGAATAATGGCTCTTAGGTTGTAATTACATCCCTCTCCCTATCTCTCTCTCTTATGACTCCTACCCTCACCCCTCATCCTTACTCTGTCCCCTCTCATTTCCTTGTTTAGTATTAATTATTTTATAACTTCACACTGTTTTACATGCTCTGTTTACCCTGATTTACTCAGTTTATTCATCATTTTTGGATATATTGAATTCTTCTTGTAGGTATAAAATGTTAATACTTATTCTCTAATCATTTAAACTATAGTTTTCATTGGTAATTTTTGCTTCTTAATATTTTAGAAATTTGCCAGTCTGTTATGTATTTCCTCTCTCACATTTGTATGAGCTAATCTCTCTAAGTAGGTATAATGTTTTCAACTATACAAATCTCTGGTGGTCCCCATTTAGACTTTGTATCCAAGCATAGTGACCTCATCTTCAGAAGGACATTACCTGCTTTGGACAAAGTTCAACACAGAGTAATAAGAATCATCATAGATCTAAGTTGACTCTCATACAGTACCAGGAATGGTTGAGGACCACAACATTAACAACACTACAAACCAGACATGACAGGGTTGAGTATTGACATGACAGGGTTGAGTATTTTTGCTGACAGACATGACAGGGTTCAGTATTTTAAAAGTTTTTCCAAACTTTTAAAATACTGAACAGTTTGGAGAATATTAATGCAGGCAACTTCTTCAAAAGGTCAGATGTAACACAAACAAGGGGGCAAGAGCTTTAGGCTTAACAAGCTTGATAAAATGAGGACAAATGGAGGGGGGACCTTTAGCAATCTGCCAGCTTCCTGTCCCCATTGAGGCCACTAGATAGATCCTCGGGTAAATTCAGGTAAATAATGAGAGCAGAGTCAACTAAGTTTATTTTTCTGACAAGCTAAAGTATGACATGTTAGAGCTGAATTTAATGATTAAACGAAGTGTATACATACTGTACATTGCTAGAATGTGATATACTGTACAGTACCAATAAATAATAATAATAATAAATAATATTCATAAAATTATTATTGAGAAAATCAGTAGAAGCTATGATGAGGATTTATACCTGCACATTGGGTAGTCCCAAGTATATGGCCTAACTATCTGCCACGACATGCTGAAAAGCAATGCAACCTGGGATTCAACTGAATCCTCAAGGGGGGCTCCTGAGGCTTCTAGTGAAGCGCATCCAGGATTTTTGGCATTCCCTGCATGCACTCTGGCTGTGGTGTAGAGTGCATGTGGGCAATTTGTGAAATCCTAGTTTGGCTTCAGTGAAAGCCTCAGGTTCTCTCAATGATTCAGTGAATCCCAGGTTGCAATGCATTTAAGCATGTCGGGGCCTGATGGCTGAATGGACAGCACTAAGGGGTTCATAGTCCTAAGGGTCTGGGTTTGATCCCCGGTGGAAGGCACAAACAAATGGGCAGAGTTTCTTTCACCCTGAAGGCCTGTTCACCTAGCAGAAAATAGGGAGCTGGGAGTTAGACAGCTGCTATGGGCTGCTTCCTGGGGGGGGGGGGTGAAAATTAGGATTAAGGGCTTGCCCGAAACACTATGCATGCTAGTGGCTGTACAAGAATGTAATAACTCTTGAATATATGAATAAATAATAAATAAATAAATAAATGTTGTGGCTGAGTTGGTTAGGGTGTATACTTGGGACTACCCATTGTGCAGGTTCGAATCCTCCTCATGGCTTCTACTGATTTTCTTATTGATACATCATATTAATGTGATTTCTTTGGGCCAAATAATAATAATAATAATAAATGATGCTAAAATTGTTTGTCCTGCTTTTGATGATCTGAAAGAAGAGAGAGATTGCCTTTGCTTCCAGTTATAATATTTCCTTTGCCATTTTCCCAATACAGCCTCACTACATAGATGTTTTTTACATTTTTAAATTTTTTTCTCTTCTAAAGTTGCAAGATTTTCTTATATAAACTATACCATGGTGATTGCTCTCTCCATAACTGGTGTTCCTTCAGTGAATGTTGCTTGTGAAGACAAATGACACTAGGTTCAGTTACTGAGTAGCCATACAACATGAGGCCACTAGATAGATTCTCAGGTAAATTTTTACCTGAGGATCAGGTATGCTTGATACCAGCATATCAAGCATGAGGTGAAACACCTAGTAAGGATAAGACTTTATAATGGCTACTGTAGTATAGTGGTCTACATACTCAACTCACAATCTAGGAACTCTGGTTCGATCCCCGATCAGGACTGAAATGATTGGGCATGTTTCCTTTCACCTGATGCCTATGTTCATGTAGCAGTAAATAAGACCTAGGAGTTAGACGATTATTTTGGGTTGCATGCTAGGGAAGGTCAGTACAGTAGTTGGCTTATAGGAGCCTCGATAGCCCCAAGTACAGATTTCCTGTCCCCGACAATGGGAATTATTCATAGATAACATTTTGCTCAGAGGAGTCATCACAAATATAAAATTTGAAAAACTCTTCACAGAGCTTAACATTATCTATAAATAAAGTTTTCATTTTGTCATTTAAACATGACATTGGCGTCATTATTGCCATTCAGTGCAGAACGTATCAACTTTTGTATTTAGTTTGTGAACGTAAAGGGCTGCTGTAAAGACACTTCGTGAATGCACTTTTCTGCTGTGTAAGCTGGAACATCTGCACATGGTATAAGTAGCTACATAGTTGAGTTCCATGTTTATTTGATAGAATATGCATCGGTACATTTGATGATCATGATTCCACACTGCAGTTTTGGGAATTGAAGTTTGTTAGCATTCAGGTGACTTGTGATATTTGACATTAGTTTTTTCCAGTTTAAATTTGTTACAATCTACATAGTTTTTAATTTATCTATTTTGTTTTGTTATTTTATAGAAAGATACAAAACTTACATCTACATTAATCTGTTATAATAAAATGGTATTTTAAATTTTCTCTCTAATTGGCAGCTCACCAGGAATAAGCAGGTACATAATGCTCTTGCAAGAGAGTGTATTTATTATTCTAAGTACTGTATATTTGGTTTTCTTAGTTAAGTTACTAATTTTGACCTCAGATGTATATTATGTTGCGTCTAGTGTTTGTCAACTCATCTTGGTTGCCTCTTTTAAGAGTAGCACCCACTGAGAGTATTGGCAACTTAGCTATTTGATTGAGAAATATAACTAAGAACATTTGGGAGATAGTTTTTTCACTAATTTAGTATTTTAAAATACTGTACAGGCGAGTCTCCTTTAACAAACATTCTGTTCACAAAACTTCACCATAGTGAAGACCCTGAATAACAACAGTTTTTTGTGAATTAAACAAATGTTGGCTGTAACGAATGAATCTAGTCACTTTGTTACATAGTGCGTCGATGCCGATCACCTGCCTCCCCTCAGCTGTGTTTTACCAGCTGCCCTATATTGTGCTTAACCATGAATGCTATCATTTGTTTTCCCTATGTTAACATTTTCTTTGTATGTCCATTGATGTTCATTACAAAGGTTAAGGGTATGAACAGGACTGCTGTTCTGAGGATATGCATACCCTCAATGAGAGTATGGAGGACTGCTCTGCCACGGGTCCCAATTTCGGGGATCCCGGGGCTGGGAAGGAGTTGACCTGGGGAGCTTGGGCCCCCCCTTAGACCCTGCTTCGGTGTTGGTGCCCTCTTCACGAAGCTTGTTGTTGCAGGGGGAGGGGTTTTCTTATCCCCCCTTCCGTGTTTGAGTATGATTTGGGGTCGGCTTCTCCCTGGGTTATGTTCTGAGTTCCCTTGGGTTCCTCGGCTCCTTCCTTCCAAGGAAGGTTTTCTGCCTCTTGTATCTTACCTAAGGAGGTTCAGGAGGTGCTTGCTGCGTACCTCTTGCAAGACCAGGATTATACCTTAGTTATGGATCCGTTCTCCTTTGAGTTTGGTTCTTCCCTGTATTGGGTGCATTTGGAGGTTCCGGAGTTTTCCTGGCTGGCAGATTGCCCATTCTTTTCGTTGGGGGCATGGCATGGGTTCTGTCGGACCCACTTGCTTGAATGGCGAGAAACTTCTATTGTTCTACAGGTTTACCTGGGGGGCCGAATTTGAGTACCTTAATGCGTACTTGTTCGCCCCTGAGCTTCCTCGGGATATTGGCCTTGTGCAGCTGCACGTGCAAGTTCCCTCCCTTTTGACATCTTTGGTTGCTGAGGACTTATGCGCCCGTGGGCATTTGGCTTCGGTCTTGCGCTTTTTTCTCTTCTTGAGCTGTCCTCGGACTGGCTTGAGGAGGATGTGGGGGCATTGTTTCACCTCCAGCCTGCTCATGCACCGCCTGAGCTGTCCTGGTCCTTGGACAGGGTGCTCTCCTATCTCTCTTCTCCTCAATTCGTGGTGGCCCCTTCGGTTCAAGATTGTTTTTCCAAGGCTCTTTCTGTTGGCATTGGCCTCTGGGGGTCGGGTTGGTGTGCTTCATGCTCTCCTCTGGTGCAGGAGTTTCTGCTCTTTCAGTCCTGGTAATCGGATTGTTTGGTTGCAGCCTTCTCCCTCTTTTCTGGCAAAGAATGAAACTGCTGCTTTCTAGAGGGGTCCTTGGTTGATGCTTGGTTGGTTGGCCTCTTCACCATTAGTTATGACTCTACGCCGTTACCTGCGCGCCTCGACTTCTGTGGCCAGGGATGTGTTTATGGTTGATCAATATGACCAGACCCCTGTTGATCTGGTCCCTGGAACAGGAGGTCCTTCTGTCCAGGGCTCAGGTCTCCCAGGTTGTCACAGAGTTATTAAGTCCAGCCAGCCTGCAGTCTATTCTCATGCCCAGACGCTCGAAAGTTAGGTGCTTTGGCTGCCGTCTTTGGCAACATGTTTTGGGTGTCCAGCAGGCAGCTGGTGGAGGCGCGAACTGGACCGACGCGTACATCAGGCTACAACACTGAAACTAATATAATATGCTAATACACAATATGCTAATATATTATAATATTAATTCATATTTGAGAAAATTCCTGTTTTGGATGAACAGCATGTAGAATTATGAATGCGTCTGTGGGGTCAACCGCTGGATGTAATGGACTTGAGTCGAGGACGGGTTGGCGAGTCGTGTGTAAACTGTTTTTCATTCAGAACAGGGGGTTTGGTGGGTGCATGGAATGACTTTTGGGTCTTGTTTGGAGGACGGACTGAAGCAAGAGGTGTTATCCTACCTCATCTCATCTGCAGTCAGCCTCTAGAGACTCATTTATTTCACGAGAATGTACTTTGAAACTATCACATAGGGAACTATCGTATAATAACTATCATATAAGGAACCTGGTGAAACTGCAAGCAAGCAAGAGCTGTAATCCTTCGTCAACTCAGTTGAAACCTGTTCCAAGAGACCCATTTATTTCCATTAGCCTATTATATGCATCATTAGGAATAACATTTATCATTAAAAACGTTAAGTAACAATCATATAAGGAATAGGATGAGCCGTAGTCAACTGCGTGCCAGAGCCTTCATGTGATCAGTTGACCTGATCTCCTGTGTATCAACCTGTTGAGGCTAGTAATCCATCGCTGATGGAGTGATGTTCTTGAGAAAGGCAGATCCAGTATGAGACTGTTGATGGTTGAGAGCCTAGTGCTACGGGTGCCAATTACTGGTTGTCCACGGAGTTGGGCCAGGTACTAAACTTTGAGGATATTGGCCTTGTACATAACAGCCTTGTACATAACAGTAAGACCACCAATGTCACGACGGTGTTGCAGGCTCTGATGTTCAGACTGTAGCGAGTAATCCTTATACTCGCTCCATTATCTCGTTATCTTAATGCATTACTAATCACACAAGCAACAATCCTTTCCCCAATTACTCTTCTCACCTTGTTGGAGGGAGCTGAGGTGTAATCACCATATAACCCAGCGAGGTGAGAACAGCAAACCACACACGGGAGACATCTCCTGTCCACGAGGCTAACCATAGCCCGTGCTTCTTGCCCAGCTCCTGTGCCAAGTAAGTTACGGGCTCACCATAGCCCGTGCCCGTGCTACTTGGAACTTGTTCCGAGTAGCTGAATCTATAACAACAAACAGTAAACCAGTACAATCTCCAGTCAAGAATGTGGTACTCGGCGTGGGCAGTTCTAATCGGCCCAAGACGTTACAGCTTCGATACAGAGCAGACAGCAGAATACGACCGCATCCAGCTACAACGCTCTCGCTCCCCGATTCAGACACTCGCAATTCC
>WNGS01092210.1:6148851-6159700 GCA_020271785.1 Procambarus virginalis
GTTTGGGCTGATATTTGGGTGCGGGGTTTTTGGAGGTCGAACAGGGTCCTGGCCTGCCATTATTTGGTCAAACATTCCTGGTCCTGGGCGTTCGTGTGTGGTTTTGGGTCGCAGGTTGCAGCCAGTTGTCTTGTCTTTGAGTTGAGGGAGCATGTGGTGGCTGCCTCCTGGGTAGGTCTCTCATTTCCTTATCTTTGGTTATGTAACCCCGGAGGCTCCCTGGCACCCTCCTCCCTCCCTCCCTCCAGTCGGCAGTTTTTGTGTTGTTTTGATGTTTAGCCTCTAAACTGGAGTTGCTGGGTCACTGGCATGGGGGGTCTGGGGCTCCCTCTTCCCCATCCCGAGGAGGGGAGTACTGCGAGGATGAGCGGTACGGGGGCGACGTGTGACATTTGCTTGCTTGATTGTTTCCCTGGGAATTGAAGGAGTTTTGCCTCTGTTCAGTTGTCGGTTGCAATTTTCCTACCATGTGGGGTCCTGTTTTGTTATGCCTACATTTCTGGGTGCCCTAACTCTGGTCGATGGCTGATAAGGAAAAACCCCCAACCATAGTGGGGCTTTCCAGGGGATCCATTGCTCCCTGTACCTCTCTGAGGGGCCCAGGTTCTGGCTCATGGTCCCTGGTACGTTGAACTCCATTGACTAATGGCCCTGGTCTAATTGTATCGCATATTAGCCCGATAGCTCCAGGGAGCTGACAGGGGCTCGCCCAGGAAAATGGTGTTTCATTACATTCAACGCTGGATTTTTGCTGAACGACAGCTACTGGGAAAACTGATTCGTTCATTACCTGCGTTTGACGTTGAATGCCTGAGCAAACAGTCGATTACTTTACACTTGGTAAAGTAATCGACTACACAGGACAAAGGGAAAAGGAACATGTTCCTGAGAAATTGAATATACCAACATAGATGAAGTGAGATACAAAAAAAATACTGGAGCTAAAAGATCTAATTCAGCTTAAGATATTCGGCTTAAGATAGTGGTGCACTAACAGAGTGAAACTTAAACAAAAAAAATATTTTAAATGAGGTTGTATTTCCCAAAGGGTACTCAGTTTGGAGACGTGACAGGAAAGACTAGGAAGGGGGTGGGGGAGGAAGAGTGGTGGTGCTGGTGGACAGAATACCTAAACGGGTAGTGTGTTAATAATCGAAGACTCTCAGTTGACATACATTGCATTGCAGGTCTGGAATAAGGATGATAAACTGATATAATTGTAAATGCCTATAGCTTATCAGCAAGCAACACATGGACAAAGAAGGAAACTAGATGACAAACGAAAGGGTCTTCATAATGGTCATGAAAGATATTATATAATAAAGCAGATAAAGATAAATCACTATTGTTGGTACTGGGGGACTTTAACTTGAAAACAATGAGGACCTGGGAGGCCTACGAAGCAAGAAGGATGACATTTGGACACTGCAGATTTGTAAACCTCATCTGGAGCACATTTATGTATCAACACGTCAAGCAGACCCAAAAACGGGGAAGGGAAACAGAAACTACTCCTGTCAATACTGGATCTAATATTACACCAAGAACAGGAGTGATATTTGTATTTCTGGTACACTCTTTCCTAAGGACGGAAGGATCATGTCCTGCTGGAAATTAAATACGCTTTGCGATATAATCTAGAAGATAATGGGAACTTAAACAGTTGATAAACTCGACTTTCAAGAAAGGACGCTATGGGCTAACTTACAAATTCTTTAGATGAGGTTTAATTGGACAGACTGTTGCTAGGCAAGGAAGTAATGAGATGAATGCCAAAGTTTGCAAAATATACGATAAAAGCACACAAACATTCGACATCAAAACAAGAGATGCAAGGCTCCAAAAATCAGGATTAGTTCAACAGAAATTATGAGAGGGCCAGAGAAGGGAAAAGACAGGAAATATGGGTTTAATATAGGAGAGACGAAGTCTGCAAACATACCAGCACGACAAGCAAGCAAGAAACAAATTTCCACAGCAGTTGAACAGAGAAGAGAGACAGAAACTGTGAGAAAGGTATAGCGGACACATGTAAAACAGATCCAGGCCTTTTCTATAAATTCATAAATTGAAGCTGCATCGTGTAGAAGGAGAAAAATCCAGAGATTGAAAAGGAAAGAACAGGAACGACAGTACTAGAATGAAAAAGAAATGTGTAAATACTAAGTAGAACAGTTTCCGAAATGTGTGTGTAAAAAATGAGGATTTCACGATGAGCTGATACCCCATACCAAAATTACAGAGGCATGCCGATAGAATACATAGAGGTATCTCAAGATTTAGTGGAAAAATTACTCAAGGAGCAAGGAAGAAATGAAGCAGTTTGGACCTGACGGAGTTTTACCTTGGGTGCTGCGAGAATTTGCAACCGAGCTGAGCATTCCACTCTAATTAATATTCAGACATCCTTGTGCACAAGAATCTTAACAGATACATGGAAATGGCAAACATAGTACCAATCTATAAACATGATAGTCAAGGAGGGAACCTCTAAATTATAGACCCGTATCATTAACAAGGTGGTAGTCAAAACACTAAAACATAGTAAAAGCTAAATGGTTTGAACATCTAGAGAATAATGACATAATAACAGACAAACAGTAAGTTTTCAACAGAAAGACCCTTTGTAACAAATCTACTTAGTTTTTTACGATAGAGCCACAGAGTACGACAGGAAAAAGGTGATTGGGTTGACCTGTGTCTATCTGAACCTAAAAAGGCTTTTGATAGAGTCCCCATAAGAGGTGGTTCTGGAAACTGGGACATGCTGGAAATTAGGGACAGGGAGACACTGACATGGATGAAAAGTTTTCTGACAGATGAGGGCAGTAATCAGAGTACACTGTATCTGCCGGGAAGGAAGTTTTACTAGCCGAGTACCACAGGGGTTCAGTTTTTGCATCAGTAAATGTTCATTGTCTACATAAACCATCTACTAGAAGAAATACAGAATATATGAACATGTTGGCAGATGATGTTAAGATACTGGGGAAGATAGAAAATGCAGATCCATTGTAATACCCTTCAAATTGATCTAGATAAATAAAGTGCTTGAAGCATCAAGTGACAAATGGAATTCAATGTTAAAACTGCCATGTTAGGGAAGGGAATAGTGGAAAATAGGCCACACACAACTTACAAATTATGTGGAAAGAAATTACAGATCTAATAAAGAAGGAGACCTAGGGGGGGGTTTTGGGATAGAATGCTGTCCCAGAGGAACACGTAAAGGACATTGTTGGAGGTTTCATATGCGTCACTTTCCAAATTCAGACTTTCTTTTAATTATATGAATAGTGAAATACTAAAGAAAACTGTTCATGACTTTGTTGAGGCCAAAACTGGATATGCAGCCGTTGTATGGTGCCCAAATCTAAAAGATCCACATAAATAAACTAGAGAGGTGCAACGGCATGCTATGAAATGGCGTTCCGAAACTGAAAAACAAGAATTAAGAGGAAAGACTGAGAGCGTTAAACATGCCAAAACTTGAAATGAAGAAAAAGAGGTGATATGAAGCACAACCTACAAAATACTAACAGGAATCGCCCAAATTGACAAAGAGGACTTCCTAAAAAACAGCAACTTCACGAACAAGAGGACACAGATTGAAGCTAAGGAAACAAAAGTGCCGAACAAATGTGCTTCTATGACAAAGAGTGCTGAGAAGATGGGACACAATGAGCGTAGCTCTCATCCTGTAACTACACCTTTGGTAATTACAAGGTTAGATATATTAAATCACACAGATGTTTGTAGGAAAAAAACTCAACATACCTCACACAAGGCAAAAATCATAAACATTTGCCAGGCACCACTGTTACATCAACATGTAAACATAACACATCAAGAGAATCCTAATTCCTAGTATATATTTGCACCACAACTGCAGGGGTACTATACAACAATCGAGCCGCCACGCTCTCCCGCATAGAGCTCCACGACTCCGGCCTCACTCAGCTCTCTGCCCTGCTCCAGGCTTCGTCTCAACGTCTACGACACTGCTGCATCCAGGACTACTAAATAAATAAGAAACTCAATAAACACTGTGTATCTAATCAACCCAACAACGTAACATAAACGTACGTTACATTGGTGACCCCTGAGAGTTTCGATGATACCCAGCCACGATGGACTACAACATGGATTCTCTCTGGACCTTCACTCCTGCTGCTGCTTGCTGTGGACCACAGCCACCTGTCATGGTACGTTGCTAACACCCTCGACAAAGCTATGATTTTCATCACGATCATCTCTGCATCTCTGCTACGGCTTGATGTTCCACGATCGTTACTCACTCATCTGACAGTTTCATCAACAACTACATCATGTGGGATCTACAGCCTGCCCTGCCGACTCTCCATCGCTGCCAGGACACTGCTTGTTCTACAGGGACTCCCACGACAGCTGCTCTTTCGTCAGATTCATCTACACGTTCACTGCATTCTGATACTCTGCCGACTCAAGCACCTTGCGCAGTACAGGACTTACAGCTTGCGTTTCCGACTCTTCGTCGCCTCCAGGACAATTCAGCTCTAGCAGTGATTCCCTCGTTGTCCTAACTACGTGTCTACATTACCTCCTATTGTCCTGGTGCCCGAGCCCATCCGCCCCGGATATAAATGCTCCACCAGCGACCCAAGGACGCAACAATCATGCACATTCTTCTCTCCTGCAACACCGAGCTTGTCCACACACTGCCTGCATCCTTTGGTACCGGACTACATGTTCCACAACGACCACGTATTTTTGTTATATTGTTTTCTTCCATTCCCTGGCAGGGGGAGTCCTGTAGCGAGTAATCCTTATACTCGCTCCATTATCTCATTATCTTAATGCATTACTAATCACACAAGCTACAATCCTTTCCCCAATTACAGGTAATACTCTTCTCACCTTGTTGGAGGGAGCTGAGGTGTAATCACCATATAACCCAGCGATGTGAGAACAGCAAACCAGTACAATCTCCAGTCAAGAATGTAGTACTCGGCGTGGGCAGTTCTAATCGACCCAAGACGCTACAGCTTCGACACAGAGCAGACAGCAGACTACGACCGCATCCAGCTACAACACTCTCGCTCCCCGAGTTCAGACACTCGCAATTCCCAATCGAGCCGCCACGCTCTCCCGCATAGAGCTCCACGACTCCGGCCTCACTCAGCTCTCTGCTCTGCTCCAGGTTTCTTCTCAACGTCTACGACACTGCTGTATCCAGGACTACTAAATAAATAAGAAACTCAATAAACACTGTGTATCTAATCAACCCAACAACGTAACATAAACGTACGTTACAAGACCATTCCTACTAGACTTGGTCAAGACTAGAGATGGGCCTTCTTGCACGGCTCTACACTTGCTAGCCTTGAGGCCCTCGACAGTTCCTGGTACTCTCACCCACAGTATCTCAGGGCGCACCAGACATTAATAAAATTGAATCACCACCTTCCTTTCCTTAAAGTCAAAGATTATGGTTGCTTGATTAAAGCTTGATTATGTCCAGCGTTTCTGACTGCTGCTCCTACCTGTTGTGACTGACTGATGACTGACTGACGGACCGACGGACCATCCATTCAAACGACCAAGTGCCAATCAACCTTGTTTACCAAGTTTGTTGCCATAGCAACCAGTCTATGGCGGGGTTGGTGGGGATCGCTGGGACAATTCCCCTTATATATTTGTCTAATGGCCATAAAACAATTATTATCTAGATGGAGATTTTTTTTTATCTCAAACTTTTTTTAAGTAAATTTCCTAAAGAAGTCTTCTATTTCCCATTTCCGTTTGTCATATATTTAAGAGGCGAATTTTCTTCCAGGTGGATTATAAAATGTAACAGTTTTGTAATTTACGGCTTCTGCAGCGTGCAGATATGTATAGCCTTATGTATTTAGCTAATTGTATAGCTTATCTTATTTAGCTAATTTAAATCAATTAGATATTTATATAAGTACCTATGTAATACCGATAATTTACCAGCGTTATAAACTAGTTTATCCTACTGTTACATTTATCCGAACCGCTGTGCGTATTATAAGCTGTATAAGTGAACGTACATATATCGTAACAAGACGAGCATAATTGTACGTATTGTGGATATTGTAGAGGAGAATATTGACTGAATGTAAGGAAGCCGAAGATGACAGGTGGAGCCCCGAGGGGCGGCCCCGCCACCCGGACACTAACCGACCCACGGCACAATTTAGTGTAAATAATGACAGACGATGGAGGACGAGAATGCCAAGTTCTCGTATTTATTACGAGACCGAAACGTGATAATTCTTTTCGCAATCGTGGTTTTAATTAGTCTCTTAATATCTACTACTATTAGGTACGTATGATTGGTTACTGGGGTACCTGTGGAGGGACTAGAGACGGGTAGTGTTGCAAGAGCTGTGGACGGCGGACCCATGACAATTGGCCTGTTACTTGTAGTTAGTTAAGAGTTGGTTTATTATGCACCCCATACCACCCGTCATGTAGGCGGTGGTGGCAAGCGTTATACGGGCACGTAATGGGTACAGTAATTGCACACTAAAAAAATTAAGTTTAAACAAATTATAGTCTTGATAAGCTATTAGGCCTTCCTAAACAATTTTGTATATACTGTATTTTTCTCCAGGATGTTATCAATGTCAATGAAATTTGAGTTAAGTGTTGCCATTCTGTTTAATAATCTACTTGTTCATATTTTGAGCCATATAAGCCTAGGCATAAATGTAAAGGCAGTGATGCTGGGGCGTGTTCTATGTATATTTGACTCTTGATTCAACCCCGCAATCCTGGGTGGACGTTCTGCTTCCTGCTTGCTTGGGGGATGCCGGAATTGTTGTAATTTAACCTGATGGGTTTTGACTGTCATAAAATACCATCCTTCAGGTGCCTGAATTTTGATGGCTACGACATATCCATATGACAATCCCCGTGGTTCAGTGGTAAAACACTCGCCCTGCACTTCACAAGGAATTTGGCCTAGTTCATATACTGGCCAGGGAGGATTGACTGGGTGCCAATCCTTAACTGTAGACTGTTTACCCAGTAGTGAATAGGTACCTGGTTGTTAAACGATTTGGCGGGTCGTATTCCGGGAATATTAGACTTAAGAACCTGCCCGAAATGCTATGTGTGCTAATGGATTTACAAGAATGTAAGAACTCTTGTATATATAAATAAATATCGTTTGGTGTCACAGGAATTCATATACGTTTTGACATTTTTTCGGTTTGATCTTGTAATGGGAAGGCTCAGATGGCTGCTTGGCAGTATTAATTTGTTTTCCCAACCTGGCTCATTTTTTTGGTATCAAGCAATGTTAATTATACCTGGAAGGCTTAATGGTTTTCCCAACAATGGAAAGGCAGGGTTCATGCTACCTGGTACTATCATAACCTCGTAATTCAATAACAACAATGCAGGTCTAGTTTTGTTTTTACATAATTTAATTTCAGATTCTTGAAACTGGCACTGTACATGTAATTGATAGTTTTTTTTAGTTTAGTTTATTTATTATGCACCCCATACCCATCTTGTGGGCAGTAGTGGAAAGGGTTACAGAGACACATAATGGGCTCAGGGACTAAACCCCACATTTAATTGATATTCATATTTTTCTTCACTTTGATATCATTCCTGGTACATTAAGCCATCTCACATTTCATAATTGTATTGTTATGATTGTTGCATTTGTGGTGCCACATTGGGTCAAGATGCTGGTCTTTGGACAGTTGCTAGTCTCAGGAGAACATTTACTCCCCCAAAATACCTATAGCGACTATCAGTGTATAGAGCAAAACCACAAAAATGGTAACAACTTTTCAAATATATTTAAAACTCATTGATATATGAAAGGTATCTAATAGAAACTAGTTGGAATAATTATTAAAACATCAATTTTCCTATTTGGTGCATGTTTATTACAAAAATCATAATATACTTGTCTCTGGCTGCATGTCTGCCAACACAATGAATTATAATTATTATTGTCATAATTTTTTATGTCACATGTAAGGGTTTATATTTGATTTGACTTTGTTTCTTGTTTTCAGGTGGATGAAAATTTGTATTACAGTATGTCTTTAAATTGTAGTACAGTATGACATAAAGGTAGACAATACCATAGACAAAGGTACACAATTCAAAAGCTGCATTATGGGTAATAAATTGTGTGTGATGACTGACATGAAAGTCTGATGTTTGAATCCTGGACACCAAATTCAAGTACTGAGCAGTATCTGCAAATCAGTTGAAAATGCCACTAACTCATACCAAACATAACATGAAAAATTTTCCAGGTCAATTTATTATATCCAATGTTACATTTCTTGTGTAATTATTTTCATCACAATCATTACCTATTTCCCACCCAAAGTTGGTGGGAACGTATCAATCCAGAGAGGATTGGGAGAGCAGTACGTATATGAAAAGGTAGTAATGTAATCTAAATAATGCTCTTTCATTCTTAAAATCTTCCACACCTATCAACATGATAAAACCAGCACCATGGCACACCAGCAAGTTATCCACAGCAGTACTTTAGTCCATCAGACTTTAGGTATCTAAATGTATAGTACTGTATATCTAATATCCACTCCCTCTAACAAAATTAAGATTCATTTCTTTTTATCAATTGGTTTAGCATTACTGAGTGGACAACTTTACATACCTTGTGATTTATTACATACTTTATGTGGATGCATTCTGTAATGAATATTTTCAATATTTTTGCTGCATATAGCATGCACCTCCTGAAAGCTGTTATTTTATAGCTCAACTTTTTGTTTCATTACATTTCTAATATGAAAACTATTCAGTTATTATACCAGTAACCATTGCAATTCATAAAACAAATTTTAAACACTTTACAGCCTAACGGTTAAAAAGGTTCCTTTTTTCTCATGGGCAAGAAGATAATGAGTGTTGTTGCAGGTTATTAACTTAATACCAAATATGAGGTTGGGAAAATGGCTTAATGCTATGAATATATCTTTGTCTTTACAGTGTGCTTGTGGGAGCTCTGCTGCTCTGTTCCCTCCTCAGTGGACTCGTCCTACCTTTTATCATATTTCGGTGAGCTAAGTAAAAGTTTCTAGAATGGTTGTCTTTTTAAGTAAAATTGGTTGATTTATATAAGCATCTGCATTAATTCTAACAATACTAATAATAATAACAGCTTTATTGCAGACTCTGGTTCATATGCTGCACAGGGATACAGGAGAGTGGAATACATGGCATTAATACTGTCATAATATTTGTATATGCATCTGTATAATTACACGTAAATACTGAGACAAGATTATTTAACACATAAGCAATATTGATATGTAGCAGTAACACTGACTTATACACAGATGGTTATGCCTCATGTAGCTTACTCTGACATTTCATTTATATTGGGGGAAGGTATTTATGCCTCACGCTTCTAACAACAAATATTACTATCTTTCAGAGATGGTAGACAAGTTCCTAATCTCTTGGCCTTATTTACTGGGCCCGAAAATAATGATTATAAAGGGGAAATGCCACGTTCCTGCTCAGTGTGTGGGGGAGAACGGTGTCAGCGTCAGCACCCAAATACTCCTCTCCAGATAACTGCACACACTCATGTTAATTTTTTAGTACCACAAAGTGTGGATGAAGCACTTGAAGAGGTAAGCAATGAAACAGTTTCCTTTTTGTTTTCTTATTTTACTTATACTGTATTGAAACACAATAATACATACAAAGACTAAACCACACATCAAATGATGAGGAGACGACGACGTTTAGGTCCGTCCTGGACCATTATCAAGTCGATTGTCTTGACAGTCGACATTATCAAGTAGAGAATCAATTTGATAATGGTCCAGGACAGACCGAAATGATGGAGACGTCGTCATCTCATCTTCTGGTGTGTGATTTGGTCTTCACATCTTCAGCCACGTTATTGTGACTCATCGTCTGCACAGTAATACATATAAATTTGTTTTAAATCCATTGTACTGTATTTAACAAGTTGTGGCCCAAAAAATGACGCAAAAGAATCCAGCTTTTAGAAGTTACAAAATTTCACTTATCACATATTATCACATACAAATTACTTTGCCTTAATTGTGGGTTGTAGCATGGAGAAGATCAGTAGTTGGCCTGTGGATGGGCTGATCTCGATAATCCTAAAAGGCTTCCTGTCCCTGACAACAGGAATTATTGCATCCATATAAATTTGTATTATAACTAGATGATGATAACTAAAATCAACATAAGATAACTGTTGCATTAGTCCAAAGATCAGTGTATGATAAAAACTCATTAAGGGTTAAAATATACATTAAAGAGATTCAAAAAAATAAACATTTAATTAAAAGAATGATGATATTTTATATACAGCATGTAATGTTTCCCCAGCTGTTAAACCTGGCCCTGGATCACCATGTGTATAGCTGGTACCGTGAAATCTCCATCCATGAGCAGCTGGCAGATGAATTCGATATATAATTAGATATGCTGTAGCAGTGGTGGCCAGCAGCTCACAAAGGTATTTTGCATGCTAAAAAAGACATAGCAAATTATGCTGTGTGTTTTATGCTGCCCTGGAAATGAGTGTGTGTGTTTGTGTGTAATTAACTTTGTGTAGTTACAGATGAGAGCTACACTTGTGGTGTCCCGTCTTCCCAGTATTCTTTGTCATAAAACTTTAAACTATTTACGGTTTTGGCCTTCACTACTTTCTCACTTAACTTGTTCCAAACCGTCTACAGCTCTATTAGGAAAACAAAAGAAGTGTATGTATGTGTGTGTGAATATCACAGAATACAGTTATTTTTGCTGTAATTTGAGCTCACATTAATGTTATTTTGCATTGATTGTAAATATTCTA
>WNGS01092210.1:6166018-6186186 GCA_020271785.1 Procambarus virginalis
TATATTTTGGTAGCAGTCTTTCCTGTAGACATATGTTATTAAATATGACCGAAAAAGTAAGATTAATAATTCTAACACAAATTTTCTCGATTTTCCTTATGTTTTTTTTTACTGATGACGGTAAATGAAAATCAATTCTCCAAAATTCATTTTTTATTTCTAGTCTGACGCGACACTTGAGCGCGTTTCGTAAAACTTATTACATTTTCAAAGACTTTAGTTTATCCACACACAACTTTATGACTGAAACAGCATTTGGTCTCTTATACCGCATTTGGGTGAGGTGATTAATACAATAGTGGGGGTGAAACAAACTTTCAACAAAACACAGAACACGGACAATGGGTATAGATAGTAGAAGGGAAATAGAATGTAACTGCTGAGAGGCCTATTGGCCCATATTTCTTGATTTCTATGGAGCGGGAGTCTTGAAGTGGGTAGAATATAGTTGTGTGTTAATTGGCTGTTGATTGCTGGTGTTGACTTCTTGATGTGTAGTGCCTCGCAGATGTCAAGCGCCTGCTGTCGCTGTATCTATCAATGATTTCTGTGTTGTTTGTTAGATTTCTCTGGTGATGGTTTGGTGTGGGAAGAGAGTATATGTTCCTTAATGGAGCCCTGTTGCTTATGCATCGTTAAACGCCTGGAAAGAGATGTTGTTGTCTTGCCTATATACTGAGTTTTTTGGGGCTTACAGTCCCCAAGAGGGCATTTGAAGGCATAGACGACGTTTGTCTCTTTTAGAGCGTTCTGCTCCGTGTCTGGAGAGTTTCTCATGAGTAGGCTGGCGTTTTTTTGGTTTTATAGTAAATCGTTAGTTGTATCTTCTGATTTTTGTCTGTAGGGATAACATTTCTATTAACAATATCTTTCAGGACCCTTTCCTCCGTTTTATGAGCTGTGGAGAGAAGAAGTTCCTGTAAAATAGTCTAATAGGGGGTATAGGTGTTGTATTAGTTGTCTCTTCAGAGGTTGCATGGCGTTTTACTTTCCTTCTTATGATGTCTTCAATGAAACCATTGGAGAAGCCGTTGTTGACTAGGACCTGCCTTACCCTACAGAGTTCTTCGTCGACTTGCTTCCATTCTGAGCTGTGGCTGAGAGCACGGTCGACATAAGCGTTAACAACACTACTCTTGTACCTATCTGGGCAGTCACTGTTGGCATCTAGGCACATTCCTATGTTTGTTTCCTTAGTATAGACTGCAGTGTGGAAACCTCCGCTCCTTTCCATGACTGTTACATCTAGAAAGGGCAGCTTCCCATCCTTCTCCATCTCGTAAGTGAAACGCAACACAGAATTCTGCTCAAACGCCTCTTTCAGCTCCTGCAGATGTCTGACATCAGGTACCTGTGTAAAAATGTCGTCAACATACCTGCAGTATATGGCCGGTTTCAAGTTCATGTCGACTAAGACTTTTTCCTCGATAGTACCCATGTAGAAGTTTGCAAACAGGACGCCTAGGGGAGAACCCATGGCGACCCCATCTACTTGCTTATACATGTGCCCATCCGGGCTCAAGAAGGGTGCCTCCTTAGTACAAGCTTGGAGTAGTTTCCTCAGGATATTTTCTGGCATGTCAAGAGGAGTACAGGCCGGGTCTCGATACACTCGGTCCACTATCATCCCGATTGTTTCATCCACAGGTACGTTGGTGAACAGTGATTCTACGTCCAACGAGGCTCTTATCCCTGTGGTCCGTGTTCCCCGCAGTAAGTAAACAAATTCCTTCGGGGATTTCAGGCTGAAGTTGCACGGGACATAAGGAGTCAGTAAGCCGTTGAGTCGTTTCGCCAGTCTGTACGTGGGTGTGGGTATCTGACTGATAATTGGCCGAAGTGGGTTTCCAGGCTTATGCATCTTGACATTTCCATACGCATATCCAGGTTTATATTCCCCAATAATCTTTGGCAGGTGGAGTCCGGATTTCTTGGCATTCACAGTTTCAATCAACTTGTTGACCTTTGTTTTCAATTCGGCTGTAGTGTCCTTCGTTACCCTTTGGAATTTAGTTTGGTCAGAGAGTATGAGGTTCATTTTCGCCAGATATTCGTCTTTCTTAAGGATGACGTATATTGGCGACTTGTCGCCTCTCCTGACAACTCTCCTTGTTCTCACGAAGGCTCTTAGCTGCCGCTTTGAGCTCGGGGGTCAGTATGGTGCTTCTGTAGTTGCCTCGATTCTTTCCTCCTTCTGCAATAAGTTCTGCTTGTAAGGTGTCTTTGGTGGTGACCTTTTGTGCTTCGAGGTCAAATATGTCGTCCAACAGGATCTCCAACTCCACTTTCCGGGCCAACGCACTTGGTCTGGACATAACGTGACAGTTTATACCCAGATTTAGGAGAGTGACTTGGTCCTCAGTGAGGTTGATTCCTGCAAGGTTCAGGAAGCCATCTCTTGGTCGCCGAATTGCCATAGGTCCTCCATATAATGTTGTTAGCTTCTTGATAATCCTTGTTTCCGTGCTGAGGTGATGTCGGTCTGTGAGGATGTCGAGGTGTTGTTCGATGCGGGAGACTTTTGTCGATGTTGCTGTTTCTCCATTCGTTTGTGGCATGAAGTAGTTGCGTTTTATTGTCTTTGATTTCATTTTCTGCCTTGTATATCTGATTACGAATCAGATCTTGGCGATATTTTATCGTGAAGGCTTGATTCCTTGCTGCTGGGTTGTGCGTTTTAATATTAATATATTTTGGTAGCAGTCTTTCCTGTAGACATATGTTATTAAATGTGACCGAAAAAGTAAGATTAATAATTCTAACACGAATTTTCTCGATTTTCCTTATGTTTCTTTTTACTGGTGACGGTAAATGAAAAACCAATTCTCCAAAATTCATTTTTTTATTTCTAGTCTCTAGTCTAAAAAGTTTCTAGTCTAAAAAAAAAAAATGAATTTTGGAGAATTGATTTTTCATTTACCATCACCAGTAAAAAGAAACATAAGGAAAATCGAGAAAATTCGTGTTAGAATTATTAATCTTACTTTTTAGGTCATATTTAATAACACACACACACATATATATATATATATATATATATATATATATATATATATATATATATATATATATATATATATATATATATATATATATATATATATAATATATATATATATATAAAAGTATATTTGGTAGCAGTCTTTCTTGTAAACATGTATTATTAAATATATATTTAATACCAGAATTATGGAAGATGGCGAATGTGGTCCCAATATACAAAAAGGGCAACAGGCAAGAGACACTGAACTACAGGCCAGTGTCCTTAACTTGTATGCCATGCAAGGTGATGGAGAAGATCGTGAGAAAAAACCTGGTAACACATCTGGAGAGAACGGACTTCGTGACAAATCGCCAACATGGGTTCAGGGAGGGGTAAATCTTGCCTGACTGGCTTAATAGAATTCTATGACCAGGTGACAAAGATTAAGCAAGAAAGAGAGGGCTGGGCGGACTGCATTTTCTTGGATTGTCAGAAAGCCTTTGACACAGTACCTCATAAGAGGCTGGTACATAAGCTGGAGAGACAGGCAGGTAATTACCTAAGTGTAATTACCTAAGTGTAGTTACAGGATGAGAGCTACGCTCGTGGTGTCCCGTCTTCCCAGCACTCTTTGTCATATAACGCTTTGAAACTACTGACGGTCTTGGCCTCCACCACCTTCTCCCCTAACTTGTTCCAACCGTCTACCACTCTGTTTGCGAAAGTGAATTTTCTTATATTTCTTCGGCATCTGTGTTTAGCTAGTTTATATCTATGACCTCTTGTTCTTAAAGTTCCAGGTCTCAGGAAATCTTCCCTATCGATTTTATCAATTCCTGTTACTATTTTGTATGTAGTGATCATATCACCTCTTTTTCTTCTGTCTTCTAGTTTTGGCATATTTAATGCCTCTAACCTCTCCTCGTAGGTCTTGCCCTTCAGTTCTGGGAGCCACTTAGTAGCATGTCTTTGCACCTTTTCCAGTTTGTTGATGTGCTTCTTAAGATATGGGCACCACACAACTGCTGCATATTCTAGCTTTGGCCTAACAAAAGTCGTGAACAATTTCTTTAGTATATCGCCATCCATGTATTTAAACGCAATTCTGAAGTTGGAAAGCGTGGCATAGGCTCTGCGCACAATATTCTTTATGTGGTCCTCAGGTGATAGTTTTCTATCTAGAACCACCCCTAGATCTCTTTCTTTATCAGAATTCTTTAAAGATTTCTCACATAATATATAGGTTGTGTGGGGTCTATGTTCTCCTATTCCACATTCCATAACATGGCATTTATTAACATTAAATTCCATTTGCCAAGTGGCGCTCCATGTACTTATTTTGTCCAGGTCATCTTGAAGGGCATGACAATCATCTAAGTTTCTTATCCTTCCTATTATCTTAGCATCATCAGCAAACATGTTCATATAATTCTGTATACCAACTGGTAGATCATTTATGTAGACAATAAACATCACTGGTGCAAGAACTGAACCATGTGGTACTCCGCTTGTGACATTTCTCCAGTCCGATACATTGCCTCTGATCACTGCCCTCATTTTTCTATCAGTCAGAAAATTTTTCATCCATGTTAAAAGCTTACCTGTCACCCCTCCAATATTTTCCAGTTTCCAGAACAACCTCTTATGTGGAACTCTGTCGAAAGCCTTTTTTAGGTCCAGATAGATGCAGTCAACCCAACCATCTCTTTCCTGTAATATCTCTGTTGCTCGGTCATAGAAACTGAGTAAATTCGATACACAGGATCTTCCAGATCGAAAACCATACTGTCTGTCTGATACTATATCATTTCTCTCCAGGTGTTCTACCCATTTAGTTTTAATTATTTTTTACAATATTTTGACTATTACACTTGTCAATGATACCGGTCTATAGTTAAGGGGGTCTTCCCTGCTTCCACTTTTGTAGATTGGAACTATGTTAGCCTTTTTCCACACATCAGCTACAACTCCTGTAAACAGGGATGCCTGAAAAATCAGTTGAAGAGGAATGCTGAGCTCAGGTGCACATTCTCTCAGAACCCATGGCGAAACTCCATCTGGACCAACTGCTTTGTTCTTATTTAGCTCCTTGAGCATTTTTTCCACTTCGTCTCTAGACACCTCTATGTGCTCTATGTTGTTCTCTGGAATTCTTATTGTATCTGGTTCCCTGAAGATTTCATTTTGTACAAACACACTTTGGAACTTTTCGTTTAATGTTTCACACATTTCCTTTTCATTTTCTGTGAATCTATTTCCCATTTTCAACCTCTGAATATTATCCTTTACCTGCTGTAAGGTGTAGATTTACCAGGTGTAGCTGGTAAGGTGCTCCAGTGGATAAGGGAGCACCTAAGCAATAGGAAGCAGAGAGTTAGGGTTAGGGGTGAGACCTCCAATTGGCGTGAAGTCACCAGTGGAGTCCCACAGGGCTCTGTACTCGGTCCTATCTTCTTACTGATATATGTAAATGATCTCCCGGAGGGTATAGATTCATTTCTCTCAATGTTTGTGGACGATGCCAAAATTATGAGAAGGATTAAGACAGAAGAGGACTGTTTGAGGCTTCAAGAAGACCTAGACAAGCTGAAGGAATGGTCGATCAAATGGTTGTTAGAGTTTAACCCAACCAAATGTAATGTAATGAAGATAGGTGTAGGGAGCAGGAGGCCAGATACGTCTCTCCCAGAAGGTATCATCTGGGAGAGGAAATTCTTCAGGAGTCAGAGAAAGAAAAAGACTTGGGGGTTGATATCACGCCAGACCTGTCTCCTGCAGCACATATCAAGAGGATAACATCAGCGCCATATGCCAGGCTGGCCAACATATGAACGGCATTCAGAAACTTGTGTAAAGAATCATTCAGAACTTTGTATACCACATATGTCAGGCCAAACCTGGAATATGCAGCCCCAGCATGGAGTCCATATCTAGTCAAGGATAAGACTAAACTGGAAAAGGTTCAAAGGTTTGCTGCCAGACTAGTACCCGAGCTGAGAGGTATGTGCTACGAGGTAGACTACGGGAATTAAACCCTCACTTCGCTGGAAGACAGAAGAGTTAGGGGGGGACATGATCACTACATTCAAAATTCTGAAGGGAATTGATAGGGTAGATAAAGACAGGCTATTTAACACAAGGGGCACACGCACAAGGGGACACAGGTGGAAACTGAGTGCCCAAATGAGCCACAGAGATATTAGAAAGAACTTTTTTAGTGTCAGAGTGGTTGACAAATGGAATGCATTAGGAAGTGATGTGGTGGAGGCTGACTCCATACACAGTTTCAAGTGTAGATATGATAGAGCCCAATAGGTTCAGGAACCTGTACACCTGTTGATTGACGGTTGAGAGGCGGGACCAAAGGGCCAAAGCTCAACACCCGCAAACACAACAAGGTGAGTACAACTAGGTGAGTACACACACACACACACACACACACACATTCGGTTGGAACAAGTTAAGTGAGAAGGTGGTGGAGGCCAAGACCATCAGTAGTTTCAAAGCGTTATATGACAGAGTGCTGGGAAGACGGGACACCACGAGCGTACCTCTCATCCTGTAACTACACTTAGGTAATTACACATCTTGGTAGTAATCCCATGCTAGGACCCCGTGAGTAGACACATCCTGGGGGTTCAGCTTTTAGTAAGTTTGGTTGGTAGACTTGGGCACCAGTTCACAGTACCCTGTCTGGGCTTTTCTTAGCATGTTTCCCGTCTAAGGGCCCAGGGAAACCCAGCAGGGGCACTTTGGTCCAATGGATGCGACCTCTGAGTCCCCTCTTCCCTATCAGCCTTGGATAGCTCCAGGGAGCCTCTGGGTGTCGCGCAGAAAATGGCGTTTCGTTACATTCAACGCTGTTTTTTCCGCCTCACAGTTGACAAATATCCAAATATAATATATAAAATTTGGCCATTTCTTGTGTATATAAGGTGTTAGGAGTAAGCATGTCTACACTGTAGGATATCACCAAAAAAGTGAGAATACTAACTCTTCAACATCAAATTGAAGTTAACAATTGATGAAACTGAGATTCTTTAATTACATACCCAATTGTGATTTTCCCAATCTAATAAGTAAATTGCCGGCAGGAGAGGAAGCAACAACATTACGAGTCAGACAAGAGGCAGCCGTATTCCCCATGAAGCCGTTTCTGGTCCATGAACGATGTTAATTAAGGCTTACTGTGGTCTATGGGCTTTCTTAGACAGATAAGTATTTTGTTTACTACTGACTCCAATTCAGATGGTGCAGTAAATCATATACAGTAAATAAATTCATTAATCTGAAATAAACTTGGGAGTAACAGAATTAAAGCTTTAAATCAAATAAATAATAAATACTGCACCATCTGAATTCAAATAATTAATAAATAACCCTCCACTGTGGAAACTGTGTAAAATAACTTATTTTATACAGTCCACTAGAAATTGAAATTCAATACTGAAGTTAAGTTATCCAAGTAATCCCACATTGTTAGTCTTTCATACCTAGATGGCTAATTGCTAGTCATTTGTATTTGGATGTGCCATAGCCTAATGTGCTATGGAACACATCACCTTAATCAAAACTTAATTCAAATTAATTATTGTTGCTAGTTCAGATTGAAGTAACATCATTAAAATAAATAAAATAATTAAACAAACAGCCTCAACAAATATTATCTAGGTCACTAGGCTAGTGTGGCTGTAATTTTATAATAACTCAATTTTAACAGCAGCACTTGTTGGCCTTTTGATCTTGTCATAATTTACATATCACAGAACTTTTCTAGGTCTAGAAAAGCTGGAAAATGTCAAGAGAAGCTAAAACCTTTTTTTGGAGAGCCCTTTCGGCTCCCTGGAGCTATACCGGGCTGATGTGTATATATTAGACCGAGGCAACAGTCAATCGATGGAGTTCTAGGCCTACCAGAACCAAGAACCAGAACCTTGCCCCCTCAGAGAGGCACAAGGAGCAATGGCCTATAGACACCTCCATGTGGTAATTACCCAAGTGTTGTTGCAGGATGAGAGCTACGCTCATGGTGTCCTGTCTTCCCACCACTCTGTCATATAATGCTTTGAAACTACTGACGGTTTTAGCCTCCCACCTTCTCACCTAAACAGTTCCAACCGTCTACCACTCTGTTTGCAAAAGTTAATTTTCTTATATTTTTTTTTGCATCTTTGTTTAGTTATATTAAATCTATGACTTCTTGTTCTTGAAGTTCCAGGTCTCAGGAAATCTTCCCTAGCAATTTTATTAATTTGTTAATATTTTGTACGTAGTGATTATATCACCCCTTTTTGTTGTTTTCTAGTTTTGGCATATTTAATGCCTCTAATATCTCTTCATAGCTCTTGTCCTTCAGTTCTGGGAGCCACTTAGTGGCATGTCTTTGCTCCTTTCCAGTTGGTTGATGTGCTTCTTAAAATATGGGCACTATACAACTGCTGCATATTCCAGCTTTGGTCTAACAAAAGTCGTGAACAATTTCTTTAGTATTTCACCATCCATGTATTTAAAAGCAATTCTGAAGTTAGAAAGTGTAGCATAGGCTCCTCGCACAATGTTCTTAATGTGATCCTCAGGTGATAGTCTTCTTATCTTGAACTACCTCTAGATCTCTTTCTTTATCAGACTTCTTTAAAGATTTCTCAAATAATTTATAGGTTGTGTGGGGTCTATGTTCTCCTATTCCACATTCCATAACATGGTATTTATTTACATTAAATTTCATTTGCCAAGTGTTGCTCCATATACTTATTCTGTCCAGGTCTTGAAGGGCATGACAATCATCTTAGTTTCTTATCCTTCCTATTATCTTAGCATCATCAGCAAACATGTTCATATAATTCTGTATTCCATCTGGTAGATCATTTATGTAGACAATGAACATCACCGGTGCATGAACTGAACCCTGTGGTACTCCACTTGTGACATTTCTCCAGTCCGATACACTTCCTCTTAATACTGCCCTCATTTTTCTATCAGAAAATTTTTCATCCATGTTAGCAGCTTACCTGTCACCCGTCCAATGTGTTCGTTTCCAGAACAACCTCTTATGTGGAACTCTGTCGAAAGCATTTTTTAGATCCAGATAGATGCAGTCAATCCAACCATCCCTTTCCTGTAAAATCTCTGTGGCTTGATCATAGAAACTGAGTAAATTTGTTACGCAGGATCTTCCAGATCAAAAACCATACTGATGATCTGATATTATATTGTTTGTCTCCAGGTGTTCTACCCATTTACTCTTTAATTATTTTTTCCAATATTTTGACAATTACACTTGTCAACAATACAGGTTTATAATTGAGGGGGTCCTCCCTGCTGCCACTTTTGTAGATTGGAACTATGTTAGCCTTTTTCCACGCATCTGCTACGATTCCTGTACACAGGGATGCCTGAAAAATCACGTGAAGTGGAATGCTGAGCTCAGATGCACATTCTCTCAGAACCCATGGTGAAACTCCATCTGGGTCATCTGTTTTGTTCTTACTTAGCTACTTGAGCATATTTTCCACTTCGTCTCTAGACACTTCTATGTGCTCTATGTTGTTCTCTGGATTTCTTATTGTGTCTGGTTCCCTGAAGATTTCATTTTGCACAAACACACTTTGGAAATTTTTGCTTAATGTTTCACACATTTCCTTTCCATGCATCTGTTTCCCATTTTCAACCTCTGAATATTATCATTTACCTGCAATTTGTTGTTTATGAATTTGTAGAAGAGGCCTGGTTCTGTTTTACATTTGTCCGCTCTCTCTCTTTTCAAAATTTCTTTCTGCCTCTCTCCTTATTGCCGTGTTTCTCGCATCTTTGTATCGCTGGTATGTTTGGTCGCTGGTATCGCTGGTATGTTGATGTGACGACTTATATTGAATTTTGTAACTAGCTCATCAAGATTGTAACTTGCTTAGCTAAATGAATTGTGGGGTTCAGTCCCTGAGCCCATTATGTGCCTCTGTAACCCTTTCCACTACCGCCCACAAGATGGGTATGGGGTGCATAATAAATGAACTAAACTAACTAACTGGTATGTTTGGGGGTTTGGCCTCTTCAAATATTGATTCCATTTTCGTGTCTTTTGGTCTCTGACCCTCTCACAATTTCTGTTGAACCAATCCTATTTCCTAGTTCTGCATCTCTGCTTTGGTACAAATTTTGTTGTGCCATTACCATATATTTCACAAAACTTGACATACAGTACAGTACATCTCATTTACTTCGTGTCCTAACAGCAAGTCTTTCCAATCAAATCCTTAAAGAAATGTATGAGTTCCCCATAATGACCTCCTAAAATCAGGTTTTTCAACTGCTTCAACCTCATATTCTTTCAGATTGTAACACATTGCATACTTTATTTCCAAATGACATGGTCACTTTTACCCAAGGGAGGAAGGTACTGAAAGTCAAATATCTCTTCCTCTTTCCTGGTAAATATCAAATCCAGCATGGAGGGAACATCCCCTTCCCCTCATCCTCGTAGCTTGTTTAACATATTGAAACATGAATGTTTCCAGGATGAGGTTTACAAATCTACAAGTTCAAAAATCCTCTGTTCTAGCTTCATATGCCTCCCAGTCAATGGGTATTCAAGTTAAAGTCGCCGACTATCAACAGTCGTGATCTATCTTTATCAGCTCTTGCTATAATTTCTATCATTATTGTTATAAGACCCTCTCATTTATTATCTAGCTCCTCCTTTGTCCATGTGTTGCTTGGCAGTGGACTATATGCATTTATGATCGTTAATTTATCATCCAGATTGCAGAACTCTAGTGCTATTATGTCAACTTATCGTGGATTGGCAATTATTATTTCTGTTACCTTCAGGTGTTCTTTCACCAGCACAGCAACGCCACCGCCTTTCCTAATTTCTGTCCCATCTCCAAACCGAGTAGCCCCTTGGGAATATGACCTCATTTAAAACATCATCTTCAAGTTTTGTCTCTGTGAGTGCAATAATGTCTGGTGTCTGCAGCTGTATTACATCACTTAACTCCAGTATCTTTGATCTCACTCCATCTATGTTGGTGTATACAAATTTCAGGAACTTGTTCCCCCTCTCCTTATTCTTCACTCCCCCTCTATCTAATGATTTTGTTGGTTTGCCCTTACGCACCACTTTACTGGTCTACCTACCCCTATCACTTTGTAGAAAAAAGAATTGATTTCTTCTTCATTCCTGCTCTCATTTAGACGTTTTGCCTTGACGAGGTTCAGTTTCAGCTTCCGTCTTCTTTTGAAAGATCTCGCCTTAATGACCATACTTTCCCATCCTCATCACTTTGTAATTTTCTAGCATTCCTTAGTACTTCTTCCATCTGTTTGGCACCGTTCAGGGTGATCCTCAAAGGTCGATCTTTCCCTATTACGTACAGTACTTTCCAATCCTCCTGTAGTCGCAGACATTTTTGATGGTAGTAAGACCTTCCATGAGGCCAACAATTTTATCTACTACTTTCTCGTCTTCTACAGTTCTTTCTGACCTAGATGTTATCTCCCTTTCTTTGCAACCAAAAATGATCAGGAATTTGCTCCGATCAACTGTGTTTTGCACCAATTTAGGATTTGATGCTAGTTCCTTTCTGACTTCCAGCCTAATGTTTGTTTTATCCTGGTTGCTGCAGTGTTTGGCTTCCTTTACTGCTTATTCTATTTTTTCCTTCTCCTTTGCCACTTGTGCGTAAGTGAGTTGCATATCTTTCTTGCACTGTTCTATTCCCTGTGTAACTTCCTCCATTTTTACAGACAAAAGCTGTTTTTCGTGTTGAATTTCCTTACCTAACCTATTGTAGTCATTTATGTTTAAATTTGCTTTAACTTCTTCCAAAGCTGTTTTTAAGAGTTTATTTTCCTCTTCCATGGCTTTGCAATTTGTTTCCAATTGATTTTTGTCCTTGCACAAGTCTTTCACTAACCTCTCAAGACCTAAAACTTTGCTACTCAAGTGGTCATTACTTTCTTTCAATTTGCTGATTATTTCTACATGATAGTTGACTATAATATGTAATTTAACAATTTGTTGTGTAGACTGCTTATATCAATGCTTTCTTCATTAAAACCCCCCAAAATCTAGCTGTTTTGTTTTCCTTCTTGCTGGCGGCCATCTTGAATGTTGTTATCTGTACTGGGAACACTGGGGCAACTTTTTCTCGTCCAATTTTTTACTTCCCTTGGCACATTCTTGTTATCTCTCCTATTTTTCCAAAGCACTACACCTTTGTTCCTTGGGATACCACTCACTATCATCAACCTGTACTGCAATACTAAGGAATTGTGAAATATCCTAGAGCTCCTTTGATGCAGGTGCTGACGCAAGGGGTGTGAGCACCTGCATCACAATGAGTGACCGACTGCTGGTTGGAAGCAGTCTATGTTTGTCATCTACCAGGTCAGGCACCCAGAAAGGAAGGAATCCCAAAACAAACTATCGCTGGTTAAAATTGAAAACTGAAAGCCGAACTCTCCAATCAGAAAACAAACAACAAGCAAGCAAGCATGACGTCATCTCAGCCGCCGCGCCGCTGTCCGAGCAGCTCCCCCCCCGGGGGGGGGGGAGGGGAAGCCCCAGACCTTGTGCACTGGCTACCTGATCTTAGTTCTGATGCTGTTGTGTTGGGTGGCAGGTGATTGACTCTGGCTCCAATCCTTGAGCAGTGCTGTGCCTTGTTGTGTAGTGGTGTGCAAGCCAGGAGTAATTCCAGAAGTACTAGGGCTGTATGTGCCTAAGGTCACCTTCCCTAGGTGCCCTGTAAGTACTGGCCTTGCTTACAGGGCATTACCATAAGCCGTTCTCTTCCATAAGAGAACGTTCTCGTTCCATAAGCTTACTCTTCTATAAGCCATTCAGGAGCTACTCCGCAGGGTTCTTTTGCTGCTCGGTGGTTGCCCGCCTCTTGTTTGACCTTGAGTAGGAGGTAGTATCATTGCTGGCTGGGATGCAAGGTACTGTGCAGCTGGCTGATATATGCATAGAGGCCGGTTCTGTTTCCTTAGAGACGTTGTGCTTTTACAGGGGTTTTTCTTTTCTTGTTTTGTTTGCCTGATGGGGGTCTGCCTGTGTAGCTATAGGTCCATTTGTATTTTTGGTGGTCCTCCTCTAGACCCCATGATTGTATACGTCGCAGGGGTTCAGCTTTTAGTTTGATTACTTGGTAGCTCTGGGATAACTGGTTAGCAATACTTTCCCTGGGCTTCCCTTATCAGTCTGATTAAGGACCCTGGAACCCCCATTGGGGCTCATTGGTCCAATGGAGGAGTCCTCCATTGGACCAATGAGTCCCACCTTGCTTCATATGAGTTTGAAGGTTGCTCTGTCCTTGTCTCAGGGTGACATTCACTGTCTTTGCCTCCACCATGCTGCCTGTTGGGTCAATGACACCTTTGACCCGAAGTCTTGCGAGTGGTGTTCTTTGCGTGTTCTCCGGTTCACCGAGTCCACTGTTACTGATAATCGGATGCAGGCAGCTTCTGTGTTGCATGCGAGGTTTAGGTTACTGCAACGCATTTGATTGCACACAGAAATCACAATTGCATGATGCATCAAATGAACATCTTGTGTTTGGTTGGTTGCCTTTCCTGATCCCCCGCTTTGGTTATAGGGAACCAGACTTGGGGATATTAGTCACATTGACTTTGGTTTCGTCCGCACCCTCCTTATCCTTCCCCTGCTCCCAGCTCCCAAACGTCTGAGGGTTACGGAGTCGGGGCAGGGTTTTCTTGGTGGTGAGACTCGGGTGGCCTCAGGGACTGCCCCTTCTGGATCGGTGTCGGAGGCACTCGAGCCTGTTCCTCCTACCGGGGCTTTTGGGTCGCACCAGCGGACCCCCTTCATCCCTGTTTTTCTGGTGGATTCTGCCTTTTCTCCAGAGGCAGAGGGTTTGGAGGTCGGCTCAGCCCAGGGTCCTGATGTGGAGGATTCCAGGGCTGGGGAAGAGTTGACTTGGGGGGCTTGGGTGTTGGTAACCTCAGCGCGGGGTTTGTTGTTACAGGGAGAGGGGTTTTCATATCTCACCATCCCTGTACGAGTTTGATGTGAGTTCGGCTCCTCCCTGGATTCAGTTCTCGGTTCCCTTGGGTTCTTCGGTTCTGGGTTCCCTTGGGTTCTTCGGTTCCCGGGTTCCCTTGGGTTCTTCGGTTCCCTCCTTCCAGAGGTTTTTGGCTTCCTGCATTCTGCCTGGGAAGGTGCAGGAGGCCCTTGCGGCTTACCTCCTGCGAGACCCAGATTACACCTCTATACTGGAATCCTTCTTTTGAATTTGGCTCCTCTTTTCCTTACTGTGTGCATTACAGTACGTGGTGCTGGAGTCTTCCTGGTGGCAGACTGCCCTTTCATTTCGTTGGGGGCGTGGCATGCGTTCTGTCAGACCTACACGCTTGAATGGTGGGAGTTCATTACGGTTGTTCAGGTTTACCTGGGGGGCGAGTTTAAGCACCTCAATGCGTGCTTGTTCACCCCCTGTGCTTCTTCACGATATTGGCCAGGTGCAGCTTCATGTGCAGGTCCCTTCCCTTTCAGCATCCCTGGTGGCTGAGGATTTACACACCTGTGGACATTTGGCTTTGGTCTTGCGCTTCTTTTCCCTGCTGGAGCTGTCTTCGGACTGGCTCGAGGAGGATGTGGAAGAGCTGGCTTCTGGGCCTGCATCCAGTGCACTTTCCTCGGCGGCTTGGGCATTGGCTGCCTTGTTGAAGTTGTTTGTACCGATTCTGAAGAAAGCTGTGTCTGTTCTTTGCTTCTCGCTTTGCGTACCAACAGGTGATGCGCGTCCATTCTATGGAATCCGCTTGGGCCCTGGCTCTTCGATTTTTGTCCCATTTTTGTCAGTTGCTGTTTACAGAGTCTGTGGTGGTGCATTTTCTGCGGTCGGCTTCGTCAAGTTGCTGGCCTATGACAGACTTGTTGGTTCTCTAGTGGGGGGCATGTGGTAGTCTGTGCCAGGGTTCGGGGTTCTTTCGGTCGTCATAAGCCAGTAGTGCCAGATTCAGGGCCGGTCCCTCCTGCGGAGCTGTCAGCATCTGGTCGGAGCAGTGATCGCTCTGAGTGTAGGTCGGGCTCTCGTAAGGGTCGTCGGCCCTTTTCCGGTTTGCCCCATTGACAGGGCGATGGGGGAGGCTCAGGCTGTTTGCTCTCGCCTGATCCCACTATTCATGGGCATTTCGGGTCATTTCCTCCAGCCTGCAATGGTGTTGGGTGGCTCCTATTCCGGGGGAATCGGGGCTGGCCTCTTCCCCTGCGCTTTGTTGGATCATCCAGGAGTGGGTTCACTTGGGTGTGGTCGAAACAGCGGCATCCATCAGGTGTGTTTTCTGCCTGTTTCCAGTTCCGAAATGGGACTGTTCTTTCTGGACTTGTCCCATCTGAACCCCAGGGTCTTTTGCCCCCTTCTTTCGGATGACCACTCTGTCCCAGGTCCGGCTGCTTTTGGAGCCAGGCGCTTGGTGTCCCTGGACCTCCGGGATGCATATTGGTACGATCCGATTCACCCGGGGTTCAGTGACTGGCTCGGTTTTGTTTTGGGGCGACAGGCTTACCGCTAACATTGCCTCTGTTAGGGGTTTGGATTCTGGCTTACCTTGACGACTGGCTGGTCTGGGCTTCCAGCCAGTCCTCGTGTCTGATCGCCAAGGATTTGATTCTTTCCCAACTCGTCGGGTATGGGTTCTTGGTGCATTGGAGGAAGTTCAATTTGGTTCCCTCTTGGGTTCGGACTTGGCTGGGTCTTGTGTGGGACTCTCGGACCACTTCCTTGTCTCTCCCTCCAGCAGCATTGCTGTGGCTGCAGTCTCGCCTTCAGCTGTTTTTGGAGGGCACCCGGGTCACTCGTCGGTTGTTCGAGCAGCTGTGCATAGGGTCGGATTTGGCTTCGGCAGCTGTTCTGGTTCCTTTGGGGACGCCGCTCTCGCAATCGCTGGGTTCGGATCCCTGGGGGCCTTGCGTCGGCTGCTGCGTCGCCGGCTTCCTCTTCGGGTTTTTCAGGGTTCAGTGCCGTGGCGCCTACCTGAGCCCTTGCTCAATGTGTTAACGGATGCGTTGTCTCTCGGCTGGGGCTTTGTGACCAGTTCTCACCAGGCCAGCCAGGGTTGGTGGGGTCCATCCTTCCGTCGGGTTCACAGCACAGTGCAGGATTTTGTGGCGCTGTGCTTTTCGCTTCAGGGGGTTCCTGTTGCTCACAGAGCGATGATTCAGCTCCATTCGGACTGCTGCTCGGTAGTTCATTGCCTGAACTGAGAGGGTTCGATGTGGTCCTTGGCTCTGAGGCTGGTCGCTTCGGGTAACTCGTCTGCTGCGTTCTTGGGGTCTGGCTCTCCTGACGATTCATGTCCAAGAGGTGTCCAACGTCCTGGCAAACGGCCTGTCTCGATTCATTCCTCTGTCCACAAATGGATGGTCAAAGCCGACTCGTTCCATTGGCTCTGCTGGACGTTTGGGCGCTCGAAGATGGATCTCTTCACGTCAGCTTGGTTGAGGCATCTTTCGGTATACTGTATGCGGCGCCCTTCCCAAACTGCGAGGCCGTCGAGGTCGATGCCTTTCAACTGGACTAGTTGAGATGGGGTTACCTGTATCTCCCCTGGTTCAGTTGTTGCTCTAGGTCCTGGCTCGCTTGGAAACATACCAGGGGAGAGTAGTCTTGTTGGTCCCTTGGTGGCCGGCTCAGCTTTAGTTTCAGGCGCTGCTTGCTTGGTGTCCGACTCAGCATTAGTTTCAGGCGCTGCTTGCTCGGTGTCCGAACCCCGAGGGTCTTCCCGCAGCTCCACCTCTTTCAGCAGATCTGTCCAGTCTGGTACATGGCTGGTTTGATCTTCTCTTCTGATCGTCACATCTGGTCTTTCTGATGTGGGTTTATCACCACTTGTGGTGACCAGGTGGCTTCGTTAATGGTGTCCCACCTGTGAGTTTCGTCTCGGCACCAGTATGAAGTTGTCTGGCGGTCCTTTTGGCACTTCTTGATTCTTCATTGGTTGTCTTCAATTTCTGATTGGGTTGTTTTGTCATTTCTCTCTTGGATGTTTCAGGACCGTCATCTTATGCCGAATACTGTCGCCTCGTATTCAAGCCGCTTCAGCATGAATTCGGGAAGGATGTCATTTCTGCTCCATTCCACAATCTTTCTCGAGCGTTGTTTCATCCCCGGCCTGCTCATGTGCCGCCTGAGCCGTCCTGGTCGTTGGAGCGGGTGCTCTCTTTTCCTCTCGTGCGCTTGTCCTCACGCTCGCCCACACGTCGGGTGCATGACCCCTAAGTTGATCGCGCGTCTGCCCGGTGAGCGATAGTGTTAATGTTTCGGGCCCTTCTCAGGCTTGTGTAGCCTTGGGTCGTAGGTTGGAGCCAGTTGTCTCTACTTCGAGTTGAGGAGCAAGTGGCAGCCACCTCCCGGATAAGTCCCTCTTTTCCTTTATCTTTGATTAGGTAGCCCCACGGCTACCCCTCCTCTTTTCGCCCCCAGGAAGAGGAGGGGGGCTGCATGGACAGCAGCCCGGCAGCTATATCATGCTTGTTTGCTTGTTTTTTGATTGGGGAGGTCTGCCTGCTTGTTCTGTTTTTGGTTTGCAATTTTTAACCAGCTGTAGTTTGGGGATTCTTACCTTTCTGGGTGCCTGACCTGGTAAATGGCAGACATAGACTGCTTCCAACCACATGGAGGTGTCTATAGGCCATTGCTCCTCGTGCCTCTCTGAGGGGCATAAGAAATATAAAAAATATTGAAAATAAGAATAAATAAGAATAAGAAAATATATAAGAATAAGATATATAGCAGATATAGAAGATAGCAGAATAAGATATAATAAAATATATGAGAATAAGAAAATTATATAAGAAATAATTTAAAAGAGCATAAGAAATATTGCCAGAACAACTGTGGACATTTTCAAGAGGAAACTAGATTTATTCCTCCAAGGAGTGCCGGACCAACCAGGCTGTGATGGGTATGTGGGCCTGCGGGCCACTCCAAGCAACAGCCTAGTGGACCAAACTCTCACAAGTCAAGCCTGGCCTCAGGCCGGGCTTGGGGAGTAGAAGAACTTCCAGAACCCCATCAACCAGGTATCAACCAGGGGGGCAGGTTCTAGCTCGTGGTCCTGGTAGCTCTAGAACTCCTTCGATTGACTGTTGCCACGGTCTAATATATACGGTCTAATATATATGCATCAGCCCAGTATAGCTCCGGGTCTCACTCAGAAAATGGTGTTTCATTACATTAAACGTTTTTTTTTTTTTATAATCACTGATGGTGTGCACCTCTCATGAGAATCTCAAGGTTATGAAGCTACTAAATAAATAAATACCATCAAATATTACCAACGCATAATGAGAGGCTAAATATTACAGTACTTTAAATTTACTTGTCTATATTCCCAAGTTTAAGGAATTGTTTAACCCTTAAAGTGCGCATCACGTCATATGACGTGTTGGACGTTGTTCCAGTCAACTGCGCATCACGTCATATGATGTGTTGGAGTACTACGCAAGATTTAAACGGCCCGCGGATACACGGGGTTCACCACACCTTCATCAGGGCTCTTGTAAACAGACGCCATTTAAAAAAAAAATCGTGGGCCAAACTCCCGGGTGTTATTGGCCTCAGTATTAAGTGAGCAACCAAGCCTGACGCACGCAGCATGAGCTAACAGCACTGCTGTTCAGCTTGTGACCACAGCATCGCCTAAAAATACCAAAAATATACTTGTTCATGCTATTATGTAGTGATGATATTATTACAGAAGACCCCTGACTGTGATAAAACTGACCAGGGTTCTGATAATAGCAGGATTGTGATGATATTTAGCGCTGTGCGCCATGAAGGGAGGAGTAATGCTGTGGGAGGGAGGGTGGTGGCGATGTTTTCTGACTGTGTGTGGCCACCTTTTATTGACTGCACTCAGCATACCAGCTTAGTGGTTCGCTATAGTGAACACAAATGTAGATACTTATATATAACATGTGTATAGAGGGTATAAACAGCAAGAGAAGGTTTGGAGCCGCCATTTTGGTGAGGGCGGTGGCGTCGCCTGCACGACGCCACCGTGCAGACGACGGTGTTTTTTACTGGTTACCACGATGGTCTTTGGGCACCATACCAGTTTATTTGTACAAGTATGGTGAATAAAACAAGTAGATATTTATATATAATGTGTGTATATAGCATAATAACACCACACAGTATTGTTGGAGGAGAAATATTAGTGCGTCTGGCCTTGAGGGCGGCAGCCATCAGCTGACTGTGTTAGGTCCTATGTCTTTGTGCCTTTACTCACCATACAAGCTTAGATGTACAGTTATGGTGAACAAAACATGTAAATACTTATATATAACATCTGTATATAAGATATATATAGCGTAATAACACCACACAGTATTGTTGGCGGAGATATATTAGTGCGTCTGGCCTTGAGGGCAGCAGCCATCAGCTGACTGTGTTAGGTCCTACGTCTTTGTGCCTTTACTCACCATAAAGCTTAGATGTACAGTTATGGTGAACAAAACATGTAGATACTTATATATAACGTCTGTATATAGTGAATTATAGCAAAAACAGTATTGTGGGAGGAGAATGTGGGCAAGTCAGATGACTGGAGGGAGGGCGTGAGTGGCTGGCTGGTACACGGCGGTCACTCCTCGTTACTTTTTGACTCATAATAGCTACTTAGTGGTTCGTTATAGTGAACAAAACATGCAGATACTTATATATAACCTGTGCTTATAGTGTAATAACCGACAAAGTATTTGTTCACTGATTGATGAACATAACTGAATCAACAATATGCACACCATATTTTTGAGTACAGCAATGATTCACTCATTTTATTATATAAGTATATCAAACTACACACTATTGAATAATATTACAGCAAAAAACTACGAAAAATCAATCAGAGACATTGAAATAATTAGGCAATTATCTCTTTGTGGCAACTCCGGCCTGACAGCTGGCGATCAACAGACCGCCTGGGACGCACGCTGAGTGAGCGCCTGTTTTGTGCCAGACTTCCCTGCCCTATAGCGGCCAATATATTCAACTTACGATTTTTTTATTATTTTTCCCGTGATCAGTGAACACAAATTAACAGGTTAGGAAGAAAAATATTTTTTTTTTTTTTTTTTTTGTATGCGCCTGTTGGTGTCAAATGGTATATAGCTATGCGCCATTTAAGGGTTAAACAGTCACTTGTGTTGTCCCGTCATGAA
>WNGS01092210.1:6187669-6201768 GCA_020271785.1 Procambarus virginalis
TGAAGAGTACAACCATTGTGATGGGATCCCTGGATTTGAAAGTTCTCGTAATCCATCCTATCATTTTTCTGGCTGTCGCAATATTTGCTTGGTTATGCTCCTTAAACGTTAGGTCGTCAGACATTATTATTCCCAAATCCAAGTTAGCAGGTGATAGCATTTCATAGGCCATCATTTGTGAAAAAGCAAGGAAATTGCATCAAGATCTTAAAAAGAACACCCCTGGAACAAGTGATGCAGATGTGAAAGAGTTTAAGGCAAGTAGGGATGTTTGAGAAATTTAGATAAAGAAGTGACATTCATAGTGTTGTGAGCTGGTGGAGGAACACAGGGGACCCGGTGGCTGAGTGGACAGCACGCTGGACACGTGATCCTGTGGCCCGGGTTTGATCCCGGGCGCCCTGCGAGAAATGATGGGCAGAGTTTCTTTCACCCTATGCTACTGTTACCTAATAGTAATAGGTACCTGGAGTTAGCCAGCTATTATGGGCTGCTTCCTGGGGGTGTGTGTGTGTGTGTGTGGAGTGGAAAAAAAATAGTAGTAGTAGAAACAGTTGACAGTTGTGAGGTGAGCCGAAAGAGCAGAGCTCCACCCCTGCAAGCACAACTAAGTGATACAGCGAAGAACTTCACGAGAAGCAGCAACAAGAAACAGCTGAGGAAATTTCTTCAGGGGAGGAGAAGGCAGTACAGAATGTCCCTTCCTCATTAATTAAAAAATATGTGCAGCATGGGAAGAACTGCAAACTTTTGCTGAAACGACTTGCCCAAATCATGGTGTCGTAGTTCGTTGCCTTAACCTTTTTAATGACACTGTGATGCCTCACTACAGACAAAAATTAAAATGTAGGGAAAAGCAAAAATATATGGAAAGGTTTTAGTGAGACAAGAAGTGAATCACAACCAGGTTCTAGTGGTATGCAGGCAAAATGTAGGCGAGAGAATACCCCAGAGAAGTCATCACTTCTGATGTTATAATGGAAGGGGACTCCCCCTTCCAAACAGTAACACCTCTCCTACTCCCCCTTCCTCACCATCTTCCATACACCATCAAGAGTCCTCCATAAAGGTAAGATAAACATATGTACTGTATTGTAGTTAGAGAAAAAATTGTATTCAGTATAAAATGTATTTTTAAGTTAATATTTTTGGGGGTGTGGGATGGATTAATTTAATTCCCATTATGTATTTCTTATGGGAAAATTTGTTTTGACTTACGATACGTCTCTGGGAACAGATTACCGTCATAAATCGAGGCCCCACTATATTATATATTAAGATACTGTGTATACAGTATTTAGGCATTAGTTAGGTTTGATGTTTAGGTTGTGTTGGCATTTATTTGTATTTGTAGTATGTGGATGAAGCATTTACAGCATTGTGGTTCGAGCAAAAGTTGTCAGTGAAACACTTGTTCGAGAAGTGTTCAAACATCATCAGTTGTGAGTCATGTGTAAACCGTTTTTCATTTATTAACGGGTTTGGCGGGTGCATGGAATGGACTTTGCCCTTGGTTTATGAGGATGGGCTGGATCACTGTGCAAGTTGTGAGGCTTCAGTCTTGACAAACCACTGCTGGTTTGTCACACAAACCAGCAGTGGTTTGTGTGACTCCATGACCCAGAACTTGGGCCCCTCCTTCACATGTGCAGGTAGTGGTAGCACTTAGAATAAATGTTTAGAAATTTATCCATGTATACTACCACTGAGGAAGGCCCACAGAAAGGTGGCAAAACAAAACAAACCACTGCAGGTTTCAAAGAAGACCACAGCCTTGAAAAACCATGGAAAGAACTCCCCCGATAATGTAAACATAAATTTTAAACTTTACAAAACTAGTGTAAGCTTGTTCACCCCACCTCCCCCCCTTGTTTGAAAAAAGGAGAAAAGCAGTATGGGGTCAACCGGATGCTCCACTGTCGGTTTTGTTTTATAGTAGTCGTGTACTGTGGTCACCCCTTTCTGTCACTCTGGCTACGGTGTTCTGTTTTTGAGGTAAATGATGTTATTGCCTTTGTGGCTGTTCCTCTACACATTAGTGCAACATGTGCCAAGAGTTAAGAGCACTTGGAGCTGTAAGTGCTCAGGGTTATCTTCCCTGTGCATTCCCTAGTGCTGCCCTTGCACTGCCAGGATTATTTTCCCTAGAGGGTTCGGGGATCATTTCCTTAGAGGTCCTCCTCGCTTGTGGTGGTCCCTCACCTTAGGTGAGTCAGTTGTCTTTGGCTTCCTGTCTTTCCTGGGATTGGGAGTAATGTTGGCTGGCAGGATGCATTGGGGTTCACGAGCTGCACGGTATTTCTTGTGCTTCTGCAGAGGGTCTTCTGTTACAGGGGGCAGGGGTTTTTCATATCCCCCATCCCTGTATGAGTTTGATTTGGGCGCAGTTTTCCCCCCAGGGTTTGATTCCTGGTGCCTTTGGGCCCTTCAGGTTCATTCTTCTGGAGGTTTCCCTCTTGGGTTTTCCCTGCAGTAGCCTAGGAGGTTCTTTTTGTATACCTTGTGTGTGAGACCTGGATTATGCCTCATTGATGGACCCAGCCTTTTTCGAGTTTAGGTATTCTATTTGGATGTGTTATGAGGGTCTGGAGTCATCCTAGCTAGCAGACAAACCCTTATTTTCACTTGGGGGAAGTTTGAGTGGCATAAGATGTTGACCTTGTAGCAGGTGTTTTTGGGGGGCCTGTCTTTTGAGCCTCTAAGCGACTGCCTGTTTGCTCCTGTTCTTTCTTGGGATGTGGGTCTCATGCAGCTCCATGCCCAGGTTCCCCTGTTGTCAGCGATGCTAGTGGTGGTTGACCTCCATGTCCATCTGAACTTGGGTTCTGGGCCTCCATAAACTGCATTCCGACTGGCTGACTGAAGATGTTGGGGCACTTGGTGGGGTGCTATTTCTGGAGAGCTTTGCCTCTGCTGCTGCAGCATTGGCTGCACTTCACAGTCTCTATGCTCTATTCTCAAGATGGTGGTGGCCATGTTCTTTGCTGTCCAACTCAAATGTCGACATGCTTTACCGGCCCAATATTTAGATTCGGTGGGGCCCCTTACTTTCCTTTCAACCTCTCCATTTTCTCTGCTCCTGTTCCAGAAGGGTGTTGTGGCCCAGTTCTAGTTGGTTCATTGAGAAGCTCTTGCGTGTTCGTGGGGGTCGTTCTCAGTCTTTGATGTGGTTATCTTGAGGTTATCTCGATTATTTTGGGGCTTTAGTGTCCATGCGCCCCGGTCCTCGACCAGGCCTCCACCCCCAGGAAGCAGCACGTGACAGCTGACTAACTCCCCTATTTACTGCTAGGTAACAGGGGCATCAGGGTGAAAGAAACTCTGCCCATCGTTTTCTCGCCAGCGCCCGGGATTGAATCCGGGACCACAGGATCACGCATCCAGTGTTCTGTCCGCTCAGTATTGACCAATCCAATCAGTATAAACCTTGTTAGCGAATAGAAGATGGTGAGGAGGAGAAGTGTTAGTATTTGGAACGGGAGTCCCCTTCCATTATAAATAACATCAGGCAGTGATGCCATTTATGGGATACTGTTTTTCTTATGTTTTGCAAGGAATACCATTAGGACCTGGTTGTGGCTCACTGCTTGCTTGTCTTACTAAGAATCTGTCTATAAACACTTGTTTTTCCCTTCATTTTAACACTTATCTGTAGTGAGACATCACATTGTCATTAAAAAGGTTAACACAATGGCCTGCTACAACTTTATCTGGGCGAGTCTTTTCAGCAAAATTTTGCAGTTCTTCCCATACTGCAAACATTTTCTTAATGAGGAAGGGACATCCTCTACTGCCTCTACTCAACTAATTTCTTAGGTTGAACTTTACCAATGAATTTCATGGGTTCCTTGGCATGATATATAATAAGACCTTTTATGTTCAGAAACCAGAAAAGCAGAAAAACAATGAAATTCTTCACAAAGAATTCAAACACGGTCATCACTAGGCGGGATACACTGGTAAAATATAAATGAAAATCATTTTAAGGCAATGGATTGACTTGAACCCGTTTCCTGGAATAGTTGGTTAAGGCAGGTGTTTGGGATTGACCAGAACATGGGTTCAGGTCAATCCATCGCCTTAAAATGATTTTCAATGATACATCATGCCACTGTGAGTTCATTGCGATCTGTGGGGGGGTGTAAGAGTATAAACACCATTATTGTTGGCCAGTGTGGTCGGGACAACTGTAAAATACTGGTTGCCCAACCAGTTCGGGGTGTCCAGAACCTCTCGGTAAATTCAGTAGAGTTCTGGGTTGGTTGACTTTTGTACCATTATGACCGAGTTGGTTAAGGCAGGTGTCTGGGATTAACTAGAACATGAGTTCAAGTCACTCCATTGCTTAAAGTTGATTTTCATCATACCTATTCCTAAAACTGTGTATGGTGCTAGCCTCGACTACCTTCACTTTTAGTTCATTCTACTTGCTCATCATTTTTACACTTGAGTGAACCATTGTATTCCTATGACTGATAAGGGTTTCTAGTTTTTACCTGTATCTGTTGACTATAATCCTGCATGTGCCAAACACTTCTATTGTTCTGATTTTGTCATTGCCCTTAAGAATTTTGCGTGTTGTGATCAAGTCATCTGTCACATCTTTTTCCAGCATAATTAGGTCTAGCCTCCTTGTGTCTTTTCATAATTTAGCCCTTGATATTTCGGTACTAGCCTTGTAGCAAAGCTCTGGACATTTATATAGTTTCTCTGCTTTCTTAAACATATGTAAAATAAATTCTACACTAGGGCTACATATTCTAGTACTGGTCTAACATTGCATGCAGCCTGCATGCAATCCTTTACAATATGTATACAGTAGAACGTTCATAATGTTCCATGGAACTGTGATACATGTGTCAGTAATGTGTCCACAATAAATGTTTATTGTTGCAATATTACTTGTTAAAAATTCACTAAAATTTCAATATATTCAGTTTCACACTATTTACACAGTAACACACTGTATTACACACTCAGTACTTCGGAAGTGAGTAATAATCAACGAAGTAGTCCATGGTACACAGCGCAACTTCGCTCTCGTTGCACCTGGTACAGATAGATTTTCGCTTCCTCTTTCTTCGTTCTGTGTGCTTTCAAATAACGCATTTATGTACATCCATGACTTTAGTACCTGTAGGTGGTATGTAGTCAAGTTTGTAAAGCACTAGGTAGTCTTGAAAAGATTATAGGAAAAGATCAATTTGTAAGGTAGTCGTGAAAAGATCGCTTTGTAAGGTCCCACACAGGAAAAGATTCAGCCAGCCTCGAAGAGTGTCCGTCAGTCTGGAAGAGATTCTGGAAGAGATTCAGCCAGCCTCAAAGAGTGTCTGTCAGTCAAGAAGAGATTCAGCTATTCTTGAAAATATCTTTGGAAAACACCACCATGGAAGCTGCTAACACTGTTCGTCTATGCTACTTGTGTCAGATGCATCATCACTGAACTCAGAAAACGATTTATCCATGTATCATCTATATAAATTGGAGATAGCATAGGTGGGCAAGGGTGGCGCTCAGAGCTACAACTGGATAGGCTCGCTGTATCATCCTCATAGGTGCTGTATCACTGGCATCTGACCTTTGTGTTAGGTCCTTATTGCGCCTAGCTTCACCAATATTATGACCCTTATGTTCTTCAAACAATAAGGTTTGAATTTCACCAACAGAGCGCGATCTTTCAACACCGTGTTGGACAGGTGTTTGGAAACCAGAGGCGCATGCGCCACCCATGGTTACTCACTCAGTACTAACCCAGCCAGCAGCCCAAGGGCATCATGGGAATTTTTTCCAAGGTGGCTGCCTCTCACTGGAGGTCCTAAGAGTCCATTTCGTACACAACCAACCGCACATACATTTAGAATGGGTACGAAAAAAATCGAAGAGTTTTCTCGGTTGGCACAGTTTCCCACCGACCGAGAATACTCGGTTGACGCAGTTCAGTGGTTAAAGATGAAGACCAAAAGTGAGGCAACTAACAATGCTGAGTGTCAGTGGGAGAGCTGAAGATAAAGTCCCAGTCCAGGGTCTATTAAACCCGAACGCGTATCAACGAATATCGTTAGTCGATGACACGATTGTAAGTTGTCCCATTTTCCGACCAAATTTATATCGTAACTCAAAAAAATCGTAAGTTGGGGCAATCGTAAGTCGAGGTGTCACTGTATTTGATTTAGGATTATGCATCTACTAACACTGATCTCCCAGAAAACACTATTTACCTTCATAAATCTCCCAGAATATATATGCTAATGCAGTTTTTATTGTGTAAGATGAAATAGTAGTCCAAACTTCAGTGACAAACAGGTCCTAATAACTGAATATGCATATGATAGGACATTTTTGCTAGGTGGAGGATGGCAATCGTGTCTGAAGTTTAGGGTCAAACAGCTGTTTCATATCTAACTTACTGCTTAGCTCAACAAGTGCTCCATTAAATAAACTCCCTTGGTTCTAATGGCATATAAAATACAATTACAGTATTTGGAACTGAATTCCAATTTTCCATACAATTTGTATATAAACATAGTATCATAACTTTCATTATTTGCAAATGCTGTAATTAAGATCGTAGCACTGCCAATCCTTATTTTATGTTGAGACGTGTCCAGCTAGAACAGTCTGCTGTTGCAGTAATGTGAGAGATTAATATTGGTATTTGAAAGCTATTACCCAGTTTGTTCCGGGTGAGTTGGGAAAAGCTGATTATCCCAGGTGACTGTACTGTAGATCAGGAAATAGCATGCACAGGGAGAAACCACATTCCTCTCTAGTCAGGTAGGTGCTGCTTTTGATAAAAGCAGTAATAATACAATAATTTAGTAATACTGTACTCCTTAATGATGTAGAAGCTATTTTTACTTTAAGAAATAATGAAGTGATTTGCATTGTTTAGATATCTTAGGCAGAAGGCAAGATGAGCCTCTTGTTATACTTTTGATGTTATGCAACCATCAGTATCAAAATTTTTTGCAAGGTGCTATATACTAGTAGTATCTGCGATACCATCATGTACCATAAAAAATAATGCTATTTTCTAGGGGAGAAGGGGGAGTGCATTGTTGCTTCCTGATGCTACTATGTATTCATATGGTAACATCTATGAGGTTGCATCAGTTTTGGAATTCCACAGGCCTATCAGGGACCAGCACCAAAATCTGCCCCCCCCCCCCCAATCCCTCAGAGGCGCAAGGAGTGGGTGACATTTATTTTCACCACAGATTGGGGAAAGTGACCAGAAAGTCAGCGAGTCAAAAGAAACCACTGCTGGCTTCAATAGAGACTAAAACCTTGAGAATCACCATAAGAACTCCCCCACAAAGTAAACAAATGATTGAATTCTGATGGAACTAGCACGCATTTGCCCCACCTTCCTCACTTGTTTGGGGGATGGGGGAGGTAACCCACCACCAGCCAGCATCACCACGCTCACTTCTATGGCTGATTTAGTAGGTACCAGGTTGCTTCTCTTCCATGCTTCCATGTTCTGCTTGTTCAGCTAAGTTGTGGTGTTTGCTCTTCATGCATTTCTTGTACACTGTATTATAACATGAGCCAAGTGCATGTTCCCAGTGTGCTCTTTAGTGCTACCCTTGGAGTGCCAGGGTTATCTTCCCTGGGGTATTCTGGAGTATTTGGGAATTACTTCCTTTTCCTACCATCCTCCTTCTGTTAAGAAAAGTGTCCTCGTCTCTCTCTTCCTCCGCGCTCTACGCATCAGCGACCCTCAGTTTCTTGATTCTGAAATTTCCTTTATCTACAAATCATTCTCTCGCCTTGGTTATCCTTTGCATTTCATCAACTCTGCCTACTCTCAAGCTAAACGAAATTTCTTTCATCCTAAACCTGCTTCCAACACTAGTAGCACTGTACTATGCCTTCCCTTCATATCTGAACTCAAAACTTTTACCAATACCTTTCGTCCTCTTGACATTAAACTCGCCTTTCGACAAACTAACACACTTCGTAGCAATCTAGTTCACACTGCTCCTCCTGCTTCTAATGCTGCTGGTGTCTACTCTATTTCCTGTTCATCTTGTCCTCTCCAATACTTTGGCGAAACTGGCCGTACACTGAATGACAGACTTAAAGAACACAAGAGAAGTGTTAAGTCTGCAGACACTAACAATGCTCTCTTCTGCCATGTGAGGGATTCTAATCATCCCATTGATTGGTCTTCCTCCAAAATAATCTTTCCTGCCTCTACTCTTCACAGACGCCGTCTTGTAGAATCGGCTCTTATACACAATGTACCCAACATGAACTTGAGTCCTGGCTTTGTTGCTGTGGACTCTTCCCTTTCACAGTACATACTCAAATGCTCTAATCTTTCTAACAAACGTGACTTAACATAAGCTTACCCCTTCCATTTATCTTTCTTTCTCTTTCATTTTCTTTCTCTCTTCTCCTCCTTTTTCTGTTCATTGTCTTCTCCTACACTCCCTTGCTATCCTCTGCTTATTCCTATTACCTTTCCTTCGGTGGTTATAATGGGAGCTGCCTCGTATGGGCCAATAGGCCTTCTGCAGTTCTCATTATTACTACTATTCTCTACACCTTACTTTCCTCCTCACCTCTCTCTTGCCTATTTATTCCCGTTCTCTACCTCCTCATCACAAGCGACTTGAGAATGGTCCAGGACGGACCGAAACGTCGTCGTCCCTTCAACTTCTAGTGTGTGGTCTGGTCAACATACTTCAGCCACGTTATTGTGACTCTTCGCCTGCATACTTCCTTAGAGATTCTCCTTGCTTGGGGTGGCCTTGCCCAGGGCCAGGTGTCTTGGGATGTTCCTGTCTTCACGTGGGTCAAGTGCAGCTTTGTCTGCGGAACGTGCTGGTAGTTTGTGCTTCTCTCAGTGCAGCCAGGGTCGGCATTCACAGCCTCTTGGATGCGTTATGAGGTTCTGGAGTCTTCCTGACTGGTAGACTATCCCTTGTTCTCACTTGGTGCAACTTTTGTCATACCCACATGCTTGAGTGGCATGTGGTGTTGATCATGTCACAGGTGTTTTTGGGAGGCCTGTCTTTTGTGCCTTAAATGACCGACTGTTTGGCCCTACTCTTTCTCAGGACGTGGGTCTTGTGCAGTTCCATGCCCACGTTACCCTATTGTCTGTGTTGCTTGTGACAGATGACCTTTGTGCTCATTTGCATTTGGGTTCCATCGTGCATTTTCTGTGCCTGCTTTAGCTGCATTCTATTTGGTTCACAGAGGACATGGGAATGCTAGGTGGGAGGCCCCTTGTGGGACTCTTGGCCTCCAGTGTGGCTGCGTCGGTTTGCTTTTCAAGCTGTACTCTCCCATGCTCTGGGCGGCAGTAGACGTGTTCTTTGCTGCCCAACTCACTTGTCAACAGGCTGTGTTAGTCCATTCTTTGGATTTGGCATAGGCCTTTCCTCTTCTGTCTGCCTCTCCTTTTTCTCTTCTACTCTTTCCTGAGGATTTTGTTATGCATTTCCTCTCTTTGGAGAATACAGCTTATCGACCCATTTTGGACTTCTCATTCTCTTTTTGAGGTGGTCGAGAAGAGCTGGGGGCATTACCTGTTGTTGGTTGAGGTAGGCCATCTATGGATTTAGATGCCGGGTTGCATGTGCATCCTGTGGCTGGTCCTTCTCCATCGGGTTGGCGCTGTGCTCGCTCTTTTTGCAAGGAGGCTTCCCATGGTTTGTGCTGGCCCTTTTGATGGGGGGCATTGTGCTTGTTTTGCTGACTCCTAGTTTCATGATTCGTATGCTTTTCGGGTCATTTCCCACAGGCAGCGGTGGTGTTGGTTGGTTCCTCTCCCACCCAGGGGTTCGGGTCTTTCCAAGCAGGCTTCCTCTCCTCACCTGTGTTGGGTGTTCTTGGAATGGGTGGTTTCTGGTGTGGTTGGAATGACTTCATCTCTTCAGTGGGTTTTGCACCTCTTCCAAGTCCCTAAATGAAACTCGCAGGACTTCAAGTTCATCCTTGATCTTTTGCAGCTGGCCCAGTTCATTCCTTGCCTCTCCTTCCAGATCACATTTTCCCAGGTTCATCTCATTCTTAAGGCAGACTCTTGCTTGATTTCCATGGACCTCAGGGACATGTACTGGCATGTCCTTTACATTTTGGGTTCAGAGATTGGCTAGGTTTTGTGGAAGGCAACAGGGTCTTCCTGTCTTCTCACCTCTTTTGGGTTCTTCTGTTTGGCCTCAATCTGCCTCCATGCCTGTTAACACGCTTGACTCAAGTCGTCCTGGCTCGTCTTAAGTTGTTGGGGGTTCGTGTTTGGGCCTACCTCTATGACTGGCTAGTGTAGGCTCCCTGCCATTATATGAGTCTGCTAGCCAGGGATTTGGTTCTTTCTCAGCTTGCTGGGTTCAAGTTCCTGGTGAATTGGTGCAAGTCCCAGTTGGTTTCATGTCAGGTTTGGACTTGGCTAGGCTTTATTTGAGACTCTTGGTCAGCGTTGCTTTCCCCGTCTCCAGCGGCATTTCTTTCTTCCTTTCGATTTATGGTGCCCCCCTTTGGTCTGTGATTGTTTCCTTAAGTCTTTGTTTTTTCTTGCTATTGGTTGTCAGATTTGGGAGCTTCATACTCTCCGCTGGAGGCTTGGTTTTCGTTCTTTTTGCCCCGGTGGGCATTTTGTTCATTTGCAGCCGGCTCCTTTTCTGATAAAGAATGAGCCATTTGGCTTCTGGAGTGGTCCTTTGATCATTGGTGCTTGGTTGATTCAGCTGGGGTGCATTATGTGCTGTATCTGGTGGAAGCTCTCCGCTGCTACCTTTGTGCCACAGATTCTGCCTTGTGGAGTTGCTTCTCTTACCTTGGTTTTCCTGTTCTAAAACTCGTCTTTCTCAGGTCGTCTGCAGTGTTCTTCAATGTAGCCAACCTGTGATTGACCCCACATACATTTTGTTTGGGGGTATGCAGTTCTCTTGGCAGTGTTTGCCTACATGTCTTAGGCTGCTTTTTGGGTACTGAGGTTTTGGAGGTCGACCTGGGTTCTGGGGGCTCGATGTCTTCTTATTGCTCCAGGCCCCAGTGCTCTTGGGTGCCCCGGTCTGTCCTCTTCAACTTGAATCCTGTGGTGCTTCCTTTTTCCAGGTGGGCGCCTGTGTGTGTTTTTTTATCTCTATTGATAGTTAGCTTCAGGTAGCCACAAGGAGCTTTTCCCCAACCAGTGTGAATGTAATAAAATGCCAATTTCTTGGTGAGCTCTGGTGGATCCCTGATCCCCCTTCCCCCTCCCAGGTCATTGGATGGATGCCTACATCTGCCCTAGAACAGGAGAAGAGGGGGATGGCATTCCCCCCTTCTCCTGCCCCCCCAAATGAGTGGGGAGAGGTGGGGCCAATAAGCTCTTACTAGTTCAGAGAAAATTTGATCATTTGTTTACATTGTTGTGGGAATTCTTTTGGCAGTACTCAAGGCTTCAGTCTCCAGGAAAGCTACCAGTTCTGACTCACTGTTTTTCTGGTTGCCTTCCCCAGTGGGTGGCAAAAAATAAGTGTCAACCGCTCTCTGCTCCTCTTCGTGGGGAATAGGTTCTGATGCTGGTAGCCAGTAGGCCTATGGAACTCCGTGGCTGCTGCGACCATGTGGGTGTCGGTTCATAGTAACTTCAGGTCCCACCATGACTTGCCCAGAAATTGGCATTTTATTACATTCAGTGCTGCTTTTATTTCCATCAGGCACTGACGAAAGTTGCAAGGAATTAAGAAATATGTATATTGAACACTGCCCTTCAACATGGGTGAAGCATTTTGATAGGAAGCGAAGCTACCTCATTTTTAAGGAGCAGATGAAGCAGGGATATGAGCCATTGGATTCTGTTCCAAGAAAAGTTAAAGGTTAATGAAAAATTTATTATTTAATTATTTTATATGTTATCTTTACTACTTGTATGGCATGTGTACAATCAAAATTTTTACATCTTAGTTTCATATTGATGTTAAAATGAAATATAATCTTCATATTCAGGATAATTTGAATCATTATTCTTGTTAAAAGTTGATAAACTTGTGCAATCTTAAGTCGTAATGTATATTTACTTATTATATAAATGACTGAACATCAATTTCATGTATTTTGTGTAGTACATATGCAATAAGTACTGAATAAGCAAAAAGATTTGTAAATTTGTGTGAATAAATTTTTTGTATGCTAGTATAAGCCAAGTTTGTAAATGTATAAATATAAATTTACCTGAAAATTGGGTTTTATTTATTTAATTGTTTATATTACCAGTCCTCAGCAGAATCTGAATTACAGTTGATTGCTAGCAGTGGTTTTAAGAAGTTATCATTGCTTGTTCTACTTGTTCAAGAATGTTAAATGATACTGTAGACACGCAATTATCCGAAATCCAACCATCCGGAAAACACCCTTATCCGGCTAAAATTGTGGCCTGATAGAGTTCTCACTATCCAGCCAAAATGTCCATGGGAGCCGGAAAAGTGGGTGTTTGGCCGGATCAGTGACCTAACACTCGCTGTACACCACAACCAGGGAGGGAGGGAGTCACCCCTCACTGCTGTTCACTTCCTCTGTCCTGCCCACATTCACTCTTCCCTCCCTCCCCAAGAGATCCTTCTGTAGGTGGCAGTAGATTGCCAGCCTGGAGAATGTCCATCTAATACAATAAAGCATTCAGGAAACAAGTATTTTTATAACTTTTTATTATCCTAAATAAATATTGCTAAACAATATTCCAATATTGCTAAACAAAATCTGCAACCAAAAATATATATGATCATGTACTGTATATCCAGAATTTAAGAGGCGGTTCTTGACTTTCTCATATTTTCCTATCCTCCTAAAATCACTAACATGCTCCTTTGAATTTAGGCCTTCTCCTAATCCTACTGTTTTTTTCTATGATTTTCATCTCATCTGCTGCTCAGTCCACCCTAGATGAAATTTCCTTCTCTAAACATCCAAAAATGATTATGGACTTATTTCTATCTACAGTGTTTTGTACCAGTTTACTGTTGGTTACCAGTTCTTTCCAAATTGCTTGCCTAAGATTTGCTTCTTGGTTATCATTTCTGGTTTTGACTTCCAAACACACTTCCTTGATTGTCTCTCTCTCTTTTACAAAAACCTATATTTTTACAACCTTATATTTTACAACCTATATATTATGTGAGAAATCTTTAAAGAATCCTGATAAAGAAAGAGATCTAGGGATGGTTCTAGATAGAAAACTATCAGCTGAGGACCACATAAAGAACATTGTGCGAGGAGCCTATGCCACACTTTCTAACTACAGAATTGCTTTTAAATACATGGATGGCGATATACTAAAGAAATTGTTCACGACTTTTGTTAGGCCAAAGCTAGAATATGCAACGGTTGTGTGGTGCCCATATCTTAAGAAGCACATCAACAAACTGGAAAAGGTGCAAAGACATGCTACTAAGTGACTCCCAGAGCTGAAGGGCAAGACCTACGAGGAGAGGTTAGAGGCATTAAATATGCCAAAACTAGAAGACAGAAGAAAAAGAGGTGATATGATCACTACATACAAAATAGTAACAGGAATTGATAAAATCGATAGGGAAGATTTCCTGAGACCTGGAACTTCAAGAACAAGTTCTTGTCATAGATTTAAACTAACTGGACAAAGATGCCGAAGAAATATAAGAAAATTCACTTTCGCAAACAGAGTGGTAGACGGTTGGAACAAGTTAGGGGAGAAGGTGGTGGAGGCCAAGACCGTCAGTAGTTTCAAAGCGTTATATGACAAAGAGTGCTGGGAAGACAGGACACCATGAGCGTAGCTCTCATCCTGTAACTACACTTAGATAATTACACTTAGGTAATTGCATATATATACACATATAAAATGTACACACAGTAAGGAAGTAAGGACGTGTTTCGTGAGTTCGTACTCGAAGGATATGGCTACCAGTTCATGCCCTTACGATGAAAGACTAGGCCATTAGCCATCCACTAGGCCATCCCCAAAGACACAATAGTCATGCTGCACATGTAGTAGACAGCAAAGGCAGCCATATGCTTCAGGGAAAGCAGTGATAGATGCACAGTGCAATAAAAGCAGGATGTGAGCCACTGGGGGCAGAGTTTTCTACTGTTAACATTGGGGTGACTGATGAATGAAAGAATGAGGG
>WNGS01092210.1:6201793-6212541 GCA_020271785.1 Procambarus virginalis
GCCAATGTTGACGAGGAAGGGATGGCACCAGCGGGCCTGCAGATTAAATCAACAGAGAAGAATTAGATACCAGTCGAACCAATATTCACTGAACTTGGTAAGTAAGACCAGCAGAAGTAGTCAGTACAGAGCAAAGGTCTCTATCAGGAATTTTCCCTGCAGTATTGTTAGTAAGCCTTGTTACTTTAGGGATGCCAAATTTACTTCAGGCAATCACTTGTTTTGTTGCACATGTTTTTATTGGAATTTTCCCAGTTTCTCTGGTTGATCTCTGTTATGGTGCTTCTACCTTATATGAGCCAGGTTCTGACTCTTGCAGTTGGTTGATTATGAATGGGTCTTGGAGGCTGATGCATTGAGGTAAGGTTTGCTGCTGCCAAAGTTCAGTTTGGCAGCTTGATTTTTTGTTAGATTTACAAATATGAATAACTGTTAACCATGTTAAGGTGTATACTGTTGTTGGTTGAAGTGTTCATTTAGCCATATTTCAATTAAGGTTGATAAAGAAAAGATTTTCATCTTATGCTTCTAGTAATGCATATACTGTATGTTGGAAATAAGTCCCCACATTTAACACTTAGATACTAAATATTAAATTAAATTACTATAACGTTTGTCTTGTTTATAATAATATAATTAAGGTGAAATAATACACAGTAATATGCCTTGGGGGCTGACACAGTTCTCTGCTTGGTTACGTCAGCTCCTCCAGACGATTGAAGACCCGCTGTTGTTCTTTTACATATCGTTATTAAATTAAGGTGAGGAGATTAAATACATTGAGTTAATAATATTAATTTAATTTCTTAATTAGAATTTAGTGACCACTCCTAAATTATTATTAAGCCATGCACTGACTAAAAGGTTGGAAAGTGTGGGAGGGAGTAAGGGTTCATCATTATGGATAAAACAGCCTATGTTGGTGACATAACATGTTGACATTGACAAAATCCTTGCATTAGTTGCCTTAAAGGTCTAATTGCCTCATTTAAGGTAACTGCACTCTTTTCTGGGTAACTAGCTCCGGCTCCCAGGAGCTATACAGGCTGATATGGATATATTAGACTTTGGCATCAATCAATGTGAATGGGGTTCAAGGCCTACCGGGGACCACGAGCCAGAATCTGGCCCCCTCAGAAGGCATGAGGAGCAATGACCTATAGAAACCCCGTGTGGTTAAAAGCATTCTATGTCTGCCATCGACCGGGTTAGGCACCCTGAAAGGTAAGCGTCCAAAACAAAACCCCTATTCTGACGATATAATTTGATGAGAAAATGCGACTCGACTCGGTGTCGTTGACTAACGATATTCGTTGATACGCGTTCGGGTCGACTGAGCACATGGTTCCTGGTCACACGGGCCATCCTGCTTCAGTTTACCAGAGCCGCTCGCTTAGTGACAATCACGCTTATAAGAAATTCCAATTTTTGGGTGATTTTTTGTTTTTTGAACATAAAACTGATTATTATATATCACACCATGGGTCCCAAGAAAGTCAGTGGTAAGGTTCAACATATGAAAATAACATATGTAAGGATGACCATAGAGGAAAAACAAGAGATCATTCATAAAAATGAAGATGGTGTGTGGGTTGCTGAACTACTTAGGCAGTACAGTGCAACAAATCACAGCCAACGATATCCACCATACTTGCTAAGAAAAAGGACATTATGAGTGCTAAAGTGGCCAAAGGCATAACAATAATCATGAAACATAGAACATAAACACCCAAGGATGTTGAACAGCTGTTAATAATTTGGATACACAGCAAGGAGTTACCTGGTTGATACCTGGTTGATGGGGTTCTGGGAGTTCTTCTCCTCCCCAAGCCCGGCCCGAGGCCAGGCTTGACTTGTGAGAGTTTGGTCCACTAGGCTGTTGCTTGGAGCGGCCCGCAGGCCCACATACCCACCACAGCCCGGTTGGTCCGGCACTCCTTGGAGGAATAAATCTAGTTTCCTCTTGAAGATGTCCACGGTTGTTCCGGCAATATTTCTTATGCTTGCTGGGAGGACGTTGAACAACCGCGGACCTCTGATGTTTATACAGTGTTCTCTGATTGTGCCTATGGCACCTCTGCTCTTCAATGGTTCTATTCTGCATTTTCTTCCATATCGTTCACTCCAGTACGTCGTTATTTTACTGTGCAGATTTGGTACTTGGCCCTCCAGTATCTTCCAGGTGTATATTATTTGATATCTCTCTCGTCTTCTTTCTAGTGAGTACATTTGGAGAGCTTTGAGACGATCCCAATAATTTAGGTGCTTTATTGCGTCTATGCGTGCCGTATATGTTCTCTGTATTCCCTCTATTTCAGCAATCTCTCCTGCTCTGAAGGGGGAAGTGAGTACTGAGCAGTACTCAAGACGGGACAACACAAGTGACTTGAAGAGTACAACCATTGTGATGGGATCCCTGGATTTGAAAGTTCTCGTAATCCATCCTATCATTTTTCTGGCTGTCGCAATATTTGCTTGGTTATGCTCCTTAAACGTTAGGTCGTCAGACATTATTATTCCCAAATCCAAGTTAGCAGGTGATAGCATTTCATAGGCCATCATTTGTGAAAAAGCAAGGAAATTGCATCAAGATCTTAAAAAGAACACCCCTGGAACAAGTGATGCAGATGTGAAAGAGTTTAAGGCAAGTAGGGGATGGTTTGAGAAATTTAGATAAAGAAGTGACATTCATAGTGTTGTGAGCTGGTGGAGGAACACAGGGGACCCGGTGGCTGAGCGGACAGCACGCTGGACACGTGATCCTGTGGCCCCGGGTTTGATCCCGGGCGCCTGCGAGAAACGATGGGCAGAGTTTCTTTCACCCTATGCTACTGTTACCTAACAGTAAATAGGTACCTGGGAGTTAGCCAGCTATTATGGGCTGCTTCCTGGGGGGTGTGTGTGGAGTGGAAAAAAAAAATAGTAGTAGTAGAAACAGTTGACAGTTGTGAGGTGAGCCGAAAGAGCAGAGCTCCACCCCTGCAAGCACAACTAAGTGAATACAGCGAAGAACTTCACGAGGAGCAGCAACAAGAAACAGCTGAGGAAATTTCTTCAGGGGAAGAGAAGGCAGTACAGAATGTCCCTTCCTCATTAATTAAAAAAATATGTGCAGCATGGGAAGAACTGCAAACTTTTGCTGAAACGACTTGCCCAAATCATGGTGTAGTAGTTCGTTGCCTTAACCTTTTTAATGACACTGTGATGCCTCACTACAGACAAAAATTAAAATGTAGGGAAAAGCAAAAATATATGGAAAGGTTTTAGTGAGACAAGAAGTGAATCACAACCAGGTCCTAGTGGTATGCAGGCAAAATGTAGGCGAGAGAATACCCCAGAGAAGTCATCACTTCTGATGTTATAATGGAAGGGGACTCCCCCTTCCAAACAGTAACACCTCTCCTACTCCCCCTTCCTCACCATCTTCCATACACCATCAAGAGTCCTCCATAAAGGTAAGATAAACATATGTACTGTATTGTAGTTAGAAAAAAATTGTATTCAGTATAAAATGTATTTTTAAGTTAATATTTTTGGGGGTGTGGAATGGATTAATTTAATTCCCATTATGTATTTCTTATGGGAAAATTTGTTTTGACTTACGATATGTCTCTGGGAACAGATTACCGTCATAAATCGAGGCCCCACTATATTATATATTAGGATACTGTGTATACAGTATTTAGGCATTAGTTAGGTTTGATGTTTAGGTTGTGTTGACATTTATTTGTATTTGTAGTACTGTATGTGGATGAAGCATTTACAGCATTGTGGTTCGAGCAAAAGTTGTCAGTGAAACACTTGTTCGAGAAGTGTTCAAACATCATCAGTTGTGAGTCATGTGTAAACCGTTTTTCATTTATTAACGGGTTTGGCGGGTGCATGGAATGGACTTTGCCCTTGGTTTATGAGGATGGGCTGGATCACTGTGCAAGTTGTGAGGCTTCAGTCTTGACAAACCACTGCTGGTTTGTCACACAAACCAGCAGTGGTTTGTGTGACTCCATGACCCAGAACTTGGGCCCCTCCTTCACATGTGCAGGTAGTGGTAGCACTTAGAATAAAATGTTTAGAAATTTATCCATGTATACTACCACTGGGGAAGGCCCACAGAAAGGTGGCAAAACAAAACAAACCACTGCAGGTTTCAAAGAAGACCACAGCCTTGAAAACCATGGAAAGAACTCCCCCGATAATGTAAACATAAATTTTAAACTTTACAAAACTAGTGTAAGCTTGTTCACCCCACCTCCCCCCCTTGTTTGAAAAAAGGAGGAAAGCAGTATGGGGTCAACCGGATGCTCCACTGTCAGTTTTGTTTTTATAGTAGTCCAGGGCCCTTCAGGTTCATTCTTCTGGAGGTTTCCCTCTTGGGTTTTCCCTGCAGTAGCCTAGGAGGTTCTTTTTGTATACCTTGTGTGTGAGACCTGGATTATGCCTCATTGATGGACCCAGCCTTTTTCGAGTTTAGGTATTCTATTTGGATGTGTTATGAGGGTCTGGAGTCATCCTAGCTAGCAGACAAACCCTTATTTTCACTTGGGGGAAGTTTGAGTGGCATAAGATGTTGACCTTGTAGCAGGTGTTTTTGGGGGGCCTGTCTTTTGAGCCTCTAAGCGACTGCCTGTTTGCTCCTGTTCTTTCTTGGGATGTGGGTCTCATGCAGCTCCATGCCCAGGTTCCCCTGTTGTCAGCGATGCTAGTGGTGGTTGACCTCCATGTCCATCTGAACTTGGGTTCTGGGCCTCCATAAACTGCATTCCGACTGGCTGACTGAAGATGTTGGGGCGCTTGGTGGGGTGCTATTTCTGGAGAGCTTTGCCTCTGCTGCTGCAGCATTGGCTGCACTTCACAGTCTGTATGCTCTATTCTCAAGATGGTGGTGGCCATGTTCTTTGCTGTCCAACTCAAATGTCGACATGCTTTGTCGGCCCAATATTTAGATTCGGTGGGGCCCCTTACTTTCCTTTCAACCTCTCCATTTTCTCTGCTCCTGTTCCAGAAGGGTGTTGTGGCCCAGTTCTAGTTGGTTCATTGAGAAGCTCTTGCGTGTTCGTGGGGGGTCGTTCTCAGTCTTTGATGTGGTTATCTTGAGGTTATCTCGATTATTTTGGGGCTTTAGTGTCCATGCGCCCCGGTCCTCGACCAGGCCTCCACCCCCAGGAAGCAGCACGTGACAGCTGACTAACTCCCCTATTTACTGCTAGGTAACAGGGGCATCAGGGTGAAAGAAACTCTGCCCATCGTTTTCTCGCCAGCGCCCGGGATTGAATCCGGGACCACAGGATCATGCATCCAGTGTTCTGTCCGCTCAGTATTGACCAATCCAATCAGTATAAACCTTGTTAGCGAATAGAAGATGGTGAGGAGAAGTGTTAGTATTTGGAACGGGAGTCCCCTTCCATTATAAATAACATCAGGCAGTGATGCCATTTATGGGATACTGCTTTTCTTATGTTTTGCAAGGAATACCATTAGGACCTGGTTGTGGCTCACTGCTTGCTTGTCTTACTAAGAATCTGTCTATAAACACTTGTTTTTCCCTTCATTTTAACACTTATCTGTAGTGAGACATCACATTGTCATTAAAAAGGTTAACACAATGGCCTGCTACAACTTTATCTGGGCGAGTCTTTTCAGCAAAATTTTGCAGTTCTTCCCATACTGCAAACATTTTCTTAATGAGGAAGAGACATCCTCTACTGCCTCTACTCAACTATTTTCTTAGGTTGAACTTTACCAATGAATTTCATGGGTTCCTTGGCATGATATATAATAAGACCTTTTATGTTCAGAAACCAGAAAAGCAGAAAAACAATGAAATTCTTCACAAAGAATTCAAACACGGTCATCACTAGGCGGGATACACTGGTAAAATATAAATGAAAATCATTTTAAGGCAATGGATTGACTTGAACCCGTTTCCTGGAATAGTTGATTAAGGCAGGTGTTTGGGATTAACCAGAACATGGGTTCAGGTCAATCCATCGCCTTAAAATGATTTTCAATGATACATCATGCCACTGTGAGTTCATTGCGATCTGTGGGGGGTGTAAGAGTATAAACACCATTATTGTTGGCCAGTGTGGTCGGGACAACTGTAAAATACTGGTTGCCCAACCAGTTCGGGGTGTCCAGAACCTCTCGGTAAATTCAGTAGAGTTCTGGGTTGGTTGACTTTTGTACCATTATGACTGAGTTGGTTAAGGCAGGTGTCTGGGATTAACTAGAACATGAGTTCAAGTCACTCCATTGCTTAAAGTTGATTTTCATCATACCTATTCCTAAAACTGTGTATGGTGCTAGCCTCGACTACCTTCACTTTTAGTTCATTCTACTTGCTCATCATTTTTACACTTGAGTGAACCATTGTATTCCTATGACTGATAAGGGTTTCTAGTTTTTACCTGTATCTGTTGACTATAATCCTGCATGTGCCAAACACTTCTATTGTTCTGATTTTGTCATTGCCCTTAAGAATTTTGCGTGTTGTGATCAAGTCATCTGTCACATCTTTTTCCAGCATAATTAGGTCTAGCCTCCTTGTGTCTTTTCATAATTTAGCCCTTGATATTTCGGTACTAGCCTTGTAGCAAAGCTCTGGACATTTATATAGTTTCTCTGCTTTCTTAAACATATGTAAAATAAATTCTACACTAGGGCTACATATTCTAGTACTGGTCTAACATTGCATGCAGCCTGCATGCAATCCTTTACAATATGTATACAGTAGAACGTTCATAATGTTCCATGGAACTGTGATACATGTGTCAGTAATGTGTCCACAATAAATGTTTATTGTTGCAATATTACTTGTTAAAAATTCACTAAAATTTCAATATATTCAGTTTCACACTATTTACACAGTAACACACTGTATTACACACTCAGTACTTCGGAAGTGAGTAATAATCAACGAAGTAGTCCATGGTACACAGCGCAACTTCGCTCTCGTTGCACCTGGTACAGATAGATTTTCGCTTCCTCTTTCTTCGTTCTGTGTGCTTTCAAATAACGCATTTATGTACATCCATGACTTTAGTACCTGTAGGTGGTATGTAGTCAAGTTTGTAAAGCACTAGGTAGTCTTGAAAAGATTATAGGAAAAGATCAATTTGTAAGGTAGTCGTGAAAAGATCGCTTTGTAAGGTCCCACACAGGAAAAGATTCAGCCAGCCTCGAAGAGAGTCCGTCAGTCTGGAAGAGATTCTGGAAGAGATTCAGCCAGCCTCAAAGAGTGTCTGTCAGTCAAGAAGAGATTCAGCTATTCTTGAAAATATCTTTGGAAAACACCACCATGGAAGCTGCTAACACTGTTCGTCTATGCTACTTGTGTCAGATGCATCATCACTGAACTCAGAAAACGATTTATCCATGTATCATCTATATAAATTGGAGATAGCATAGGTGGGCAAGGGTGGCGCTCAGAGCTACAACTGGATAGGCTCGCTGTATCATCCTCATAGGTGCTGCATCACTGGCATCTGACCTTTGTGTTAGGTCCTTATTGCGCCTAGCTTCACCAATATTATGACCCTTATGTTCTTCAAACAATAAGGTTTGAATTTCACCAACAGAGCGCGATCTTTCAACACCGTGTTGGACAGGTGTTTGGAAACCAGAGGCGCATGCGCCACCCATGGTTACTCACTCAGTACTAACCCAGCCAGCAGCCCAAGGGCATCATGGGAATTTTTTCCAAGGTGGCTGCCTCTCACTGGAGGTCCTAAGAGTCCATTTCGTACACAACCAACCGCACATACATTTAGAATGGGTACGAAAAAAATCGAAGAGTTTTCTCGGTTGGCACAGTTTCCCACCGACCGAGAATACTCGGTTGACGCAGTTCAGTGGTTAAAGATGAAGACCAAAAGTGAGGCAACTAACAATGCTGAGTGTCAGTGGGAGAGCTGAAGATAAAGTCCCAGTCCAGGGTCTATTAAACCCGAACGCGTATCAACGAATATCGTTAGTCGATGACACGATTGTAAGTTGTCCCATTTTCCGACCAAATTTATATCGTAACTCAAAAAAATCGTAAGTTGGGGCAATCGTAAGTCGAGGTGTCACTGTATTTGATTTAGGATTATGCATCTACTAACACTGATCTCCCAGAAAACACTATTTACCTTCATAAATCTCCCAGAATATATATGCTAATGCAGTTTTTATTGTGCAAGATGAAATAGTAGTCCAAACTTCAGTGACAAACAGGTCCTAATAACTGAATATGCATATGATAGGACATTTTTGCTAGGTGGAGGATGGCAATCGTGTCTGAAGTTTAGGGTCAAACAGCTGTTTCATATCTAACTTACTGCTTAGCTCAACAAGTGCTCCATTAACCCTTAACATGCTCGGGGTCTAATATCCTGCTATCCGCACAGGCGCATGTCATTTTGAAAAAAAAAAAAATTATTTTTTCTTCCTAACCTGTTAATTTGTGTTCACTGATCACGGGAAAAATAATAAAAAAATCGTAAGTGCCATATATTGCCCGCTATAGGGCGGGGAAGTCTGGCAAATTATAGGCGCTGACTCAGCATGCGTCCCAGGCGGTCTGTTGCTCGCCAGCTGTCAGGCCAGAGTTGCCACAAAGAGATAATTACCTAATTATTTCAATGTCTCTGATTGATGTTTCATAGTTTTTTTGCTGTAATATTATTCAATAGTGTGTAGTTTGATATATTTATATAATAAAATGAGTGAATCATTGCTGTACTCAAAAATATGGTGTGCATATTGTTGATTCAGTTATGTTCATCAATCAGTGAACAAATACTTTGTCGGTTATTACACTATAAGCACAGGTTATATATAAGTATCTGCATGTTTTGTTCACTATAACGAACCACTAAGTAGCTATTATGAGTCAAAAAGTAACGAGGAGTGACCGCCGAGTACCAGCCAGCCACTCCCGCCCTCACTCCAGTCATCTGACTCGCCCACATTCTCCTCCCACAATACTGTTTTTGCTATAATTCACTATATACAGATGGTATATATAAGTATCTACATGTTTTGTTCACCATAACTGTACATCTAAGCTTGTATGGTGAGTAAATGCACAAAGACATAGGACCTAACACAGTCAGCTGATGGCTGCCTCCCTCAAGGCCACACGCACTAATATTTCTCCTCCAACAATACTGTGTGATGTTATTACGCTATATACATACATAAAATAAATATCTACCTGTTTTATTCACCATACTTGTACAAATAAACTGGTATGGTGCCCAAAGACGATCGTGGTATCCAGTAAACAACACCGTCGTCTGCACGGTGGCGTCATGCAGACGACGCCACCGCCCTCACCAAAATGGCGGCTCCAAACCTTCTCTTGCTGTTTATACCCTCTATACACACGTTATATATAAGTATCTACATTTGTGTTCACTATAGCGAACCACTAAGCTGGTATGCTGAGTGCAGTCAATAAAAGGTGGCCACACACAGTCAGAAAACATCGCCACCACCCTCCCTCCCACAGCATTACTCCTCCCTCCATGGCGCACAGCGCTAAATATCATCGCAATCCTGCTATTATCAGAACCCTGGTCACTTTTATCACAGTCAGGGGTCCTCTGTAATAATATCATCACTACATAATAGCATGAACAAGTATATTTTGGCATTTTTAGGCGATGCTGTGGTCACAAGCTGAACAGCAGTGCTGTGAGCTAATGCTGCGTGCGATTACCCAGACACGAGCACAGCAGTACCCAGCACAAGCACAGCTGTACCCAGTACAAGCACAGCTGTACCCAGCATGATCACAGCCGTACCTAGCACAGAAGCACAAGCAGTACCCAGCACGAAGCACAGTAGTACCCAGCACGAGCCAGCAGTACCAGCACGAGCACAGCAGTACCCAGCAAGATCACAGCCTTACCCCAGCACACACAGCCGTACCCCACGTCACAAGCCGTACCCACTACGAGAGCTGTACCCAGCACGAGACAGCGTACCCAGCATGAGCACAGCCGTCCCAGCACGAGCACAGATCGCCGTACTCCAGCACGAGCACAGCTGTACCCAGCACGAGCACAGCCGTACCCAGCACAATTACAACCATACCCAGCATGAACACAGCAGTACCCAGCACGAGCTCAGCCATACCCAGCACGAGCACAGCCTATTCTATACCCAGCATGACCACAGCCGTACCCAGCACAAGCACAGCCGTACCCAGCATGACCCACAGTCGTACCCAGCACGAGCACGATCACAGCCGTACCCAGCACGAGCACCCAGTAGTACCCAGCACGAGCACAGCAGTACCCAGCACGAGCACAGCAGTACCCCGCATGATCACAAGCCTTACCCAGCGCGAGCACAGCCGCCCAGCACGATCACAGCCGTACCCAGCACGAGCACAGCTGTACCCCGCATGAGCACAGCCGTACCCAGCACGAGCACAGCCGTACCAACAGCACGAGCACAGCCGTACCCAGCACGAGCACAGCTGTACCCCAGCATAGCACAGCCGTACCCAGCACAATTACAACCATACCCAGCATGAACACAGCAGTACCCAGCACGAGCTCAGCCATACCCAGCACGAGCACAGCCTATCTATACCCAGCATGACCACAGCCGTACCCAGCACAAGCACAGCCGTACCCAGCATGACCACAGCCGTACCCAGCACGAGCACAGCCGTACCCAGCACCGGTACAACAGCAGCCAGCACCAGCTCAGAAGCAGCTGAAACAAACACAGCAGCAGCGAGCAAGCAAAGCTGA
>WNGS01092210.1:6223705-6233759 GCA_020271785.1 Procambarus virginalis
CCGTCAGTAGTTTCAAAGCGTTATATGACAAAGAGTGCTGGGAAGACGGACACCACGAGCGTAGCTCTCATCCTGTAACTACACTTAGGTAATTACACTAGGTAATTACCCAGCACGAGCACAGCAGTACCAGCACAAGACAGCTGTACCCAGACAAGCACAGCTGTACCCAGCATGATCACAGCCGTACCTAGCACGAGCACAGCAGTACCCAGCACGAGCACAGTAGTACCCAGCACGAGCACAGCAGTACCCAGCACGAGCAAGCAGTTCCCAGCACGAGCACAGCAGTACCCAGCATGATCACAGCCTTCACCCAGCACGAGCACAGCCGTACCCAGCACGATCACAGCCGTACCCAGCACGAGCACAGCTGTACCCAGCACGAGCACAGCCGTACCCAGCACGAGCACAGCCGTACCCAGCACGAGCACAGCCGTACCCAGCACGAGCACAGCTGTACCCAGCACGAGCACAGCCGTACCCAGCACAATTACAACCATACCCAGCATGAACACAGCAGTACCCAGCACGAGCTCAGCCATACCCAGCACGAGCACAGCCTATTCTATACCCAGCATGACCACAGCCGTACCCAGCACAAGCACAGCCGTACCCAGCATGACCACAGCCGTACCCAGCACGAGCACGATCACAGCCGTACCCAGCACGAGCACAGTAGTACCCAGCACGAGCACAGCAGTACCCAGCACGAGCACAGCAGTACCCAGCACGAGCACAGCAGTACCCAGCATGATCACAGCCTTACCCAGCACGAGCACAGCCGTACCCAGCACGATCACAGCCGTACCCAGCACGAGCACAGCTGTACCCAGCACGAGCACAGCCGTATTCAGCACGAGCACAGCCGTACCCAGCACGAGCACAGCCGTACCCAGCACGAGCACAGCTGTACCCAGCACGAGCACAGCCGTACCCAGCACAATTACAACCATACCCAGCATGAACACAGCAGTACCCAGCACGAGCTCAGCCATACCCAGCACGAGCACAGCCTATTCTATACCCAGCATGACCACAGCCGTACCCAGCACAAGCACAGCCGTACCCAGCATGACCACAGCCGTACCCAGCACGAGCACAGCCGTACCCAGCACCGGTACAACAGCAGCCAGCACCAGCTCAGAAGCAGCTGAAGCAAACACAGCAGCAGCGAGCACCAGCAAAGCTGATGCAAACATCTAAGAACATCGTGTGGGGAGTGTACAGTTGAATAAGTGTTAAATTCAAGTACATAATGTTAGTGTTCAAATTAAGGTTGCAGTACAGTAATTTTAGTGTAAAATAGTTTTCATAAACTGTATTGTAATACTCAACATACAGCAGAACTACTTATTAATACAATGCTAATGGCATAATACAGTACAGTACGAATTTACTGTACAGCATTCACAACTCCATGAGAATTCAAGATGGGCATAACTTCTACTATAAGGTAAATAACACTGTAACACCATTTTTTTGTGGAGTAGTAATATAGGTACAGTATATAATATGATAATGCATTTTTATTGTTTACTAGAAAAAAAAAGACACTGACGAAAACGCCTCTTGAAGGTCACCTCTTGCAACGAATCCAATGCTGCAATGCACCGGGGTTGATCCCATATAGTGCGTTGAATCGAGGTTGTACTGTATTGACATTTAAAATGTCAATGTTTACTATGTATTGATTTATTGTCGCAATAAAACTTGTACTGTAAATTAAAATTAATTTTGTTCATAAGTATCCAAATACTGGTAGCTGTTTTTCAACAAGTAGCCTCTATAGTTTACTGTGCTGAAAAAAATTATAATTATTTGACATATTGAACATAGCTGTCCTAGATGGCCAGTAGTCCATCCATCCACAGTATTCAACCATGCCCAGTTTCCATCAAGGTCAGATAAGCAGAAGTTTATTGGAATTCTGATTATTTTTCTAACAATATTTCACTGAACACAGATACCCAATATTTTATTTTAAGTAGCCCTCTAAATGCAACACTGAAAACACTTCAAAGAATATCTACAAAATTCATGAGTGCTTTGCCTTGATGGGCAGAGGGGCCTGACAAATGAGTGAACAGCGCTTCTGATTCGTAGTCCTGAGGTTCCAGATTCGATCCCCAGTGGAGGCGGAAACAAATGGGCAGTTTCTTTTACCCTGATGCTCCTGTTACCTAACAGTAAATAGTTACCCAGGAGTTAGACAGCTGCTACAGGCTGCTTCCTGGGAATGTGTAACAAAAAGGAGGCCTGGTTGAGGCCCGGGCCGAGGGGATGTTAAGCCTCGAAATCATCTCAAGATAACCTCAAGATGGGTATTATTACATAACATAAGCAAAGGTCCCTACTCATCTGTAGTTAACTTTATCCATGGAGAAAGTACTGTAGGCAATGGCAATGCCAAGTACTATGGCAATGCCTACCAATTAAATTATTCAATAAAGCATACAGGTATGAGTCTCATGCTACATAGCTTCTTAAATAGACTACCACAATATTTACCTCCAGAGTCTAAGCATTCCCAATATCTGTCCCTGGTGTCCCAGCACTGATAGCGGGCTTCCTTGTCTAGGAACTGGGATGACTTTTCACTTATTTCCCTCGGCATTTTATACTGAAAGTGAAAAAAAAGAGCCTTCAATTACTGTATTTCTATAACAAAACAACTTATGTTTAATGCAATACTGTATTAAGTTTGAAGATTTAAAGCAAAAGAAGCAAAGTTTAACAAAAAGATACACATGGTCTGATCACATGAGGCCAAATTTGCACTTGACAGGTTGGAGATCTCTCTCCAACCTGGCAAGTCTTATGATATGAGTAGAAGCTAAAACAAAAAACATTAAAATTGGTGTAAAACCTGCCATCAGGAAGTTACACGGCCAAATAGCAATAGTGGCCTTCCTTGAATCACTTTATAATAATCATGAAAGTTTCAAGCAATTATGAGGCTATAATAATTCACAATAATTAATTCATAGTTCATAATAAGCCAAATAATGACCCAAGAATGGAAACTGACAAGCTAATTCAATAGCTGCCTGATTAGGTAAGGTGTGATAGCTAACCCATAAACTGCGCAACACGTCATATGACGTGTTGAGTAACTTGCCCAAAAGTGCGCATCACGTCATATGACGTGTTGGAGTACTATGCAAGATTTAAACGACCTGCGGATACACAGGGTTCACCTCACCTTCATCAGGGTTCTTGTAAACAGACACCATTTTTTTTTTTAAATCGTGGGCAACATTCCCGGGTGTGAGGGCCTCAGTACTGAGTGAGCCACCAAGGCTGGCAAATGCAGCATGAGCTCACAGCACTGCTATTCAGCTTGTGACCACAGCATCGCCTAAAAATGTCAAAATATATATGTACATGCTATTACTTAGCAATGATAGTATTACAGAAGACCCCTGTGATAAAAATGACCAGGATTCAGATAATAGCAGGATTGTTGTGATAATTAGCGCTGTAGTAGGAGAAGTAATTTTGGTGGGGAGGGAGGTAGCGTTGTCTGCTGACTCTGTGTGACCACCTTTTACTGTCTGGACTTATACTAGCTTAGTGGTTCACTATGGTGAACAAAGCAGGTAGATATTTATATATAACGTCTGAATATACAGTAGTTAATAAAAGCAAACACAGTATGGTGGGAGTAGAATGTTGGCAAATCAGGTAAGGTGAGGGAATGGCAGCCAGTGGCGGGCTGGCTGGTGTGTAATTACCTAAGTGTAATTAATTACCTAAGTGTAGTTACAGGATGAGAGCTACGCTCGTGGTGTCCCGTCTTCCCAGCACTCTTTGTCATATAACGCTTTGAAACTACTGACGGTCTTGGCCTCCACCACCTTTTCACTTAACTTGTTCCAACCGTCTACCACTCTGTTTACAAAACTGAATTTTCGTACGTATGTGTGGTGGTCACTCCTTGCTGCAGTTTGACTCGGCATACCAACTTAGTTTGTTATGAACACAAATGTAGATACTTATATATAACGTGTATATATAGTGTAATAACAGCGAAAGGAGTGTTGGAAGAAGCCATTTTGGTGAGGGAGGTGGTGTCATCTTCCTGACTTGTCATGCTGTGTAAGGGTGGCCACTATGCTCTTTGTGCACTATACCAGCTAAAATGAACAGAACATGTAGACACTCATATATAACATCTGTATATAGCGAATAAAAGCAAAAACAGTATGATGGGAGGAAGATGTTGGCGTGTGAGGAGTTTTTGAGGGAGTGATGGCGAGAGGCTGACTGGCAGATGTGGTGGCCACTTCTCGTTGCTTTTTGACTCGCAATATCAACTTAACTGTTGGTTATGTTCACCATAACCAACAGTAGTTCATTATGGTGAACAAAACATGCAGAAACTTATATATAACCTGTGTATATAGTGTAATAACCAACAAAGTATTTGTTTATTGTTTTATGAACATAATTGAATCAATAATATGCCCACCATAATTTTGAGTACGGCGATGATTCACATTTTATTATTTAAATAAATCACACTACACACTATTGAATAATATTACAGCAAAAAAATGAAGAAAAAATCAGAGACATTGAAATAATTAGGTAATTATATCTTTGTGGCAACTCCCGCCTGACAGCTGTGGCGGAGCAGAACTCCCCGGACACTTGCCGAGTCAGCGCCTCTTTTTTGCCAGACTTCCCTACCCTATTGCGGCCAAAATATGCCACTTACAATTTTTTTATTATTTTTCCTGTGATCAAGGAACACAAATTAACAGGTTTGTGGGAGAAAAAAAATTAGATTTTTTATTATGCACCAGTGGATGACAAATGCCAAATAGGCCAGAGCAGCTTAAGGGTTAAATAGGGCTACAAGAACAGAAGAACTGGCAAAATTTTACTGGTAATAAATATATATACACAGAATATACTGTATACGGTTTTGAAAAAAATAGCATTGTTGCCCATGCCAGATCATCTTGATACTATATCTACAGTATACTACTTTATGTAGTACTATAAGTACTATCACCTCAGAGCCCAAAAGAAAGCAGAATTATTACTATTAAATAAAAAACCAGCATTGAATGTAATGAAATGCCATTTTCTGGGTAAGATCCAGAGGCTTCTGAGCTCACCGGACTGATATGTATGTATTAGACCATGGCATCAATCGATGGAGTTCTTGCCTACCAGAGACCACGAACCAGAACCTGGTCCCCTCAGAAAGGCACAAGGAGCAATGGCTTATGGAAACCCCCAAGTGTTTGGACGCATTCTATGTCTGCCATCGACTGGGATTTGACACCCAGAAAGGTAGGCGTAACAAAACAAACCCCACATGGTAAAAATTGCTACCTAAAACCAAACAGGGAGGCAGAACTCCCAAATTAAAACAAGCAAGTGATCTCAAGTGAATGTCATTCCACATTCTGGGTCCCTTGATTTGCAGAGTATTTCTAGTTTGGTTAAGTCACACTCTTGGAATATCAGATATGTATGTCTTTCTAGTGTGGTGCCCACACTAGAAAGTGGAACCCATAGGTTCCATTGTAACGGAACCCATGGGTTCCGTTACAACGTTCTAGAAAGCGTTGCAGGTCAGGATTGGCATTACAGTTCAGAGTTTTAAATATATAGAGTACACTTGAGAGGATGTGCAGTGACTTAATATCTAACATATTCAAAGATTTAAGGGGGCCAAGTGCTGTCTGGGACCGAAGTTTGTTATTGTTCTAATAGCATTTCTGTGTCAAGTAATTAGAGGACGTAGATGATTTTGGTTAGTAGAACCCCAAGCACAGATACCATAATTGAGATAAGGATAGATGAGAGAGTAATAGGGCATTACCATGGCAGGGCGAGATACATAATATCTGATTTTAGAAAGAATGCTAAATGTTTTAGACACTTTTTTTTTTGCTATATTTTGAATGTGGCCCTGAAAATTCAGCTTGTTATCAATGAGAACACCAAGTAATTTAACATCTACTTTGTTACTAATTCGGATATTGTTAATTCTTAGATTAATTTAATCTGAGGATTTATTACCACAAAAATATAGAAGGTTTTTGTCAATGTTAAGGGTGAGTTTGTTAGCAGTTAGCCAAAGATGGACTTTATTTAGTTCGGTATTCACTGTCATTCTGAATACGAGGGCTAGGACTGGAGAAAATGATGGTTGTGCCATCAGCAAATAAAATTGGCTTGAGATATTGAGAGACATTTGGAAGGTCATTAATGTAGATGAGAAAGGGGAGAGGGCCAAGTATACTGTCCTGTGGAACACCAATATTGATGGGTACAGTGAGTAATGGAATCATTCACAGAAATATTCTGAAGTCTGTCACTAAGGTAAGACTGAAGGTATTGGAGGGAGTGACCTATGACTCCATAATGATATACAGTAATTCAAGAAGGTTGTGGTGGTTAACAGTGTCAAAAGCCTTACATAGGTCAACAAATAACCCAACAGGGAACTCATTTTTATCAAGAGCTGCATGTATTAAGTTAATCATACTAATCAGTGCATCATTGGTACTTTTTTGAGTCTGAAGCCATACTGGCAAGAGCTAAGTATATTGCATTTAGCTATATAAGAGTAAAGCTGCTTGTAGATTAGCTTTTCAAATGCTTTAGACAAGGTTGGCAATACTGATGTCTCAAATTGTTGACATCAGTGAGATAACCAGATTTATGGGCTAAGGTTATTTTTTTATTTTTTTTTTGTAGAATATCAGGAAAGGTTTGGAGTTCAAGTGATTTGTAGTAGAGCAATGCAATGGTCAGAGCTTGAAATCTAGAGGCTTTTTTGTAAATTAGATTTGGTATCTCAGCAAGAGCACCTGACTTAAGAGAAAGGATTCTCTCATTAACATCACAGAGTATGAGGGAGCCAGCCGGCTGAGCGGACAGCACACTGGACTTGTGATCCTGTGGTCCTGGGTTCGATCCTAGGCGCCGGCGAGAAACAATGGGCAGAGTTTCTTTCACCCTATGCCCCTGTTACCTAGTAGTAAAATAGGTACCTGGGTGTTAGTCAGCTGTCACGGGCTGCTTCCTGGGGGTGGAGGCCTGGTCGAGGACCAGCCCGCGGGGACACTAAAAAGCCCAGAAATCATCTCAAGATAACCTCAAGAAGTATCTCCTTGAAACAACTTTGGAGATGACCCCTAACCTATACTTTTTCTCATTGTCATGTTTTTTATTAATAGCTTTTAATATATCCTTAGTAAGTCATGGATTGTTTAACCTTTTAGTTGTGGCTTGTTTAGTTCGCATTGGACAGTGGGTATTATAGAGGCTCAGTTTTGTGAAAAAATGTTTGCACTGCTAGGTTGATGTTCACTATGTTACCTATTTCAGTCTCTCAGTTGATATTTGCAGCATCAATAAAGTTGTTTATAGAAGTTTCATTGTGCAGCCTAAAGCTTATTTTCATTATATCTACAAGTGGTTTATTAATATTGGTTAGAAGAAATGTGGGGTAATAGTCTGTGGTCCAATCAGTGATTATCCCTGAAGTGAAGAGGTTATGTTAGTCCAGATGTGGTCAAGAGTAGAAGCAGTCATTTCAGTAATTCTGGTAGGTTAGTAATTAAGGGTATGACCAAGCAGGAATTCATACAGTTGAGGAAACTATTTGTAGCAACTTGTGGGTTATCATGCTCGCAGAGGTCAATATTAAAATCCCCCTGATATTATTAGTTGGTTTTTCTTAAGTTTGTTCGTTAGTACCCTGTATTAGATTTCTAAGGTAGAGTTGAATTCAGCAACATCAGTGTTAGGAATTCTGTAAACTGTTCCCACAGTCAAGTCAGCCTTGGCACCCTTGACTCTGAAACGGGCAAAGATATACTCGCCACAAGTGTCTAGTTTTAATAACTTTTAAGCTTGTCAGTTCTTATGGTAGTAAAGAGTAGTACCACCACCTCTCTGGATTGACCGACAGTTGTGAATTGCCGAGTAGTTTGGCATGTTATAGAGTTGTGCTGTATCATCTTTCAACCACATTTCAGATAGTATAATAAAGGTGATTTTGTTGTCAACTGTTTGAATTAGGGCACTAATATCATCAAAGTGTTTGCTTAGAGATCTTACATTCAAGTTAATTACAGAACATTGTGATAATGTGTTAATACAGTACAATGTTTGCATCATATGCTGTATAATACCTGCAATTTTCATCATTAAAGTAATGACTGTCATAGATACTTAATAAGAGGTTTGGTTCTGGGTCTATTAGTTGCATAAGTAAGCTGTTTGATGGTAAAATGACAAAGGTATAATTAATGATGCAATGTAAAGAGAAAAAATAAAATAAACTAATTTCAGCAGAATGATGAAATTTGGAGTAATTAAAACAAAATCTAGATATAAAAATAACTATAGCATGAAATGCAAATAAGATAGGAACAAGTAAAAATGAATTAGGATTCACTGTAATTAGACAAGTAGAATACAGATGCCAAGTAAAATTAAAGTTTCAATAAAGATTGAATATGTTTAGAACATGTTAAACTAGAAAAAATGAGGTAGATTACTTTGAGGTACACCCACATATACTGAAAACAACAGTTTACAATTCAGGCACAGGCATAGCCAGAGTAAAATGGAGCAAGGGAGTATGGGGAAGGCTAGGTAACGATGAAACCTAGGTTACCTAGCCTGCACTAGGTAACAAAGGGGTTAATTAAGATAAGGCACTGATAGGGTTAGTCAGGTCTGATACCCAACATTGGCAGAGGCATTTATTGAGTTTTTTCTCACTTTTATTGTGCCATCTTTAACTTAGCACTGATGGATCACTCCTTAGTTTTGTTTATGGATTTGTTCAAATTCAAATTTTTATTCAGGTAAAGTACATACATACAAGGGGTGATACAAATATTGCTGAATTTATAGATAGAGCTAGTAAATACAATGCCTAAAGCCACTATTACGCAAAGAGTTTCGGGCAGGAAAACCACTAAAGACTAAAACTTAATACTAATTGAGATTAAAGTATAAAATGTGTTGAGACAATATAAAAATAAAAAAGGGGGAACATGGCAGGAAAATACAATTTGGTCGACAAACAGCATTGTATAAAAATAACAGACATGGGTTGACATTACAGGGATAAGGTAGGTTACAGGGAACTGTCGCAGACGGTAGGAGTTCCTGCCTTTTACTGGTCAGGAACTTGTTGATGTACACCCCCTTGTTAGATAATACTGCTGCCTGACTACGGGCACACCACAGCCCGTGCTACTTGGAACTTTGTTCCAGGTAAGTAAGTAATTATCAAAAGAAGGCACCAAACCGGGAAGGCTATGTAGCACCATCAAATGTGCGGAATAATCAGAGGGCGCTAAATATCACCAAGGATGCCAATACGAGAACAAAAACGCATAAGGCGAACGATATCAAAAGTATCCGAGTCACCAAGAATTCTATTGCGGGACAGGTGACCGCGAGGGGCGGTCGGAAAGCAAGACACACGCTCGTCCTGGAAGTCAGGACATTCAAGAAGGACATGCACGACCGTAAGAGGGACAATGCAATTAGGACAATAAGGAGCAGGGCGGCGTTCCATCAAGTGACCATGGGTTAAGCGAGTATGGCCAATACGCAACCTCGCCAGAGCAGTTTCCCATCGCCAGTTATGGTGATAGGAGGATGGCCACGAGGAAACACAACATTTCAGAGTACGGAGTTTGTTACCAGTAACAGACGACCAAGAAGCCTGCCAACGGATAAGGATGGAGGAATGGATAACCGGGTAAAAGTCGGAATAAGGAATACCTTTACGAGAGATAGGACAAGAGCGGACAGCTTCCTTGGCGGCAGCATCCACACGCTCATTTAAAGACACGCCAATATGGCTGGGAACCCAACAAAACTTAACAGACTTAAATTTACTGTGAACAAGAAACAGCCAATGCTGGATCTCGACAACTACTGGATGAACCGGATTAAAGAACCCGAGAGCCATGAGGGCACTAGGAGTCAACCAACAACCACAAAGAAGACTGACAACGAGAAAGCTGGAGACGAAGAGCATAGAGAATAGCATATAGCT
>WNGS01092210.1:6243231-6268188 GCA_020271785.1 Procambarus virginalis
TCTGCATAGTACTACAGTATATTGTAGTCATATTAGTCTATTTTTTTTGTTTACTCTGGCACTTAAGAGGTTAATTGCCAATTTGAATAGTTATGAAATTTTCACAATAATCCTTGGAAAAGCATCATTAGAATTATGCTGTACAACACAAAATTTGAAAGTACTGTATTGCGAATTATTGATACTTTTTAATTTCTTGGTTCTGAATACATCCAGATATATCCATAAGCTGCTTTAACTAAATACTTTGCTGTTTTGTTTGACATGGGGTCTTGAGGAAGGCATTCCCACAAATCAGTCTGCTAATGTTTTATTAAATTTTATTTACCCATAAATTTACCAAAAACTTCAAAATGCTATAGGCATCCTTCCATTCTTGCAACATAAATACCAGGTAGCTTTTTTTTTATGCTGAAATTGTGTAGGTTTTTGTACCTGAAATGTTCTGTTTCAGGAGGTTGTGCCAGTAAGTCTAGTCAAAGTTGAAGTAAAAGATGAAGAGGATGATGAACATATTGACGTGGACGACGACGCACGGTGCTACCAGCGTGTCGGTGTCGTCAGTCGACGCGCACAAGTTTCACATGTTTAAACAACCAAAGCGGAATCCAATGACGACACTCAGTGTGGATCATCAGGAACTGAAGGGGTAGGAACATGAGACTGTCTTTATAATGAAGTTTTGTTATCTTGGATATTTGTTTCACAGTTCTCTGTTGAATCCCTGTTCACAAGTGTTCTCAGAATTTTTCTTTTGACAGTTAATTTCATAGTTATTGATATTAAGCTATATATGGATAGGTCCATTGTTAATACCTGAATTACTAATAGGTATCAATTTCTCTTCAGTTGCCTAAAAATTGAATCAAAGCTGAATTTTTAACCATATAACTTTACCCTGTGGAAAAGTTATAGTTGTTGAGAGAATATCCTATATGGTATGATGGGAAATGTGAATACTGTACATATTCTACCTTTATAGGAGCTCACTTTGTTACTGTAGTTTATTTATGGTAGTTCCAAACAAATTATAATTGTTTACTAAGGAATGAAAGGTCAAGCTTGAAATTACTTGTCTGAAAAGATTTATAATTTTAAAAGTAAATCTTGGCAAGGATCTTTGCCCCACAAAATATTAGCCTGTGATTGACTTTTGAGGTCCAAAGAAGTACAATACTGGTATTCTAGAGCTGTTCTTGTTGTTGAGTTGTAGCGCCAAGTATTCCTCCGAGAGTTTGGACAATTTTGGGACTTGCTATGAAATGCTGGAAGTTATGCAGCACATCAATTGCATATGGATTAAATAGTTATATAACTAGCTTATTTTATTTACGGTATATTTCTGTCCAGTACCGTGGTTGGAAATGACATTTCTTGATTGAGACTTAGAATTGGCAGTAATCCAAAAACCACCTTTCGTGTGATATATCTATCAAATTATTGTCTTCTTTAGAAGTATTGGAACCCAAGGATAAATTTGTATTCCATATAACTAGAACACTAAATATTAATTGGTATCCCATATGAGTATTGGAACCCCTAAATATAAATTGGTATTCCATAGGAATATTTGAACCCCAATATTAAATTTGTATTCTGTAGGAGTACAGTATTGGAACCCCTGAAGATAAATATATTTGTTCTTAGACTTCAAATTTGCAATCTTTTATCTTAGAATTACATGTACACAAATTTTTCATTTTGTTTTGAAATGGACAAGCTGCTATTGTTTAGGTCTTGTCAGTGACCCAAGAATAATGCTTGTGGATAAAAAAAATCAGTTTTGTTGATTGACAAAAAATTTTTTGTGCCGTAATTGTAAAATGGACGCGGTTGTGAACATCTCTAGTTTACTCTTTCACTGGCTTTCCCCCACGGTATCCTTGACCATAGCCTGCCCCTGCTGGCCCTGTGTGTACCTGATCACTCACTGATTTTATTGGCATCTGATACATAAGTCTTACCATTTTTCCTCTGCAGTCTTAATCATTCTTGCATAATGCAGGGCTATACCATATTTTCCCTGTTTCTTGTTGTTCCCAATCTTGTCTCCTGACAAGAGGAAACGTCACTCCTGCGTACATTGTCTCGCTGCTCCACTCTTTCAGTATATGGGATAGTATTCTAGTTCACTCACTCAGTATACAGTATATTATGCTGATCCATTCATACATATGGAGGAATTCCATATGTATATACTATATGTATACCTGGAATTTGCCTAACTACATGCTTTTGGCAAATCTGCTAGTTTTCTAGTCTACTACTGTACTTGGATACATTGTTTAACTGTCTTTGCATCTTTCGTTTATTCTGATGCCTAAGTCTTCACCCAATCATCCATATCAAATGTAAATATACAATATTCATTCACTTTACAATCCTTTCTTTTTCAAGAGTATATTATAAACATTGTGTTTTGTGATAGTTGAAGAACAACATTGCTATGTTGGATGCTGTATAAACTTCACAGTTACCAAATTTTTATCTTTGGTATTTATTAGGTTTATTATGTTTGTATTGTTGTTGTGTTAAGGACTACACACTTGAACATCTGAAGATTCATATCATCCCACATTTTGTTTGAGGATGCTAATTCACTAACAAGGCCAGCTCAGTTGCAAATTTTTCTAAATACATAGTAAGTGTATTTATATTGTGGTGAGAGGGGGAGGGTCATTATTAATACATGTATATTTAATATCATAATCAAAGTATCATTGATTTAGAATTTAAAACAGATTGAGAGAATTTACCAAAAGCTGTATGCATGAGGATGAATGTTGCAAAACAAACTAGAGAAGTTGAAATAAGATTACATGAAGACGACATCATAGTGCTAAGGAACAGCATAGTTTTTTTAGATTAAATCATTCTGCCAGTGTATAAATGTTGAGAAATACCTTCAGATTCTGCAATGCATGAATGGATAGTTATACTACTAATGTAGGCATTAGAATAAGATATTCATATGCTACACTGTGTGCCCTCGATAGGGTGGATCATGCTTCAATAGTACCTTAGGTGGAGCAGAAAAATGGATAATGGACAAATCTTTATACATGGGAACATGGTGCTCTTTAGACCCAAGCCCCTTGATGCACAGGACCAATTCGGTGAAAGTATACACACATTTTCATTTTCCCCATTATTTACAATTATGCTTTTTTCCCCCCCCCCCCCCCCCCTCTACTCTTGGTACAAATTGTACATGTGAATTTTCTGGACGTGTCCCAGCTATATGCATTTTGCGTGTGCTAAAACAGGTAAACGAAGGGGGATTCCTTAATATGAAAGGAAAAAGTTAAATGGACTGAAAAGAGTGGCTGGCTGGGAAGTGAGGTAGTTGGCACAAGAGTTTGGGTTGGACTTAGTACCGTTACATTACTGTTTCTGATATAAGAGGTTTATGACTAGTGTAAATCATACTATAACTAGTCTTGAGAATCATTGTTCTACATTACATCAATAGTACTGTACTGTGCAATATGTTGAACTCATACTTTCTCTACATTGGTTAACATGGAATGGATTGTGAAAGGTAAGTTAAAAAAAAAAAGTTTCCTTATTTTCCTATGTTTTTTATTTTAAAATTTTTATTTTCCATTTACTTTACAGTATATATAACAAGTCATTGTTTATTTATTATATATGGATGTGTGAATATTTGTAAAGTTGTATTTTAAAATTTGGGGTTAGAGGGAGGAAAAATATTGGGAGTAGTGTACAGTGGAGAAAATATTGACAGTTGTGACAAGTCCAGTCTCAATCCCATAACATCACTGTTCTATTGAGGTTTCTCCGTACAGTATTGTTCTTCTTTTGTTGTTCATTTGTACTGTTAACAAATAACTCTTACCACTGGTTTTCTTTCAGGGGAAAAAAACCTTGTGCTTCAACTTTTCAGTATTTTTTTGTTTTCCCCTATTTTAAAGACAAATGGTTTCAACTGACAAACACCAGTTAAATTCAAAACTGAAGTTCATACTTCAGCTTTTATATATTTTTTCTCTGAAATTAAGCACTCATCTTTGAACATTGCTTTTAAACTGACAATAAATTTAGGTCGTACTAAGTTTTTAGATAATGACGTTACTTCTTAGTAAAATGCTATAATGATTAGTGTGAATTAAGTTTTGTTTGTATCGTTATAGAAGTTCAGTTTTATGTCATCCTTTGTGTGTGTGTGTGTGTCTGAAACCCCTTCATATTGCGAGCAAGTTATAGTGACACTTTTTTCTCCAAATGTTTAGTTAGGCATTCGGAGAAAAATGTAATTTATTATATCCCAAGATCCCCAAGTGTGTGCTAATCTGTTCATGAAGTGTGCCTCCTTAATACAGTACAGTATTGGCATCTACTGGTTTGATCACATTGGAATCGTGGAACATTATTCTTAACAGAAATATACCTTAGAAGGCATATTTTGTGTGTGAATTATTTGGCCATGAACATTTGAATGAGCTATGGATGATAAAATTAGTTTAGAGATGCTGGAGGCTTCAAGTGTTTTGATAATAGGATTTAGAGAGTATGTCGTGTGACTTGACAAACTGTTTCCGTGTAGTAAAGAGATGCTTGGTGTTCCATGTAGAGATGTGTTCCACCTCGTGCTTTGATTTTGTTAAAAAATTTTAGTTATCATTAATCTTGTTGTTGTTAAATATTGTTAGCTTGTGTAGGGCAAAGCTACCAATGATTACACTAAGGTTTATGACTAGTAACAGGTCAAACTGTCACAGTTGCATAGGTTATTTGCTTGATGGTCAACCAATTGATTATTTCTACTAGTGTTTTTATACTTTGGCTGTGGTTAATAAAGCGGATGCAGTTCATATAGTAATTATGCAGTTCATTTAGTAATTGTGGAGTTCATTTAATAATTATGCAGTTCATTTAGTAATTTATGCAGTTCTTACATGAATGTATTAAATTTGGCCATACATGTACATCAGTAGATGATTGCAACAACTTTTTTCAGTACGTCATGATTAAAAAAATTTAATCTTTAAAATTATTTCATGACGAGGAGTGCCATGCCAAATCTTATTTTGTGCCCGCTAAGGAGCATGGCCTTGTCTAAATTCATCAAATATTCAAACTACCTTGAAATGTTCAAACAGCTATTGAAGGTGCACTTAAATTATCTAGTAAAAAAACTTTAAATGCTTAGGCTATCATTCAGGTTAAGGATTTGGTACTTGCATCGAGTCGGGTACTCTGTATGCCACCAATGAAGATAATCACAGCAAGCATGTGCACAAACGGTAAATAGAAAGGAAGAACTGGGTAAATTACGGAAAAGAATGGCTAAAGAAAAAGTTACAACTGGGAAGAACAGTTTTGTTAGAAAGTGGAGATAGTGTGTTGCAGTAAGAACAAAATGTTGAAGTCTGGCCAAGATTAAGTAAAAGGATTTCTTGTATGAGTAAAATGTTCAACTTGTTGCTGGTTAACATGCAAAATGTTAGGAAAAAAAAATAGATACCTGAAAATTGGGCCAGATCGGTCAATTTGTATTTATTTTAATTAATCGCGTACAGAACTGGTTGCCGAGAGTTCCATCTGGGATTTTTTTTCTCTCCCATTTAACAAAAATGACTTGTTGAGGCTGGAAAGCCTTTATCAAAAAATTGCCAGAATTACTATTTTCCTGCTTGATAAAATGAGATATCTTCGTTACTTTTTTCATTAGAAATCCTATATCTGAATTATTCACCAGTTTTAAAAATTCTGCTTGTCCTTGAATTCATCCATGGGTGGGAATTTAGATGCAAATGATGCAATACTATTTTATCCTCGTATCTTTGATAAAGCTAATTTTCTTAAGCACACAGTGTTTATAAATGAGAGATCTTCAGGAGTGTACAGTACAGTATAACTTTTCTTGGCCTGTTGGAGTTTTAATGCAAAATATTTTTGTCCAACTTAAATTAATATTTTTGATAGTTACCCGACCTGTATCTGTTTACAGTACAAGAGCGAACTTTGTTTACCTTTTAATATAAAGGGTGTTTTCATTTAATTTTGTATAGAACACATTAATGAGTAAAATAGAAGCTGGAGTTTATATAAAAATAAATATTAGTAAATATCAGTTTTTAAAATTTACTAATATTTTCAGTTCTTTTAACTTGTGAATATTTGTTCGTATATATATCACAGTATTAGTGTCAGATGTAGTTTGATGTATGTTGAAGTACTGTATGTATATTTTATAGTACCGACAATAGTAAAGGATTTGATGTAATTTTAAGTAATATTTTTAATACTTAACTTTACACATCACCTGAAGTCAGTAAGTTGTACAAATAAATGTGACTTAGTGTTTGTATCTTTGAGCCCTCGGTAGTTTGAACTTCCTAATCTGACTTCATGCTCTGTTATCGTACTAGCTTCTTAACGCTTTTCAACGAGTCAATAGAATGTGTTTACCGGAATATTGTAACTATTAAAACTTGCTTCAGTAGAATTAAACCTTGTTTTACTTCAGTTGTTCCATTACAAGGCTTCGAAAATTGTATTTTGAATAGAATCCGACAGTTCCAACAGCCAGAAAATGGATTTCTTCTTTAACTAAATACACATGGTGCATTTATTCAGAACAGATTCAAAGTAAAATGAGGTTTGAATTTGTTTTAATTTTTAGAAACTATGTTGTTAGTCATGCTTTATTTGCCTAGCAAATGTTTAGTAAACTTGCATCATAACATTGAGTGTGTTGATGGAGAGTGCACCCACTACATGTAAACTTTGTTTTGACTGTGATCTCGGTTTTTGTCCGATTACAGTGATGCTTGTTTAAGATCAGTGTATTCTTCTATCTTGTACAATCATTTTGTAGGAGGAAATTTCAAGTTTGTTGGAGTGTAATTTGTAGTAGCTATCCTTATGTAAGGAAATCTGCCACCATTAACTTTTGAAACATTCTTACAAGATTGCTTGTATTGGTTTGTTTATTAATAAAGAATATCTTTCCTGATGAATGCTTTATTGAATCCCACCTGCATATTCTTCATTTCCCAAATTAACATAACCTGGGCCTTTTTTTTTTCAAGATACTGTATTCAAATTTATTGACAAGTACATTGTTAGTTTTCAAATTATATATAGATATATAAAAATTTACATACTGTAATATGAATTCAAGATAATTTGAGTTTATGGTAAAGGTAAATTTAGGTATGATGGTGAATGATAAATAGGTGTTAATATTCCCTTGTTGGTAAATATATACAGATGGGAGAATTGTGAGACACTCCCTGATGCTGGTTCTGACATCAGTGTTAATACATGTACAGTATACACTAGGATATAAGGAATCTAAAGTGAACTTACAATATGTGGGCTTTCTTCACCACTCGATAGGCATGTCACCACTCAATGTCATGGTAGTGTTGTCAAGGAATTCACTTACCATGGTTCATAGAAATGTCAGATCATTTGAAACTTTCATAGGACTAAACGAGAGCATTAATATACAGTATATTGGCCCAGATTTTTTAAGTTTTAATGCTCGACTATTGCACAGATTTTTTTCAAGTCTAGTTGCAAACTTAGTTAACAGTGTTAACATTTTATAAGTTTCTCATTCATCTCTTAACAAGAGCAATACAGCAGGTACCTATTTCCAATCAGACTTGTTGTATCGAGTACTGATATATATATAAAAAAAGTTCAGCACTAACAGCTATCCACTCCCAGGGCTTGGCCCTCGGCCTAAATCTAAGGAAACTAACCAACCAAAGGTTATTCAGTATATGTTAGTGACAAAGTGAAAAAATTAGTAGAAAAAAATATGCTCATTATGACCCAAGTAATGTGCTTCATCCTGACACTAATATAGTACTGTATTTGTAAAACTTTACAACCTGAAGTGCAGTTGTAGTAATGACTCAATAGCCAAAGTAAATGTAGAATCCATTTATAGCTTGTGTTCAATTCTTAAAATGATGCTCACTCTTGAATGTATTGCAACAACCAGTAAATTCGATATTTCAGAGATTTTGCCTGAACTAGACTATCTGAGCTGCAGTTAAGGAGGAGGAACCATTACAAACTCCCAAGTGGCTTTCCTGTGGATTGCTAGCAAGCAGTTTGAATTCCAAGGTATTAAGTTTCTTAGGAATGTCTTAATTTTTTTATAAATAACTTTAGATTACCACTATAATAAATTCTTCTACTTTTTGTATTGTAGCTATCAACATTGTTTTGCAATGTTTGCCTTCAAAAAATGGCATTTGATTAAAATCCATTAGAATGATGATAATTCTTTATCTGCTCCACCCTTTCAATATCATATTTTCACATAGATTCATAAATGACAGTAGGTACTGTATTTCATTGCATTGAACTTTCTAATAAATACATAATGTATGTATTCCTATGCACAGTTCACAGTGAGGTGTAGTTTAAAGTTTGAATTCCTGTAATGGTTTAAGCAATCAATCAGTTTTACCCCTTTTTGTAACATATACTCTGAACAAACATTTTAACTACCATAAATAGTGACCAATTACAGTGACTAAACACCTTCATAGTGGGCAGTTAATTTAGTATCATTTAACACTTTGAGTCCAGGTGTGTAAGGGGCAGTGAAGATGTGTGGGAGGTAGAGAAGCAGATGTCAGTAAAGTTAGTCTTGGTCTGTACAAAACTTATGGAAAAAAGATAAACCTCGCATGAGATTATTGACAAATTTATCTAATAGTTAATGGTGGAAGTGCCAGTGCCAAGTACTGTAGTGTAAGATGCTACTGTAAAGTTGTTGTATACCATCAAAGTATTTTTTTAGCAACATTGCTCTGAGTGAGCAACTTTTTTGTATAGCGTGAAGTTGTTATTTTTTGCAGTTTGATAATTTGGATCATGTTGGCTCGATACTGTGGGCAAAATGGTTTACATCAAACCTTCATATTCTGGTTGCTACAGTGGAACCATGTTTTCATTAGCATATAACGGCAATCCTTGGCAAATATTTCGGTGCTTTAATTATAAATTTATTGCAATTATTTTGGCTAGAACGTAATGCTTATAAAGACTGGCATTCACTATACCACTTCTGTCACATAGTTTGGCAGAGTGGTCATACACACCTTGCCTCTCGACCATCCAACTCCCTCACTGCACCTTGCCAATACTCGCATCCCTCCACAATGTCGGCTTTTTCTGCTAACTGGAAATATATTTCTACTTTCCCCCCCCCCATTTCAGCACTATGCCCATAGTAGGAAAACAGCATGTCAAGGATTTGGGAATAATGATGTCCGACGATCTAACGTTTAGGGAGCATCACCAAGCAAATATTGTGTCTAGAATATATAGAAAGATGATAGGATGGATTACAAGAACTTCCAAATCCAGGGATCCCATCACAATGGTTGTACTCTTCAAGTCACTTGTGTTGTCCCATCTCGAGTACTGCTCAGTACTCGCTTCCCCCTTCAGAGCAGGAGAGACTGTTGAAATAGAGGGAATACAGAGGACATTTACGGCATGCATAGACGTGATAAAGCACCTAAATTATTGGAATCGTCTCAAAGCTCTCCAAATGTACTCACTAGAAAGGAGACGAGAGAGATACCAAATAGTATACACATAGAAAATACTGTAGGGCCAGGTCCCAAATCTACACAGTAAAATAACAACATATGGAGTGAACGATATGGAAGAAAAGCAGAATAGAACAGTGAAGAGCAGAGGTGCCATAGGCACAATCAGAGAACACTGTATAAACATCAGAGGTCTGTGGTTGTTCAATGTCCTCCCAGCGACTATTAGAAATATTGCTGGAACAACCGTGGACATCTTCAAGAGAAAACTAGACTGTTTTCTAAAAAAAAGTGCCAGACCAACCGGGCTGTGGTGGATATGTGGGGCCTGTGGGTCGCTCCAAGCAATAGCCTGGTGGATCAAACTCACAAGTCAAGCCTGGCCTCGGGCCGGGCTTGGGGAGTAGAAGAACTCTCAGAACCCCATCAAACAGGTATCAAGCAGGTATGACTACTGCTCTTGTGAAAAAGAAATAGAAGTTCACAATAAACAATGTGACATTTAACATTAAAATCCATTGAAATGGATATTCATACATGGACTATCAGCAGGGACACATGACACATGGCATAACCAACCAGCAAACCTGACCTGGATCCACAATCTGACTTGAAGCATCCTTTTCTGATGCTAGCTACCCAAACAAAAAGCACGGGCTACTAACAATTAGGAACTCCCCAGGCCTCTGGGGATATTGTGGCAATGGGAGCTTGGGAAATGATCAACTCAAAACTGAGGAAAGAAATAGCAGAAAGTATAAGCACGTCATAAGAAACTACACGAAAGGAAAGAAACCCCGAGGAGCTCGATAATTGTTGTTGAAGGGTAATTGTCCCATCTGTAATGTGTCTGGCTACTACCAGATGGTTCTAGTTGAGAGAGGGGATTAATATACAGTACATTAAATAGCTGTACGATCTAAGTTTGTGAGTTTGTGAAGAAAAATGACAGGTTGGATAACAAGAACTTTTCACACTAGAGATGCTATACCGATGATGACACTTTTCAAAACGCTTGTGCTCTCTAGAGTGGAGTACTGCTGCACAATGACAGCCCCTTTCACTGCGGGTGAAATTGCTGACCTGGAGAGCGTGCAGAGATCCTTTACTGCTAGAATCCACTCGGTAAAACATCTAAACTATTGGGACCGACTAAAGAGCCTAAATCTGTATTCCCTTGAGCGCAGGCGGGAGAGATACATAATAATTTACACGTGGAAAATATTAGAGGGGCTGGTCCCAAACCTGCACACAGAAATAACATCACATGAGACCAGAAGACATGGCAGGATGTGCAGAATACCCCCCGTTGAAAAGCAGAGGTGCAACTGGTACTCTGAGAGAGAACTCTATCAACATCAGAGGCCCGAGACTGTTCAACACGCTTCCACTACACATAAGGGACATAACTGGCAAACCCCTCACAGTGTTCAAGAGAGAACTGGATAAGCACCTCCAAAGGATACCTGATCAACCAGGCTGTGACTCATACGTCAGGCTGCGAGCAGCCGCGTCCAACAGCCTGGTTGATCAGTCCAGCAACCAGGAGGCCTGGTCGATGACCGGGCCGCGGGGACGATAAGCCCCGGAAGCACCTCAAGGTATCCTCAAGGTAAGGGAGTGCCTCCTTTAAACAAGACGAGTCATCAAGGAAATTACTGATAAGGTAATTTTGTTTTATTTCTGGGAAAGACTCCTCAGTGTCTCTCAGAGTTTAGCTCTATCCTACCAAACCTTAACCTAATAAATCACGCTCTTGAGACGAGTTTGTCGCCTACCTAGAGCTAGGACCAGATTCTGACTTGCTACGAGGTGTGGAGAACAACATGATCCAGAGATCAACCATGTAACTGGGAAAACCCTACCAGAAAGCATAGAGACAAAAAAGCAACTGACTGAAGGAAATTAGCCGCCCCTTGGTAAACAAGGTAAACAACTTTTGCCATTATGTAAAGCCCTATCTATAAAGGGCCCGGCCTCTACCAGAAGCAGCTCAGACCACCTAGTGCCTGGAACTACCTGCCCTCTCATTCTTCTGCCTGGTGTAGCCCATACTATACAGTACCTGTAACCTTTTCTTCATGATTATTGCTTTGGATATGATGAGGGGATGTTTGTGTCATACTCTGGCAGGTATGGGTGAATTCTGCTCCTCAATTGCCTGCTCTAACACTGCTTAAGTGAAATACACCCATGAGTCTTGGCCACCTGTATTTTCTCATACACGAAGGTCTGCATGCATGTTTCCCATTTCCCTTCATTGGAAAGAACTGTATAATCTTTCTATTGGGCCTAGCTGGGCTTGGGTAAAGTAAGCATTGGAAGGTTGAAATCTTTGTTACTGATTTGCCATTGAAAAGTTTAATATATTTTGTATGTATGTTACTTCAACCCCACACACACTTAATGTTTCTCAAACTTGTGTGGTGGGTAATAAAGCCAATGAGTGCTTCCTTCTAGAAGATCTATTTTCCCCCCTACCCAGGTAAAAGCTCCCTGTTGATTTCACGACTCCTGCTGTGTTAAGGCCTGACTTGATACTGGTCTGTGACTCCCTTTCAATTTTCTCCCTTCACCTTCCTCTTCTGGGGCAGTGGCTACATTCACATCAGCAAGAGTGACACGCTCTTCATTCTTTACCGATTCTTTGATGAGTGTCATGACCCCCCCCCCCTCAAACCACAGTGTTATATTCTCCCTCAAAAATTCTGCTTTCATGCCTCAGCTCTAGAGCCTTTTATTCTTCCCCAATTCAGAGCTTAAATCACAGGCTGCTTGCTTGCAGGTTTCCCTCTGCATTTTTGCACTGTTCTTTTGTAATATTTCTATTCTAACCCATTGGCTGCACATCTGTTAATATCTCACGACCCTTCCCCCCAGTGCACATCAATAAAAATTCTAAAATTTTTGTTTCTTTCTGATACTGTAGTGTTAAAATGCATTCCCTAATCACGGGAAAATAATAACAAAAATGTATGTGACTTACTTTGGCCATGGAAGCCTAGAAGTCTCACTATGACAATTGATGAGTGTTCATCGGGCAATTGCTGCCGGGTGGTTGCCCCAAGCCAGCCATGGGGCAGGAGAAGCCGCGAAGATATTTTATAATTTTATACATATTTATTCCAATGTGTCTGATTAGTTTTTCTCTAGTTTTCTGCAGAAGTATTATTCAATAGTGTTTTCTTTTTTTTAGAAATTTATATACCTGTATCAGAATGATGAAATATATTCATGTCATTAAGATATGCACTATATTATTTGGTTTTGCTGTGTATACACATTTTACATAAATTAAAATTTTCAAACATGATGATGAACCAATAAACCATTCTGGTGGGTGCAGTGATCCTATAATATGTGGTCAGTGGTCAGAGTTCAGCCTAGCTCGGCATGTTTTGCAGGAAATTATAACTGCACACATTGGATATAGTCATATTTTCTTTGTATTTCTAATATTTTACCGTTTTTTTCCAAGTGCAATGGGCAGTCAGTAATATTATCTTCACAATACTCTACAGTATATAGATCATAGGAATGCACAGATATTTTGTTGTCACTAATATGCACACTATATTATATTCTTTGAACAATAAAACATAGTATTGATATTACACTATATAAACACACATTATATATAATCAGTCTCCGTGGTGTAGTGGTAAGACACTCGCCTAACGTTCCGCGAGCGCTTTGTCATGGGTTCGTATCCTGGCCGGGGAGGATTTACTGGGCGTAAATCCTTAACTGTAGCCTGTTTAACTCAACAGTAAAATGTGTACATGGTTGTAACAAAGATTCTTTGCGGCAGGGATCGTATTCCAGGGACCTGCCCGAAACGCTACGCGTACTAGTGGCTGTACAAGAATGTAACAACTCTTGTATATATCTAAAAAAAACTGCAGTATTTAAATTTGTATGCACCATAATGAAGCAATAAGCAGTTCTGGTGGGTTTGGTAATGATATCCAAGGACAGCATAGTGCCACACACACACTACCGGTAGACGATGCCACCAGACGACACAACGTGATGAAGCAAAAGGCATCATGATATACCAACCCATCCTCCTGTCTAGATAGTACTTTTTGTTACTATGTGCACATAGTACAAAAATTTACATACTAAGCAATTAGATAGTAGACCTTTGTACTATTCACTTATAATAGACTGAAAAAAATGAAGTTAAAAAAAAACTTAAGTATTACTAGGCCTAGTATAGCACACATGTACTATATTAGGCCTCAGATAGCGTGTATTAGACCTAGGAAGGTTAGGTTAGGTTAGTTAATTTGTCTTTGCAACATAAGTAGAAAATCATTTATCAGTTTGTCCAAATTCAATAGTACTGATTTCTACTTTCTAATTGTGTTGTACGTCAGTGCTGTATATGTACTATGGTCCTCGTCCTTCCTATAAGTACTACGAAAATAGGAGGATGGGCTGAATATACTATGCACAGTACTAATTCTAGGCACAATGTTGCTATTATCAACATCCTGATAACAATAGTGTGTAATTTGATAAATTTTTTATAATGTGTGGAACATCACTATACTGAAAATTATGGTGTGTGCATAATAGTGACATGGCCATTGTATTCTTAGAACAAGAAAAAAGTGCTTTTACCAATATTACACTGCATATAGTATAGGCATCCATCAGTCTCAGGAGACTATGGAGTTGCACTCTGGTTGCTGGTCTGGAGTGCCTTCTCCAGGGCGCAAAGCCAGGGTAGGTTGATACAGGGGAGAAGCTGTCACCCATGCAGCAGGTTCCTCCCCCTCTCCACGGCGCCGAAAGTCTCCAATGGAAAGGCAAACACCAATATGATTGGTTTCAACGCTGTTGCAGGAACTGTCAAAACGAGGTTAAAGCAACAACGAACTGCCCTAGGGGGCTCCAGCTCTGGAGTTTACCTCGAAGTTGATAAAAGAAGGCACAGGGACTTCAAACCTGGAGACCGCCGTGGTTGGGGCCGGAGAAGAACCACCCCAGCAAGGGCAAGAACGACCCCAGCCTCCTGAAGCAGAGCTTGGGCCACACGAGCCCCAGGAGGTGGACATCCGAGCCCCGTTCCTACGGGTTCCAGACAGATCGTCATGGTCCCCTTTCACCCTGAGGCCGGCTTCCTTCAAGACCAAGCAGAAGGAGGAGTAATAATTATTAATTACAAAAATTATTATTATAATTATTGTTATAATAAAAATATAATCAATTAATAATGATTACACTGCATATACACCTATTTATATATATAACTATCTACGTTTTTGCACATTACAGTATATCGAATGCTAAACTGGTCTGGTGGGCCCAAACACACCATAACATCAACTGGGTAATCAGCTGATGATGCTACCTGATTTTGCATAATTATTCCAAATAACACCCCCTGTTGCTAACTCTAGGAACAATGTTGCTAGTACTGTATTATCAGCATCCTTGTCTAAATTCTGAATACTGTATCAATAATTTTGCATTAGTTTATTTTCTAAAGGAGCATGTGGTTGTTACATGTGTAGATGCACCAACAATGGTAGAGTGCTGTGATCGTCTGTGTTTTGCTTTGAACATCATAAACTGCATTGTGTTCACTGATATCTGAACATTGTACATAGTCATTGTGCAACCAGCCCACAAAGGAATAAACCAAAGTGACTGCCGCAGTTAGTCATACCCACATGCCAACATCCCAGGCAAAGGAAGGTGCAAACAGGTCAACACACTCTAAAAACACCTGACAGACTGAACTCACTTCATGCCACTTTAGCTTTGGGGTATGGTAAAAGGCATGACAAGCACCCAAGCAAAAAGACACGTTTGCTCACAAGCCAGGACGAATCAGTACCTCGTACTGCAACCCACGAGAAGTGGCAAACTTTTGGCACTGAAGGAGGAACAAAAAAAAAGAGTGATGAATGTGCTGCTGAGGGTGAAAGTTGGGAATTTGGAAACCTCCACACTTACAATGCTTCCAGGGATTCTATTTGAACCCAGAGGTGCACATGAGGGAAAGAGTCACCTAGGAATATCAAATAATGGATGAGAGTACAACAAACCTTCTGCAATTAATGAATTTCCCTCCACAGAGAGAACCAATGATCAATTAGGGTGAAAGGGCACCCAGCTTCTGAGCTCGGGTCTTCCCAGCCCTGGACAAACCAGGAATGGGAGACATTGACAAGGAAAAGATTTAAAAGTTCCAGATGTAGGTGGAATTAAATGTAAAGTCGTAAAGGAACTGACAGATGAACTTTGTCCACGGCTGAAACTCCTTTTTGGAAAATTTCTACCAAGGAATAAGTCCCTTTGATTGGAAATACTGTCTGCGAATGTCATCCCTATTTTCAGAAAAGGCTGAAAGAGCTTAACAGAAAACTACTGTCTGATGAACCTAACCTAACATACCCATAAGCTCAAGGAGAGAATCCTCAGGGAGGGGAATAATTCACCATCTTTGTGAACATTCTAGTAAAATAAAAACAAAATGGTTTTTGTTAAAAATAAATCATGTCTTACAAACCACCTCATATTTCTGGAAACTGTAACTAGCTATTCAGACAAAAGACATCCAGTAGATGTGGTAGACTTCTCTAAAGTATTTCATAAGGTGGCACATAAAAAACTAGTAAGGAAATTGCTTGCACACAAAATACATGGTAGAATACTAGAATGAATAAAACTGGTTAAAACAAAGAAAGCAAATGGTCATCCTAAAGGGAAATGAATTTGACAATAGAATTGTGTTAAATGGTATACTATCTTGGGGCCAACTTTTATTGTCGTATGCCTCTTTTTCAACGGCTTTTCTAACATCAACACTCCTTTGTCATTGTGGTTGACTCACAGTGCTCTCATGGCTCTGGAGTCATTTAATCCTATGCATCCTGTGGTAGTTGAAATCCAATATTGGCTGTTTCTTATCTCTAGCAGATTTAAGACAGTTGAGTTTTGCTGAGTTCCCAGCCATATTGGTATAACCTTAAATGAGTGTGCGGTCACTGCAACTAAGGAGGCTATCTGCACTTATCCTGTTTCCTGCAAAGGCATTCCTTATTCTAATTTATACCCAGTCATTCGTTCCTTAATCTGTGCCCATTGGCAGGGTTGTTGGTTTTTTGTTACTGGTAACAAACTGCATGCTCTTAAGGGTAACCTGTCCCCATGGTCTAACCCCTCCCACTGTAACCGTCAGTGGGAAATGGCTCTGGTGAGATTACGTTTTTAGCCATATCCGTTTAACTCGTATACACTTAATGGAGCACCACCCTGCTCCTTATTGTCTGAACTGCATTGACCCTCTTACAGTAGTACATCTCCTTGTTGAATATCCTGATTTTCAGAACGTTCGTGTGTCTTGCTTCCTGACTGTCGGTCGTGGTCATTTGTACCTGGATAGAATCCTTGGTGAATCTGATGCCTTTGATATTGCTTGTCTTATGCACTTTTGCTCTCATGTTGAAATCCTTAGTTTTGGAATATCCTGCAACTTTGATGGTACAGTACTACATAGTCTTCCCAGCTTGTTCCTTTCTTTTGATAATTACCAGAACTGTATAGTTACCTCCTCCTACACCCTTATCGGCAGTGGGAAATGGCTCTGGCCAGGTTACGTATTGGCTATAAATAAACACAGGCACTTAATAGAACACTTCTCTGCTCTGTATTGCCTGCGGTACCTTCAATATCGCTCACCAGATGGCTTTGTTCTTGTATTAGAATCCTCTGGGATATTTTCAGCCTTTTTTGATAATTACAGTACAGTACTTACGTTTATTGTCATATGCATCAACAACACAGGTGAGAAAATTACATCAAGTTTGCAGATGACACTAAGATCTGTGGTACAGTAGGAAGTGAAAGTAGTAATTTGCTTTGTCATGGAAAGGCAGCCTGTATATATGTAATTACCTAAGTGTAGTTAGAGGAACAGTAGTTACAGTGTGGGTGTGTGTGTGTATATAAATATATTTATTTATTTATTTATTTTATTAGGCTTATATTGAGGTCCCCCCAAAGTCAAACTACAGACCTTCCCTGGGATGCAGTCATGTAACAATGATGCAACTCCCGGGTACCTATTTACTATTAAGTGAATAGAGGCATTAACTGAAAAGAAATGTGCCCAACCATATCTGTCCCATTCAGGATTTAAATCTAGTATTCCCAATTGTGAGTCAAGAATGAATCCCTGTACTACAGAGACCCTTTGAGGCCTTACAAAAAGATCTACATGAACTCCACAAATGATCGAAAGACAAATATTTTCTAATATAGAAAATGCAAGACCCAGCATGTGGGGCATAATGCACATCACAACTACTAAATCAACAACACCACCTTGCAGCAGATTAAGGAAGAAAAGGAGCTTGAAGTCCTTGTTTTGCACAACAAATGGGAGCTGTAGTAAAAACATCTGATCAAATCCTGGAAACAGTCAAGTAAATATTTGACTCTTTAAGTGAAAGAAGACAGTTATTTAACTGTACAGATCTCTGGTGCACTCCTGTTTGGACTAATGTGTCCAAACATGGAGACCTCGTCTTACAAAGGACATGTATATATATATATATACTTTTGGAAAAAGTTTAGCATTGAGTGACAAAAAGTCATCTCGGAACTAAGTCAACTCTCATACTAGGAACAGTTGAGGGCCACAGGACTAGCAACACTGCAAACCAGACATGACAGGGATACTCTCATCTAAACTTTTAAAATACTGAGCAATTTGGAGAATATGGTGCAGGCCATTAATTTAAAAGGTCAAATGTAACATACAAGAAACAATGGCTTATACCTCAACAAGCCAAAATGTAGAACAGAAAACAGGAGATTCTTTTTTGCCTATAGCCTGGTTATAAACCCATGGAACAACTTACCTGCTGAAGCCATAAATGCGAAGATATTGCTGCGGTTCAAAAAATGTGCTGGATAAAATCATCAGGAAAAATGACAAGCTGCCAGCTTCCTGTCCTCATTGAGGCCACTAAGAGACTTGTTTGCCCTTGGGTAAATTATCTTTAAAGAGAGAGTGGCTGTAAAAATTGCTTAATTATGAAAGCCAAACAGGCCTCCTGACAAAACATATGGGACACAAGGTAATCCTCCTTCCACTTGATAAAACGTTGGCATTCTCTCACAAAGAATAAGGAATTCTCCAATTAGCCAAGAGAAATCAAAGATCTGACATTAGCCAGGATACAAATGCAGAGCCACATTATAAGTGACCAGGGACTAGTTCAGAAGTGTGGTCCGTGTTCCATATTTCAGAAGAAAAAACAATTTCAAGTCCAATCCGGTCTGAAATACAGGGAGACAGGACTGAGGAAACTTTTGGATAAAATCAATAACATCTACAGTGGGAATAAATTATAAAAACTCAAGGCAGAAAAGAGGCATTGTCAGTATCAAACTGCATGGAGAGAATAACAACCCTTTTCTTGCACACACACCCACATGGGTATAAAGAAACTCCAATCCATAAGCCTTAACTCAAGAAGTGCTAAAGTGAAACCAGACCAGATACTGAAGCAAGGAGACAAGCCAAATAAAAGTTGAGATATCAGAAACGTCTGATGGGTCGTTTCGTCGTCCTCCATAGAGAAAACGATAAACCAAGCACAAGGTTGAAAGAAGGATCCGTCCAGACCATCATATGTAGGAAGGTACAACAACTCCCCACATTTACAGAGATGCCTTCTGGTATGGAAACCTGTACCTAAGTGGGGTTGAATGGAAATCAGACCACCAGTCAGACCACCACCACCTCTCATCACCTTTAGTGGGACCTGATCATCATCAGTAGATGCAGATGGGCTCACCTCCAAGACATACAGAGAATCATAGGGTAAGTGATCCACAGAAAGGAAACTAAGAGATGGCTTCAAACATCCAAACTCTTCTTCCTGGAGATGAAAACATGGTTCCTATCACTCAAAATCAAAAGGAATTGGTGCTGTATCTTGCTCAGTCCCTGAAACATTTTGCATCTTCCCTTTGGGGCTAAAGGAATAACAGAACCCTTAACCAAAAGAGAAAATACAAACTTTTCAGCCTGCTTCTCAGTGAAATTAAGCTTGATTCTCTTGGGATCAACTAAGATGAAACCCGAAGTGCTTTTGGCATGGCAAACAAGAAAGCTGCCCCCTCGGCACACCACCAGTGCCCAGATAGGAGTCCTGAAAAATGTGTATTCTCTACCGTAGCTTGAACACAGGTTGACATGGTGAGAGAAACCAGGTGGCTCTGTAGGCTTTTGAAATTTATGAATGAGCCACTGTCAGTCATTCTGAACTGGACTGAATCAAGGATTCCCTAGCATGATCCTACAGATGCAGTTTGAAATGTTTGTGTGGTAATAGAGTATTGTGCCTTTCTGCTTGATTATGTATGTTCCTGTCCAAAGAAAACACCGAGATTTACTTTAGGGAGCAGCAGAATGAGATAGTTAAGAAACAAATACCTGATTAAAAGTGCTTTGGAAGCCAAAGACGGCTGATGTAAAAAGTTACCATTTCAAAATTTGTACAAATCTATCATTCCAGGTATGATAATAGGCATGACAATAAACTATAAGCCACTGAAAGTTCATTTTGGCCTTAGTCACAAGGAAATATATCCAGTACTGTATTCATCTTGGCTTTAGCCAGGTTCTTAACTTCTCTGGTATCTTGAGAGTCTACTCTGCCATCAGCTCCACTGTTCTGCATTGCCATTTGCACCATGTTGATTGAAGGTGTGCTTACAGTAACCCTATTTCTTGAAGGGTGCCCTACTTCCTTCCCATGCTCTGGCAGGTTTCTCTGGAGCTTTGCTTTCTTCTGGGCACATTTGTTTTCCATGAGTTTCTTGTGCTGAATTCTGGTTGATTGCCATTTCTTAGGTTTGGCAGGTTGTTTCCAGCATTTCTTGGCTAATTTCCCTGGATCTCTGGGATGCCTACTAGTAAGTTCTCTTCCTTTTTTTAGTTTAGGATTTGGCTGGAGTTTAGTATGGGGGCAACCTTCATACCAATAACAGGCTCTACCATTTAGTCTTTTCCTAGCTCCCACATCTTCCACAACCTGTCTTGAGTGGTCCTTTGATGTCTTCATCTTTGAGTGATCCACATTTTAACCTACCTCAATGATTGGCTCCTTTGATATCTCCAGTCATCAGGGTTGTCTACTGTCCAGGGTTATGGTTATTTTCGAATTGGCCTGCTTCACCATATAGGTCAACTAAGGGGGACATCCCAGTTGATGCCATCTTTTCTATTCCTAGGTTAGCCCTATTAAGGCTGTGCATGCAATCTCCAGCTGATAACAAGGTGATCTTGGCTTTGTTGCCAAGTTTGTGTTCTACTTTTGAGCAGCCTGGTCTTTACCTGCATGCTGTTATCAATGGGCTGTGATTAGGCTGCTGTTCGGGCATTGAGGGCTTCAGCAGTCTAACAAGGTTCTGACAATCTGGTACTTGGTTAATGTTTCTGGACTCATTGTGCCTCTGTTGCCTTGGGTTATGTCTCTTAACCTGACATTTTCCATAACTGACTGCAATTTCTCCTCCTCCCGAGTGAGCCCCTGTTTTTTTCTGTAGGTAGTTAGCTTTAGGGAGCCACAAGGGCTTTCCTCAGAAGACCAGCATTGAATGTAATGAAGTGCCTCTAACTGGACGAGCCCCAGTGGCTCCCTGATTCCCACTCCTTCCCTTCCAGGTTGTCGGATAAGGGTAGTTTTCATCTGCTCCAGAACTGATGGCCTTGGACAGTGTGAGCCCCAACTCCTACCCCTGCCCCCAAACAAGTGGGAGGGGTGGGGCAAACAAGCGCACACTTGTTTCAAGAGATTCAATCATTTGTTTACATTGTTGGGGGTAATTCATTTGACAGGTTATGAGGGTTCAGTCTCTTTGAATTCAGAATTGGTTTGTTGACTTTCTGGATGCCTTCCCCAGTGAGATGGCGGGATGTCACCTGCTCCCTGCGTCTATGTTAAGGAGAAGTTCAGGTTCTGGCGCTGGTCCCCAGTAGGCCAAACAAAACTCCATGATTGATGCCATCTAATAATTGAGAGCCATCTCAGCATGGTAGCTCCAGGGAGTGACTAGGGCTCACTCAAAAATAGGCTTTTCATTATAGTCAATGCAAATTTTTTGTTGGTTCTTGCTTCTGGTTGTTGGGTTGGGGGAGCTTCATACTCTCTTCTGGAAGTGGGAGTTTTGTTTTTTGGGGTCCTGGGGGTTATTTTCTTCATTTACAGTCCTCTCCTTTCTTTCTTTCTGGGTAAGAATGAGACGGCTGGTTTCTGATGGGATCCTTTGGTGATTGATGTGTGGTTGGTTCAGCCGAGGGCATCATATATTATGTCTGATTGTGGCCGTTACGTTTGCATCACTAGTGGTGCATGGGGAGGATCCATCTTAGGTTCCTTGTTCCATGTAGTCATGTGTCCTAGGTTCCTTGTTCCATGTGGTAGTTTGTCTCAAGTTTTCCATGGTGTATTCAAGATTAGCCAGCCTGTGGTATGATTTCCACCTTCTTGTACCTCTTATGAAGTTCAGGATCTTCTGGGTTTTGTCAAGAACATAAGCTACCCCTTCAGGGTTCTTTCTCAAGATTGTAATTTACCACTTCAGGGCTCTTCCTTTCCAGTTGAACTTTGCTCTAGGGTCTCAGAATAGTGGTATTGCATGCTTTGGCTCCAAAATGTGCAGGTCCTGTTATCCATCAGTGACTGGCTTATTTACTGTCCAGTGCATACTTGCCAGGGGTCATGTGTTGGTGATATAGTACTGACTATATAAACATTTCTGGTTAATCTCCCAAAATCCCAACTCCAGTGTACATAGAGCCTTGCATCATTAGGAATATTATAGGACACCAATGTGGCCAACATCTTACAGTTGGAGGTTTCATTCGGTTATCTGGAATTTCACTTTAGCTTAGTTTGTATTTCCCATATTTTGTCTTGTTGAGAGCTGAAGAACTGTTACCAGCTTAAATTTGCTTCTGTTTTCCTCTTCGATTGTGTCTGTGCAAACTCAGCTGGTTTCTTGACTATCTAGCTCTCTGTCGCTTATCACTATACACGATTAGGTGGAAGTCGCTCTTGTTTTAAAGAGATTGACTCTCCTGAGTGGTGCATGTATCCATCAACACTGGCAAGTTGTTGGAAGTGCAATGTCTTCTCAGGGTTTGATTGGTTTCTCTCTATGGTGATGAATAATTGTCATGGCCTCTTGTCTGGCTTCTATGGATTTAGTACTCCCTGTGTTCCACATTTGTATTGGTGATCAGGCTCTCTCACTTTCATTCAATTTCGACAAGGCCTTATTTTTATGGCTTTACAGCTGTTTGTACCTCTCTCTCAGGTAGATGTTTGCATCCACATGGAACCAATGTGTATAGTGGACAGCCACTTGGGCTGGACAGTAGAGCAACAGTCTCGCTTCCTGCAGGTCGACGTTCAATCTCCAACCGTCCAAGTGTTTGAGCCCAATTCCTTTTCCCCCATCCAATCCCAAATCCTAATCCTGATCCCTTCCCAGTGCTATATAGTCGTAATGGCTTGGCGCCTTCCCCCTGTGAGTTCCCTTCCCTTACTTGCATGTCCACCAACAAAGAAATTTTCTTAGAATTTGTGTTATAAAAATGTGATATACTAACCCATTCTCCTGTTTAGATAGTAGCAGTTTTTGTAACTGTGCACTATAGTACAAAGATTGCCGTTCTAAGCAGTTAGATAGTAGAACTTTGTACTACTGTATTCACTTTATAGTCTGGGAAAATAAAGCTAAAAAAACAAGCTTAAATATTCCTAGGCCTAGTATAGCACACATATGTGCTATATTATGCCTCAGATATCGTGTATTAGACCTAGGAAGGTTAGCTTAGTTTACTTTGTCTTTGCAACATAAGTAGAAAATAGTTTTCTGGTTTGTCCAACTCAATAGTGCTGATTTCTTCTTTCTAATTTCATTGTACGTTGGTATACATACCATGGTCCTCATCGTTACAATAAGTACAGTACTGTACTACCAAAACAGGATGATGGGCTGGATATATTGAGTGCTACTTTTATGTAGAAGTTACATTAACATTTGTGGTTATTTTGCCTTATGGTATTTTATAATTATTCAGTTTTTCTTTCTTCAAGGGATTAATTGATGAATCTGATGTAAAGGAAGAAATTGTGTATGATGAAGAATACCAAGAATATCCAGAGTCTACAATTGACTACAGTCCTTCAGCTACAGACTTAAACGTGTATCAGCCTACTAGACTAAAGAGTGAAGAGCAGTCTTGCTCAATGGCACCTTCAGAACAGCTACATATACCTGACTCAGAAAAGGACAGGTCGCAAGCTGGACCGTCTGGTATTCAGGAAGTATGTTTTTGATTTGTTGTTGTTTGGATTTAGCTACTCAGAACAAAGGTTCCAAGTAGCACGGGCTATGGTGAGCCCATAGTGGACTTGATGAATGCAAATGTTTATGTATTTCTTTACAGTATTTATATATTTCTTCTTTCTGATAACATTTATTGTGTAGAGTAATACCAAATTAAGAGTAAGCATCATTGGAGATGATTCTTCTTTAACACAGTTCACTACTTGGTCATCTTTAGTTAATTCTATTCTCAATTTGTTGTCTCTACACTGTTATCAGCACATTGTGTTTATTCAACGTGATCATATAATGTTGTTGAAGGCTAAACAAGAACAAAATATGAAGTCTGTTCATATTACATTATATTATTTAAAATGATTCTCCTGGATTCTTGGTGCTAACTGATTCATAATTTTCACTGAATTAAAAAAAAATAATAAAATCATAATAATTGTTTCAGCTAATGAATGATGGCAAAACAGCCGAAAATATGCTACTAGATAATGATTACGCCACAGAGAGAAATGAGGAGCTGATGACCTATAGTGGTGAGCGTAATATGGAGCAACAGGAATTCCATCAGATGGTGAGTTTAGATATTCAGGTGAATTAATCAATAAAATTCAGATAAGAATGCCCTATGTGTGTGGGTGAAAGTGGTGACATGAGAAGAATAGATTGAGAAGAGCATATTTGGTTAAAGAGAAAGTGCCAGAGCTAAACCCAGCTGCTTCCGGTCGAACCTGAGTATTATCTAGGTTAATTATTAATGCCAAGAGTATTGATAATAAGCAGATGTTGCATCAAATGCGACTGCCTGCATGAAGGTTCCATCACAGCAGAGAAAATACAGGGCATAGTTTCTTTCATCAGATTGGTGGTTCTCAAAACTGTTAAGCATTTGGGTATGTCAGTGTTGCAGTACAGTATTCAGGGGAAAAAAAAACATTCGTTTAATGCAAAGTCTCATTCTGGTAGAGCCAGTGGCTCCTTGAAGCTATCTCACTGAGATTGCTCCATCTAATGAGTCACATCA
>WNGS01092210.1:6269137-6285602 GCA_020271785.1 Procambarus virginalis
GTTGCAGTTCTGTTTAGCTTACCAGGGATCAGAATCAGAACCTGGCCTATTTACAGAGGTGCAGGGAGTGATCCAGAAAGTCAGTCAAGCTTTACAAACAACTGGACGATTTACAGAGAATGAAGCCTCGAAATTGCCGAACAACTCCACAAACTATTTAAACAATACAAGATAATCACTCAAAACTAGCTCAGACCAGTTAGTACCGACAACCAAGGGGCCTGGCCCCAGCCCACAACCAGCTTCCCTGGTGAGTTCGGAGCTGATGAACAGCCCACTGAAGAACTGATGAACCTGGAGGGAAGGGTTGGAAACAGGCAACCACTGGGACTAACTAGAGAGAGAGATTTCATTGTATTCAATGCTGGGCTTTTGTGGGAGCTACCCGGTGGTTTCCTGAAGCTAGCTAATCATGGAGAATGAAAGCATGGAAGGAAAGGTGGCAGGTACTAAGAGAAAGGAGAGAATCCAGGCTGGAAGATACAGCCCAAAGCAACACACAACTGACTGGAACCAGGAACATTAAGCAAATACCGGGCCGGAAGAACCCGGTATTTGGGTCCTAGTCAGGCACTTCAGTCATTCATGCACCTGGTGCTTCCTGTACCCTACTGGGGGCTCACTGAGCTTATCTGTGATTTTGTGCCAGAGGCAGGTTATACCTCCAAGTTTTTCCAAGTTGGCAGTTAGCATGAGTTTTGCTACAGTATACGTCCCCCACCATCTGGCCTCCCAGCTGGTCTGCATGTGAGTTGGTGCCTGTAGTGTACCTACAGGTCTCATATTTTACAGAGTTTTGCTACCCTCTGAGTTTGCTGCTGCAGTCTGTGGTTCTCTAGGTGTTCCTCAGCTTGTTTGCTGTTGGTCTCCCTTCTCTTATTATAATAATAATAATGATAATAATTATTCAGAAGAATGTGTGTACAAAGAACAAAGTACAATTGTAGGGACAGGATTTACACATACTAATGAAGCCACTATTATGAAATGTGTTTTGGGCAAAACTTAAAAAATTTGATAAAAAAAAATTATTTAACCACTGTACTGCGGAATTCACAATAAACTTGGCTGCGCCAAGTTTATTGTGAAATTCCCCCTGGGCGAATGAAATCAAGTGTTCCCAAAAATTATTTTTTCTTTGTAAAATGATAAAGTCCCTTTCCTGAACATGTCTATGTAAAAATAAATACCAAATTCCACTGACTTTGGCTGTGGGGACGTGAACAAGGTGTGCTATATTTGTGGCAACTGGCGCATGTTGAAGCTGGTGGGCGACTAGCTTCGAGAGTCTGCTTCACGGGCGACCACCAAATCGTGATGTCACACACCATTTTCTCGACCCCATTGAGGCCAAAGTAATTACAATTTCGATTTTGTTTACATATCTGTGATAGGGAAGGGTATTTAACATTTTCAAAACAAAAAGAATTTTTTCCCGAGAATTTATTTCCTGCACAGGGGGGTGCCGTATTTGGAAGGCTAGCAGCACAGTGTTAATGATGACAGGCCGTTAGAAAGAATTTTTTCAGTGTCAGGGTAGTTAACAAATGGAATGCATTAAGTAGTGTTGTGGTGGAGACTGACTCCATACACAGTTTCAAATGTAGATATGATAGAGCCCAATAGGCTCAGGAATCTGTACACCAGTTGATTGACAGTTGAGAGGCAGGACCAAAGAGCCAGAGCTCAACCCCCGCAAACACAACTAGGTGAGTACAGACATAGCCTATTACAGTATGGGTCGGTAGTTCTAGCAACAGTACAATAGTTTAGTTTACATTAATAACAGAATGGTAATAAAAAAAAAACTATGGTGTAATTTAGAAAAGCAACTGGAACATACCATAATATAGAGTATGATAGTATAATTTAAGTTTAATTGAGCCAACATGTAAAAATAAACAAGGATCATAAAGGACATGAATAAACAATTTTATAAATGAAATACAACAATTAGATGACAATGAGGAAAGAACATAATTATTTAGTAAATATAATTTAAGATTAGAGTGAACACAAAAAATCTTATTATTAGACAAAATGTTAGTGAAATTAGTTGCATGATATTAATTATATGATATTAATTACATGATATTAAGTAAATATTTCTTAGTCTCTCTTTTAAATTAGTTGGAAGATGTACAGCTTTTAACCCCTGAACTGCGCTGCCTCCAAATATGACCCGCCCCCCCCTCCCCCTCAGTGGACAGGAAATAAATTCTCAGAATTTTTTTTTTTTTTTTATTTTTTTAGTGTCAAAAACCCTTCCCTCAGTATGGGTATGTCAAAAAAAATCGAAATTGTACTTACTTTAGGCTGCTATGGGATCCGTAAGTTGGCTGGTGATGTCATCATTCCCGTTCGCCCGTGACGTACGGTCCCGGGGCCAGTAGGGCGCCCGGGGCGGGGCATGCGAGTTGCCGCAGAATATATTTATGTTCATTTTTTGCACACAGTTCCAAATACATTTTATTTGTTTTTATGTGCTAATCCTATGTATAATGAACGTGTACACTATATTATGGCAGTAAAACATCCGTACTGTTCGAAGACACGGTGTTACGTGCATGACACTTGTGTACACATACGTTGCACATATTTACCATGTATCATGCAAATTTATGTATATATACAATCTATTTGCACACTTTACACTGTCACACACTATATACGTTCACCATCAACACATCATAACACCGCGAGTGTGAGCAGCCACACCCAGCCAGTCTCCCTCCCTCCCTCACTCACTCCAACATCTTACTCGCCAATATTACTTCCTCCCACCATACTGTTATTGTTTTTATACACTATTTACACATGTTATTATACTATTTACACATGTTATATATACCTATCTACATGTTTTATTTACCAGAACTATGCAAGTAAGCCAGTATTGTGTCCAACAGAAAGTGGCCACCATACACTGACATGAGAAATCACACAGCAGACAGCAGACGACGCTACGATTACGACGTCACCCTCCCTCACCAAAATAGCTCCTCTCAACATACTCCTGTAGCTGTTATTACACTATATACACACACACACACACATGCACACACTGTATATACCCATATCATAGTGTTCCCGCATAGCGAACCACGAAGCTAGTATGGTGAGCAAAACAAGAGTGGCTGCCACACATAGTGAGGCTACCTCAATTCTCTCCCTTCCTCCCTCCCTCACCAAAATTCCTCCTTCCACAATACTGCGCACAACGCTAATTATAACCACAATTGGTCACTAATTCCTGTAAATGAATAATTGACCACAGGTTTATTTTGAAAAGGAACCTAAGAAGTTGTTTGAAGATTCCTAGAATGGACGAAATATTGCTGTGGTGCTGTGGCTACCACTGTGAACATCATGAACAGCATTGAATCACTGATATTTGAACATTGTACCCAGTCATTATCACACTCAGGCTCTTATATAATACTATCATGGCTAAATAATACAGGTTATGTATATATTTTGACATTATTAGGCGATGTTGTGATCACACGCTGAACAGTAGTGCTGTGCGCTCATGCTGAACATACAAAATAATAATGGGAAGAGAAGGAAACTATCGGGGGAAAGTGCCAAGCCATTATGACTATATAGCACATGGAAGAGGTCAGGATAAGGATTTGGGATGGGACGGGGAAGGCATGGTTCCCAATCACTTGGATGGTCGGGGATTGAACGCCAACCTGCCTGAAGCGAGACCATTGCTCTACCGTCCAGCCCAAGTGGTTGGGCAATAATAATGGGACTCGACAAAAATTGACAAAAAAAAATTCGTGGAACCTCGAGAACAAGAGGTCATAGATTTAAGTTAACTAAACAAAGATGCCGAGAAACATTAGAAAGTTCACTTTGCAAACAGAGTGGTAGACGGTTGGAGCAAATTAAGTGAGAAGGCGGTGGAGGCCAAACCAGTCAGTAGTTTCACAGCATTACATGACAGGATGCTTGGACAACAGGACACCACAAGTGTAGCTCTCATCCTGTAACTACACTTAGGTAATTAGACTTTTCTATTTCTATATTTTCCCTGCACATATGCCTCTCCATCTTACTCACTCACCCACTCACTCATTCACAAAAAATAATAAAAATAAAACAAAGAAACAAGAATGCAATATTTTGTCAAGTGACACTTATGCCCAAATTAAGTACAGTATTTTATATAAAAAGTATATATAATAAACACAATAGTGAAAATAACAGAACTGTAGACCCAGAAGGACTCAAAGTAATTCATACCTCTATTGCCTATTAGTCACCTGTCAATTATTCCTGTGTCCAGGTCTCTGCCCAGGCCTCCCGGTTGATGGTCTGGTCAACTAGGCTGTTAGACACAGCTGCTTGCAGCCTGATGTGTGAGTCACACAACCTGGTTGATCAGGTGTACTTTGAAGGTGTTTATCAAGTTCACTTTAAAACAACGTGGGAGGTCGGTCAGTTATGCCCCGTATGAGTAGAGGGAGTGTTGAAGAGTCTTAGGCCTTTGATGTTGATCGAGTTCTGTCTGTGTGCCCACCTCTGCATTTTTAGTGGGGCTATTTTGCATATCTTGTCATGCCTTTTGGTCTTGTGTGGTGTTATTTCTGTGCGTTATATCATTGAATTATTTGGTTTTCACCAAATATTGTAGTTATCTTGTGCAACACGTATTAAGTAATTAAGAAAATAAGAAAACCCAAAAGCAAAATAGCTAGACCAGGGATGCAGCAATTCAACATGAGACATAAGTACATAGCAAGGGATTTTGACATTGGCTACTAAAAGTGAAAGGATAGGAGCTTGAAGTGGGGCCAAAACCAGGAAGCTAAAATCCTACATAAATGAAAGAGAAGCAGTAATAAAAATAAAGTTTTTTATTTTATTAAAGAACTACATCCCCAGGACAACTAACAAACAACCCATCCTCCCTCCTAACAACACTGGTATGCACCGACAGAGCTCACCCCTCCGATATCTCACAAACCAAGTGTCGTAAATGGAAAACAGTGAATATGGACACTCACTGCTCTTGATTATTTTGATTGAATTCATTGGTGCTGAACCCTTTGTGTGTTCTAAAGTTTTTTTTATTATTATCATGATAAATGATGCAAATAAAGGGACCTAGTCTATGGAACTCACTCCCTAATGAATTAAAAAGCTGTCCAACCTATGCCTTATTCAAAAGTAAAACCAAAAAGTACCTAATTTCATCCTCTTTCTTTTCTAGTACTTCAAACTTGCACTGTATCTTGTGCTACCCACTCCCCCAATATATGTGGCTAAGCCATACAACTTCACCATTGTAATCACTGCTATCATCTTTTATTATGGTTGTTATGTTGAAAGCAAATTATACTACAATGTACATAGAAATAATCCTCAAATTATACTACAATGTACCTAGAAATAATCCTCAAATTATACTACAATGTACCTAGAAATAATCCTCAAATTATGCTACAAATGTACCTGTTGATAATCCTCAAATTTTACTATAATGTATCTATTAATTTTCTTCAAATTTTCTTGCAATGTACCTCTTAACATTTTTAAATTTTGCTGCAAATTACCTACTTAAAATTATCTATTAGCATTTTGGGCAGGTCCTTAATCTGTGTGTGTGTTAGTGGCTTTTCAAGAATGTAAAAATATCAATGCTATGTACTCTCATAAACCCAATGTGCCTTCTTGTACATTGAACACTGTCTAAGCTCACTTATCCAAATTATATGGGAAGGACCCCCTGCCAGATAAGCCAGACATTCGGATAAGTAGAATTCTTACAGGGGAAGTCCAAAAATTACCATTTTTGCAATTTTTTGTACCACAGCTGCTGTAATTCTTATTTCCATACACACTTAAATAAAAAATATAATTTAAAAGAGAAACTGCAGCTTACTGTGTTGTAGTTTCACTTCTAGTGTGATACTGTAGATTTTTTGGGGGGAGTAAAGATGGAGAGGCATAGGTGAAGGAAAGTTTAGAAATGGAAAATACATTTGAGTTATGAAAGCAGGCGGGCTGTCCGCTTTGCTGACACGATGTGTGGGTGCTGGCAGCTAAGCTAAGCCTGTAGAGCTTGAAATGTGTTGTTCCTGAAAGTTTTTGTAACCTAATCTCTGGTTATCCGAATTTCTGTTCGGATATGGTGAAGTTTTGCTAGAAAAATATCAGAATTTCACTTACTCTGTGCTAGTCAGCATTATCCGGACAAATGTCTGGTTATCCAAGTTTCTATTTGGATACCATGAAGTTTTGCAGAAAATTATCCAAACCCAATTTTGGCCTGATAACCCAAATACTCAGTTCATCGGGCTTCAGATAATCGAGCTAATACAGTACTGTTGTCGAGCCAGAGCGGCTTGCATTTGGGTCGATACTACCTCAGTTCCGTTTTGCAAGTTGTCTCACACGTTGTTTCAACTCTGCCCTGCTCATGCACTGCTTGAGCAGGTCAGAGCATCATTTTCACACAAGTGGTGAAAATAAATGCCACCGCTCTGACCCTCTTTGAGTGGGTCAAGTTTTGACACTGGTAAGCGTATAGAACTCCACTACTGCTACAACCATGCAGATTGTTCCACGTTAGTATATATAGTAGCTTTAGGGGAACCACTGTGGCTCACCCAGAAATTGGTGTTTCCTTATATTCAATTGCTAGTTTTATTTTACACAAATAAAGTACAGTAATACTGATACAGTAATTGCATTATCATCAGTATTTTTCCTACACATGAACAATTAAAAAATATTTATTACCCCTCTTGTGAACATTGTAGTGCTGAACTTTGTGTAATTGAAATGGTTTGCATATGAATATTAAATAATCTTGGGTTTTAATTATTACTGTTAAAATAAGAACCCTTCTAGTAATTTTATGAAAATTATATTAATTGGCATTTGCTTTGATAGGTGTTAGGTGTGTATCGTTATGGCAGAGGGGATGCTCTCCCTGTCGTGGAACAACCATAGTGCAACATTCACCCACACCCTCTCCACTCTGAGAGAAAAGGTATGTCAATCACTTTGCTGGAGTTTCAACTATAGACCATGAATATTTTTCTTATTAATCTGTTTATTTATCCTTCTTATACTGTACACGTGTGTGTGTGTGTGTGTGTGCAGTAAGTGTACACACGTGTAAGTGTACAGTAAGTGTAAGCGATCTAAGTGTAGTTACAGGATGAGAGCTATGCTCGTAATTTCCCGTCTTCACAGTACTTTGTCAAATAAAGCTTTGAAACTACTGATGGTTTTGGCCTCCACCACCACCTCACTTAATTTGTTCCAACTGTCTACAACACTGATTGCAAGAGAAAACTTCCTAGTATTTTTTTGACACTTTTGTTACCTTAGCTTGAATCCGTGTCCTCTTGTTCTTGAAGTTGCTGGTTTAAATATTTCCTCTTTGTCAATTTGTTGATTCCTGTTATTATTTTGTAATTGGTGATCTTATCACCTCTTTCTTCTATCTTCTAGCTTTGGCATATTTAACGCCTCTAGCCTCTCTTCGTAACTCTTGTTTTTCAGTTTCAGAAGCCACTTTGTAGCATGTCTTTGCACCTTTTCCAGTTCTAGAGATTTGGGCACCATACAACTGCTGCCTATTCCAGTTTTGGTCTCTCAAAAGTCATGGACAGTTTCTTTAGTATTTCACCATCCATGTAGTTAAAAGTGATGCCGAAGTTGGAAAGCGATGCATATGCTCCTCGCTCAGCGTTCTTTGTGCGTTCCTCTGGTGAGTCTACTATCCAAAACTACCCCCTAGATATCTTTCTATGTTAAGAGTTCTTCAATTCGTTTTCACATAATTTGTAAGTTATTGGTGGTCTATTTTCTCCAATTCCACATTCCATAACATGGCATTTATTCACATTGAATTACATTTGCCACAGGGTGCTCCAAGCACTTATTTTATCTATTGCATATCAATTTGAAGGACATTACAACTGTCTATGTTTCTTATGTTACCCAGTATCTTAGCATCATCCACAAACATATTCATATAATTTTGTATTCCTTCTGGGAGATCATTTATGTAGACGAAGAACATTATTGGAGCAAGAACTGAACCTTGCGGGACTCCGCTAGTAACACTTCTCTAATCAGATATATTGTCTCTGATTACCGCAAAGTTGAATTACCTAATCTTTCTGTGAAAATTTTTCACCCCTCCAGAATGTTTGTTTCCATTGTGTGTGTGTGTGTGGGGGGGGGGGATGTGTGTACTAAATCCAAACTCCTGAATCCAAAGGAATTAGAATGCCATTAGTAGTGCAGTAGTCATTTCCATTTTAATAGATCTTTCATTTTTAAAGGAAGTCATGGTTGGCTTGGGTGAAGTGACCCAATACTATATTGAAAAGGTTGCTTTTCTATATCATTTAAACTTGTTGCTTTGTACATAATATCAGTGTAAATATTTAGAATGTTTTGTGTGTAATACATTGTCAGGTCTTTGGTATGGTAAAGTGACATAAAAATATTATGAAATATTGTCGAATATCAGTTTTAGAATCGTCATCAAAGTACCAGCATTTTTGCTTATAAAATGTTTGTGTTTTCCAGTAGCAAACATTTACTTAGTGGTGGTTATTTAAGTATTCTCTAGTGGCAAATACAGGAGTTGAATGAGCATTTTTTAGTGCTCTTAAAAGTTGCTGTACAATGAAATAAATATTTATTTATCCACAGGAGAGGTACACTGATGTCACACTGGCATGTGATGGCAAGTTCTATCCAGTGCACAAACTTGTGCTATCAACATGTAGCGAGTACTTCATGAGAATGTTTGAAACAACGCCATGTAAGCATCCAATTGTTGTGCTAAAGGATGTCCACTGTAAAGAGATGGAAGCACTTTTGAGCTACATGTATGCTGGTGTTGTAAGTGTGGCTCAGAGTGACCTCCCTCAACTGATTAAAGTAGCAGAAGCCTTGCAGATAAAAGGATTGGCTGTACCTGATGAATCCCTTTGCAGTAATATGAAATTCGCCCATACATGGAGTCCTACAGATGACAGAAGTAGTCCATATCCAAAACGAATAAGACGAGAAGAAAATGGCTCTCAGACTCCCAGAATCTTGGAACCTCGTGCTGGTATTAGTCCACAGTCCCTGACACGATTTACTGGTATTGGCTCTCAAGGTGGGCCACAAGCATTCACAACCATTGGGTCTTCTTTTGGCAACATGATGACTCCTCACAGATTTGCTCCCTATCACAGAGATAGTGATTTACAACACATGTCTCACAGACAAATTCACAGACTTGATCACCGGAAAGACCAAATCATAACGCCCAAAATGACTCACAAACCGGAGCATAAGTATGAGACGAAAATGATCCACCAAACAAGTATAAGAACAGACCAGAATTGTGACACAAGAAGAGATAAGGGATCATCTCAGAAAGAAGACCCAATATTAGATAAGAAAACAGACCATCTCTCAGATGAATGTAAAGCAAAAGATATTGATACAGAAGATGATACCTCATCTGATATGCAGGTAATGTCATATACAGTATATAATTAAATTATTTAGTTATTTTGAAATTATCATACTATTTTAAATATAAATGTTGGCATATCTATATTTTTTCTAGATTATATGCATTGCTGTATAAATATTCTTTTATAAGGGAGGTTCACAAAATTCAAGATATAGTGATTGAAAAAAGGCATATGAAAAAAAAGGCATATATACAGTACTAGTATTATACATGAAAGTCAATTTAATTATACCTGTACTGTATTCCATCTAGCAGTATGGGGGAAAAGCTAAGAGCAGCTTAGATGTACCAGCAAATGATACAAGATACAAGGCATTTACTAAAATGATAGATTACAATGTACATTCTAGTGTTGTGGATAAAATAGCTTTGAATTTGTAATAAGTGCAGTACAGTACATTCATTAAACACATGATCATTATCCTCTCCCTCATTTTTATGGGATGGGGAGGCATTAGCCAAGATCAATTTTTACATAATTTTTTGTTTTGTTCACTGCAGTGTAGATATGTTTTCCATTTGTGAAAGGCTAGTTTTAATTTTTAAGTGTTAAGTTTTTCTCAGTGACCGTACCCCAAGTGATGTTCTGAGAATGGTTATACTGTACTACTGTATTAACCACCGTGCTGCGCAGAGTTTATTGAGAAATTCCCCCGGTGCGCATGAAATGAAGTGTTCCCAAAAAATTCTTTTTTCTTCGTAAAATGATAAATTCCCTTCCCTGAACATGTCTATGTAAAAATAAATACCAAATTCCACTTACTTTGGCTGTAGGGACGTGGACAAAGTGCGCTGTGACGTCATCAGGGCCTGGTCGCCCGTGCGTGACTTGCCCAGACATGGTCGCGCGGGCCATTCAAGCACCGAGTGTTGCCACAAATATATTTTCAATTATTTGTTTTATGTATTTCCAATGCGGATTTATTTGTTTTTTTATCGTATATGATGCATATTTGTGTCCTTTACAATATGCATACAGTAGAACGTTCATAATGTTCCATGGAACTGTGATACATGTGTCAGTAATGTGTCCACAATAAATGTTTATTGTCGCAATATTACCTGTTAAAAATTCACTAAAATTACAATATGTACAGTTTCACACACTATTTACACAGTAACACACTGTATTACACACTCAGTACTTCGGAAGTGAATAATAATCAACGAAGTAGCCCAAGGTACACAGCGCGACTTCGCTCTCAGTGCACCAGGTACAGATAAATTTTAGCTGCTTGTTTCTTCATTCTGTGTGCTTGCAAATAATGCACTCACGTACACCCTTGGCTTTAGTACTTGTAGGTTGTATGTAACCAAGCTTGTAAAGCATAAGGTAGTATTGAAAAGATTATAGGAAAAGATCAATTTGTAAGATAGTCTTGAAAAGATCGCTTTGTATGGTCCCACACAGGAAGAGATTCAGCATACCTCAAGAGTGTCCATCAGTCAGGAAGAGATTCAGCTACCCTCAAGAGTGTCCATCAGTCAGGAAGAGATTCAGCTAGCCTCAAGAGTGTCCATCAGTCAGGAAGAGATTCAGCTAGCCTCAAGAGTGTCCGTCAGTTGGGAAGAGATTCAGACATCCTTGAAAATATCTATGGAAAACACCAAAATGGAAGCCGCTAACACTGTTCATCTCTGCCATTTGTATCAGATGCATCATCACTGAACGCAGAAAACGATTCATCTAAGTATCATCTAAATAAATAGCATAGGATTGCAAGAGTGACGCTCAGAGCCTCAACTGGATACGCTCGCTGTATCGTCCTCATAGGTGCTGTATCACTTGCATCCGACCTTTGTGTTAGGTCCTTATTGCGCCTGGCTTCCCCAACATTATGACCCTTATGTTCTTCAAACAATAAGGTTTGAATTTCACCGACAGAGCATTATCTTCAACACCGCGTCGGACAGGTGTTTGGGAGCCAGAGGCGCGTGCACCACCCATGGTTGCTCATTCAGTACTAACCCAGCCAGCAGCCCCAGGGCATTCTGGGATTTTTTTCCAAGATGGCTGCCTCTCACTGGAGGTCCTAAGAGTCCATTTCGTACACAACCAACCTCGTACACATTTAGAATTGGTTACGAAAAATCAAAACGAGTTTTCTCGGTTGGCACAGTTTCCCGCCGACCGAGAAAACTCGATTGGCGCAGTTAAGTGGTTAAATAACAATTGAATCAGGTTCTAATAAAATTTAATAGAAACATTTACTCTAAGACTAATCTTAAAGTAGGAAAGTCATTGGAAACCATTGAACTCTTGAAGCTCTCAACACTGGGGAACCTGAAGAAGAATCATTAGCATACAATTACTAGGACATTTCTGTCAAATAATTCTCAGAGCATTGCTTGCAAATAGTTCTCAGGACATTATTGCTAAAACATTCCTGGGAGGACACTGTTGATTAACAGTTCCCATAAGGTAGTTCTCAAATGGTTTCCGGTACATTGACTAAAATTTTTTTACCACATTGTTCACAAAATTTTTACTACTGTTGATTGATTTAATTATGAGTGTGCTTCAGTTATGCATTAACCACACGACGTTAACTCGTGGGTCCTTATGGGGATGGAAACCTACTCTTTCCTGTCCAAATTGCATTGTTCTGCGTAAAGCCATAGATTGTGTAGAATTGTAGAATGCCCTGCTTTTCAGGAGGATGGGAAAATTTACTACTTGACTTCCTTTGCACCAAATATGCAGTATAATATACTGTATCTATAAAATTCTGTGAATTTCATTCCTTTGGTATAGGTAAGCTTGTTAATTCTTTTTCCCAACCCAGGCATAATGTGTGATACCTAGGAATTGTATAATCACTTGGGTCTTGCATAGTACTACAGTATATTGTAGTCATATTAGTCTATTTTTTTTGTTTACTCTGGCACTTAAGAGGTTAATTGCCAATTTGAATAGTTATGAAATTTGCACAATAAATCCTTGGAAAAGCATCATTGGAATTATGCTGTACAACACAAAATTTGAAAGTACTGTATTGCGAATTATTGATACGTTTTAATTTCTTGGTTCTGGAATACATCCAGATATATCCATAAGCTGCTTTAACTAAATACTTTGCTGTTTTGTTTGACATGGGGTCTTGAGGAAGGCATTCCCACAAAATCAGTCTGCTAATGTTTTATTAAATTTTATTTACCATTAAATTTACCAAAAACTTCAAAATGCTATAGGCATCCTTCCATTCTTGCAACATAAAATACCAGGTAGCTTTTTTTTTATGCTGAAATTGTGTAGGTTTTGTACCTGAAATGTTCTGTTTCAGGAGGTTGTGCCAGTAAGTCTAGTCAAAGTTGAAGTAAAAGATGAAGAGGATGATGAACATATTGACGTGGACGACACGGGTGCTACCAGCGTGTCGGTGTCGTCAGGTCCAGACGCGCACAAGTTTCACATGTTTAAACAACCAAAAGCGGAATCCAATGACGACACTCAGTGTGGATCATCAGGAACTGAAGGGGTAGGAACATGAGACTGTCTTTATAATGAAGTTTTGTTATCTTGGATATTTGTTTCACAGTTCTCTTGTTGAATCCCTGTTCACAAGTGTTCTCAGAATTTTTCTTTTGACAGTTAATTTCATAGTTATTGATATTAAAGCTATATATGGATAGGTCCATTGTTAATAACCTGAATTACTAATAGGTATCAATTTCTCTTCAGTTGCCTAAAAATTGAATCAAAGCTGAATTTTTAACCATATAACTTTACCCTGTGGAAAAGTTATAGTTGTTGAGAGAATATCCTATATGGTATGATGGGAAATGTGAATACTGTACATATTCTACCTTTATAGGAGCTCACTTTGTTACTGTAGTTTATTTATGGTAGTTTCCAAACAAATTATAATTGTTTACTAAGGAATGAAAGGTCAAGCTTGAAATTACTTGTCTGAAAAGATTTATAAATTTAAAAGTAAATCTTGGCAAGGATCTTTGCCCCACAAAAATATTAGCCATGTGATTTGACTTTTGAGGTCCAAAGAAGTACAATACTGGTATTCTAGAGCTGTTCTTGTTGTTGAGTTGTAGCGCCAAGTATTCCTCCGAGAGTTTGGACAATTTTGGGACTTGCTATGAAATGCTGGAAGTTATGCAGCACATCAATTGCATATGGATTAAATAGTTATATAACTAGCTTATTTTATTTACCGGTATATTTCTGTCCAGTACCGTGGTTGGAAATGACATTTCTTGATTGAGACTTAGAATTGGCAGTAATCCAAAAACACACCTTTCGTGTGATATATCTATCAAATTATTGTCTTCTTTAGAAGTATTGGAACCCCAAGGATAAATTTGTATTCCATATAACTAGAACACTAAATATTAAATTGGTATCCCATATGAGTATTGGAACCCCTAAATATAAATTGGTATTCCATAGGAATATTGAACCCCAATATTAAATTTGTATTCTGTAGGAGTACAGTATTGGAACCCCCTGAAGATAAATATATTTGTTCTTAGACTTCAAATTTGCAATCTTTTATCTTAGAATTACATGTACACAAATTTTTCATTTTGTTTTGAAATGGACAAGCTGCTATTGTTTAGGTCTTGTCATTGACCCAAGAATAATGCTTGTGGATAAAAAAAATCAGTTTTGTTGATTGACAAAAAATTTTTTGTGCCGTAATTGTAAAATGGACGCGGTTGTGAACATCTCTAGTTTACTCTTTCACTGGCTTTCCCCCACGGTATCCTTGACCATAGCCTGCCCCTGCTGGCCCTGTGTGTACCTGATCACTCACTGATTTTATTGGCATCTGATACATAAGTCTTACCATTTTTCCTCTGCAGTCTTAATCATTCTTGCATAATGCAGGGCTATACCATATTTTCCCTGTTTCTTGTTGTTCCCAATCTTGTCTCCTGACAAGAGGAAACGTCACTCCTGCGTACATTGTCTCGCTGCTCCACTCTTTCAGTATATGGGATAGTATTCTAGTTCACTCACTCAGTATACAGTATATTATGCTGATCCATTCATACATATGGAGGAATTCCATATGTATATACTATATGTATACCTGGAATTTGCCTAACTACATGCTTTTGGCAAATCTGCTAGTTTTCTAGTCTACTACTGTACTTGGATACATTGTTTAACTGTCTTTGCATCTTTCGTTTATTCTGATGCCTAAGTCTTCACCCAATCATCCATATCAAATGTAAATATACAATATTCATTCACTTTACAATCCTTTCTTTTTCAAGAGTATATTATAAACAATTGTGTTTTGTGATAGTTGAAGAACAACATTGCTATGTTGGATGCTGTATAAACTTCACAGTTACCAAATTTTTATCTTTGGTATTTATTAGGTTTATTATGTTTGTATTGTTGTTGTGTTAAGGACTACACACTTGAACATCTGAAGATTCATATCATCCCACATTTGTTTGAGGATGCTAATTCACTAACAAGGCCAGCTCAGTTGCAAATTTTTCTAAATACATAGTAAGTGTATTTATATTGTGGTGAGAGGGGAGGGTCATTATTAATACATGTATATTTAATATCATAATCAAAGTATCATTGATTTAGAATTTAAAACAGATTGAGAGAATTTACCAAAAGCTGTATGCATGAGGATGAATGTTGCAAAACAAACTAGAGAAGTTGAAATAAGATTACATGAAGATGACATCATAGTGCTAAGGAACAGCATAGTTTTTTTAGATTAAATCATTCTGCCAGTGTATAAATGTTGAGAAATACCTTCAGATTCTGCAATGCATGAATGGATAGTTATACTACTAATGTAGGCATTAGAATAAGATATTCATATGCTACACTGTGTGCCCTCGATAGGGTGGATCATGCTTCAATAGTACCTTAGGTGGAGCAGAAAAAATGGATAATGGACAAATCTTTATACATGGGAACATGGTGCTCTTTAGACCCAAGCCCCTTGATGCACAGGACCAATTCGGTGAAAGTATACACACATTTTCATTTTCCCCATATTTACAATTATGCTTTTCTGGGGGGAGCCCCGTCGGCTCCCCGGAGCTATCCCAGGCTGATATGCTATTTCAGACTTTGGCATCAGTCATGTGTATGGAGTTCTTAGGCCTACCGGAGACCACGCCAGAACCGGCCCCCTCAGAGAGGCACGGGAGCAATGGCCTATAGAGCCCCCGTGTGTTGGAAGCATTCTATGTCTGCCATCGACCGGGACAGGCACCAGAAGGTAAGCGCCCCAAAACAACCCCTATTCTGGTTAAAATTGCTACCAAACTCCAACTAGTGGATAGAACTCCCAACAGAAAAACAAGCAAACTATGTGCGTCACACGTCACCGCGCCGCTGTCTGCGCAGCTCCCCCCTCCCGGGAGGGGAAGGTGGAGCCCCAGACTCCCACGCCGGCTATCCACCCTCAGTTCTTCGGCTGATGCTATAGGCACCGGTTATGTGCTCCGGCTCAGTGGTTGTTTCAGCACTGCACCTAGAGTGTGGTTCTGTTTTCTAGGTGGTGCGCGAGCCGGGAGTGATTCTCCAGTACTCGGGCTGCATGCGCCTAGGGTTCCCTTCCCTAGGTGCCCTGTAAGTACTGCCCTTGGGACTTGGGCCACCTCCACAAGTTCCTTGGGGTCTGCCCCTTCTAGTCCGTTTACTGCTTGTTTCGGCCGCTCTTTGTGTGCTCGGTGTTCTGTCTCCCTTGTTCGCCTTAGAGTAGGGGGCAGTTTTGCACTGGTGGGGCGCAGGGTACTGTGCAGCTTGTCTTTTCCCATCATAGCGGCCGGCTCTGTTCCGCTTGGTACGCTGTCCTCTGCGGTGTTTTCTTTTTCTTTTGTTTATCTACCTGGTGGGGGGGTCTGCCTTCGTTCTTGCCCCTGGTGTCCCTTGTGTTCTGAGTTTTTGGTGGTACCCCCTGCTAGGTCCCGTGAGTGTACACTCCCGGGGGTTCAGCTCTTAGAAAGTTGTTT
>WNGS01092210.1:6330003-6361818 GCA_020271785.1 Procambarus virginalis
TTCTCTCTCTCTCTCATCTCTCTCTCTCTCTCTCTCTCTCTCTCCCTCTTGCTCTATCTCTCTCTCTCTGTCTCTGTCTCTGTCTCTCTCTCTCTGTCCTACTCTGTCTCTCTCATCTCTCATCTGGTCTCTCTCTCTCTGTCCTCTCTCTCTGTCTCTCTCTCGTCTCTCTCTCTCTCTCTATTCATTTCTATCTCTATCTCTCTCTCTCTCGCTCTATCTCTCTTCTCTCATCTCTCTCTCTCTCTCCTCTCTACTCTCTCTCTCTCTCTCATCTCTCATATGACAGACCGTACTGACCTAGACACCGTCGTTCGTGTCAAAATGGTCCTATCGGTGCTGCCTCGTCTAGGGTTACTTACCTTCCCCGACCTCCGTCTGGCGGAAGTAATTAGACGAGTTCGCGATCATGTTAATGTTAAACAGGTTAACTCAAGCTGTTTGTGTCCCACCTGCTCCATGCCCGAGATTGTTAATTGTTTTAACAAAGATGGTCTTCACATAAGCCGTTGAGGGATGGATGTAATTGTTATTATAACAAAGTTAAATTAGTTCATGTTAAATGATACTTTATATAATTTGATTTTATTGAAGTTCAATTGATGTTAAAATGTGTGTGTACGTGTACGTAATGAAGTTAGCATAATTAGTAGTATTATTATAATAATATGCACTACTGGAATTCTTTTGTTTGATAGTAATTTCGAAGCATTTCTTAATGCTTAATTTTCATTTTAAATTTTTGACTTTTTTTTTTCAACAGGTGGGTTAGATACGTGATTGATGGGGTTCTGGGAGTCTCTACTCCCCAAGCCCAGCCGAGGCTTGCTTGTGAGAGTTGGTCCACCAGCTGTTGCTTGAGCGGCCGCAGGCCACATACCACCACAGATGTGTGCGGCATTCTTGAGAAAATTGTTTCTCTTGAAGCGTCCACGGTTGTGTCGGCAATATCTTATACCGCTTGGGTGTTATGGTTGAACAATGCTACTATAGTAAAATTATTCCTATTTAAGTATTATATAGAATAAGGCAATTATTATATATGGGTAGATACAACTATAATTAATTTAGAGACAAATTATTATATGATTATGACAATATTTATATCTAAACTGAGAGACAGTTTATTATCTAAACTTAAGAGACTGTATTATGTAAACTTAAAAATTTTGATAAAAGGTTAGAAATTATCATATACTAATTAAGACATTGTAAGCAATTTGAGGACAATTGTATATAATCGATGGGGTAACCGAGTAGCGATGGTAGTACACCCGTTACACCTGGCGAACGTATGGAGGGGAGACTGGAATTAAAGTGATAATAAATGAGATGACTACAGCATATTCCCCAAAGAGGCATCCCAACTTACCCCACAATAATGTCACTGGGATGGGGGCCCCTCAGCGAACTATTTTCCATAACGCCAGGCAACATTTGTTTCCTTTACTGCGGACAAACTATGATACATAGACACTTTTTGTTCAGTTTTGCCGATATAAGTACTTGATTTTTGTACGATATTAATAACACAAAATGTACGTAGGAATGTTTTGTTAATTTTGCCAATATAGTACTTAATTTCTTACGATATAATGACAAAATTACATAGAATTTTTTTATTAATTTTACCAATATGAGTACATGATGTTTTACCATATTAATGACAAGAACTTACGTAGAAATTATTTTTATTAATTTTACCAATATGAGTACCATGATGTTTTACCATATTAATGACAAAATTACGTAGATATTTTTTGTTAATTTTGACCGATATAAGGATGCATGATTTTTTGTACAATAGTTAATAACTCAAAATATAAGTTGTGTGTTAATTTATATTTTTGTAACAAATCAACTCCAGTGCTAGGGGTAGCCAGTGACTTCATGGGAATGGTCGTCAATGGAGCCAGCCATGAGCAGTGGGAGCCGAGCCCTTCAGCAGTTCACCTTGAAAGCACTTGGGCGAAGCTAAACTGGAGGAGTGTGCCTCCAACCTTAGACAGACAAACCAAACATGTCTCTTTTATACACATTAGAAACCAATAATACAGTTTACGCCAATCATTATGTGTTTGTAACCCATTAAGTTATTATGTATGCTGTATATTGTATAACCATTGATGCTTGGGAGGAGTTACAGGGTGGTAGTGTCAGCTTAGGTCTTTGTTGGGCATTGGTGCCATTCAGCTCATGTGTATATAAAACACACCAGTTTTAGATGTTAGTAAAATAAAAAGAAAAAATAAAATTGTAATTGTGTGCTCACAAAATGTAACATACTTAATGTGAGCACATAATTACAATTGTGAGCACATAATTACAATTGTGAAGCCCCACCACTATTATTGGTGGTTAATTATACAGACTTCGCCTAGATCGACACAGGAATTTGTTGATGTTCTCACACTACAGTGAGTTGAGCATGGCCTTGGCTTAGGGCGTAGCCTGGCCACGCCCACGCCACGCCCACGCCTTCCTTACGCTACTATGAACGCCCGTCTCCATGGCACCTCTCTGGGCGGATACGTCGTAAACATGTTCACACGTGGTCCTCACCCACACCACCCACTCCCAGGGGTCCCACACCCACACCCAGAGGTCCCACACCTAGGGGTCCCACACCCAGGGGTCCCACACCCAGGGGTCCCACACCCAGGGGTCCCAGGGGTCCCACACCCTGGGGTCCCACACCCAGGGGTCCCACACCCAGGGGTCCCACACCCAGGGGTCCCACACCCAGGGGTCCCACACCCAGGGGTCCCACACCCAGGGGTCCCACACCCAGGGTCCCACACCCAGGGGTCCCACACCCAGGGGTCCCACACCCAGGGGTCCCACACCCAGGGGTCCCACACCCAGGGGTCCCACACCCAGGGGTCCCACACCCAGGGGTCCCACACCCAGGGGTCCCACACCCAGGGGTCCCACACCCAGGGGTCCCACACCCAGGGGTCCCACACCCAGGGGTCCCACACCCAGGGGTCCCACACCCAGGGGTCCCACACCCAGGGGTCCCACACCCAGGGGTCCCCACACCCAGGGGTCCCACACCCAGGGGTCCCACACCCAGGGGTCCCCACACCCAGGGGCCCCACACCCAGGGGTCCCACACCCAGGGGTCCCACACCCAGGGGTCCCACACCCAGGGGTCCCACACCCAGGGGTCCCACACCCAGGGGTCCCACACCCAGGGGTCCCACACCCAGGGGTCCCACACCCAGGGGTCCCCACACCCAGGGGTCCCACACCCAGGGGTCCCACACCCAGGGCTCCCACACCCAGGGGTCCCACACCCAGGGGTCCCCACACCCAGGGGTCCCACACCCAGGGGTCCCACACCCAGGGGTCCCACACCCATAGCACTCCCCCCCCCTGGCGGAGGCGGAAACAAATGGGCAGAGTGAATTCTTTCACCCTGATGCATCTGTTCACCCTAGCAGTAAATATTTACCTGGGAGTTAGACAGTTGCTACGGCCGGACCAACCGGGCTGTGGTGGGTATGTGGGCCTGCGGGCCGCTGCAAGCAACAGCCTGTTGGACCAAGTTATCACACGTCAAGCCTGGCTAGGGACGTGATTGGGGAGTAGAAAAACTCCCAGATCCCCATCAAGCAGGTATCAAGCAGGCACCCAGGGGCCAGATTCACGAAGCAGTTACGCAAGCACTTACGAACCTGTACATCTTTTCTCATTCTTTGGCGGCTTTGTTTACAATTATTAAACAGTTAATGAGCTCCGAAGCACCAGGAGGCAGTTTATAACAATAACAACAGTTGATTGGCAAGTTTTCATGCTTGTAAACTGTTTAATAAATGTAAGCAAAGCCGTCAAAGTTTGAGGAAAGATGTACACGTTCGTAAGTACTTACGTAACTGCTTCGTGAATCTGGTTCCTGGGGTCCCACGGGCAGACAAGGAACAAACTATCCAACATTGGTGGTTCACGAACAATAGGACGCAGGTGGAAATTAAGACTCAAAATGATACACAGAGACATTAGAAGAAAATATTTTAGTGTGCGAGTAGTGAACAAACGGAATACACTAATGAGAAGTTTTAGTTTAGTTCATTTATTATGCACCCCATACCCATCTTGTGGGTGGTAGTGGAAAGGGTTACAGAGGCACATAATGGGCTCAGGGACTGAACCCCACAATTCATTTAGCTAAGCAAGTTACAATCTTGATGAGCTAGTTACAAAATTCAATATAAGTCGTCACATCAACAATGGGTTCGAGATCGACCTCAAGTACAGGTTCTAAATTAAGCAACTGACATATGTGGAGAGCTAGTGTCACAATTTATATGTTTGTCCTGCACACCGCCTCCCATCCAGCGGGTAGCGGTGGATAGGTTACAATCACTCAGTTACTACCTACAGTTAGCAAACTTCTCCTTGAAGAGAAGGAGGTGAAGACAGACGCTATACATAACTTCAAGTGTAGATATGCCACAAATAGGCTGAGAGGGAACCTGTACACCAGTTGATTTAAGGTTGAGAGACGGGGCCAAACAGCTCAAGGTCGTCCCCATTGCAAGTACAATTAGGTGGACACACACACCTATACATACATACAAGGGAAGGGAACTATCACTGGTAAACGCCAAGCCACTGCGAATATATAGCACTGGGAAGGGGTCAGGATAAGGATTTGGGATGGGACGAGGGGTAAGGAATGGTGCCCCAACCACTTGTGGACGGTCGGGGATTGAACGCCGACCTTGTACATACATACAAGATAGTGAGGGTAATAGACAAGATGGAGAAGGACAGCATCTTCAACTTGAGGGACAGCAGGACAAGAGGACACAAATGGTAGCTGGAAACACAGATGAGTCGAAGAAATGTAAGGAAATACTCGTACCTTGACAGGTGAGTGGACAGCGCTCGGGATTCGTAGTCTTGAGATTCCGGGTTCGATCCCCGGTGGAGGCGGAAACAAATGGACAGAGTTTCTTTCACCCTGATGCCTCTGATCACCTAGCAGTAAATAGGTACCTGGAAGTTAGACAGCTGCTACGGGTTGCTTCCTGGGAGTAAGTAACAAAAAGGAGGCCTGGTCGAGGACCGGGCCGCGGGGATGCTAAGCCCCGAAATCATCTCAAGATAGATAACCCTGTACGAGTGGTCAGCAAGTGGAATGCACTAAGGGAAGAAGTTGTGGAAGCCACCTCTATCATCAACTTTATAGTCGTAATTCAACAAATATTTCAGTCATGTAAGTCCAATTATAACGTAACAGGTCGACGAAGGGCAGTATATAAGAGGGGCGATGATGAGCTATAGACTTTACGGGCTATTCATGCCCGTGCCACCTCTTAGGTGGCTTAATCTTTATCATTCAATCAGCTATATAGACCTCACTTACCCGTAGTCACTGTTAGGTAAGGGTGTGGTAGGTAAGTACCCAGTGCTTGATTATAGCCTCCCTCCCCTCTCCCCCCCCCCTTCATGACCACATCCTCCTGCCTTGCCTCCCACGCCCACAGCCTCCCACGCCCACAGCCTCCCACGCCCACAGCCTCCCACGCCCACAGCCTCCCACGCCCACAGCCTCCCACGCCCACAGCCTCCCACGCCCACAGCCTCCCACGCCCACAGCCTCCCACGCCCACAGCCTCCCACGCCCACAGCCTCCCACGCCCACAGCCTCCCACGCCCACAGTCTCCCACGCCCACTCTGGTGGAACGGACACAGGTGGAGTGCCCAAATGAGCCACAGAGATATTAAAAAGAACTTTTTTAGTGTCAGAGTGGTTGACAAATGGAATGCATTAGGAAGCGATGTGGTGGAGGCTGACTCCATACACAGTTTCAAGTGTAGATATAATAGAGCCCAGTAGGCTCAGGAACCTGTACACCTGTTGATTGACAGTTGAGAGGCGGGACCAAAGAGCCAGAGCTCAACCCCCACAAGCACAAATAGATGAGTACTCTACCTCTCCCTCCTGGCCATCTCCCTTCCACTCCCTTCAGGAACAGGAAAAGGAAGGGGAGGAGGAGAAGGAAGTTATCCCCCCCTCCCCTCCCCCCTCCCTCCTACCCCTACATCCTTCTCCCCCTCTCACATCCATCCCTCTTCCTCCTCGCCACCCCTTCCACACCGCCCACCGCCCCACACTAAGAGGGTGACCTTGTACAAGTAATTTGCCGTACAAGGCGAGGCTCGTGGCCTGTCCTCCCCCCCCCCCCCTCCCTCCCTCCCTTCCCCCCCCCCCCTCCCTCATTCCCTCCCATCGTCCTGCCTTGCCCTTACCTTCACCTTGCCCCTCCCTAATGCTACCCATGTTTTTATTATGCTGGTGTAACAGCACATATGTGGGTGTGTGAGTAGTGCCATGTATGTTGAAGTGCGCGTATATATGGGCGTGATGTAGCCGTATATATGCGTGGTGTAGGCCTATGTGTGGGCGTGATGTAGGCCTATGTGTGGGCGTGATGTAGAACTATGTGTGGGCGTGGTCTAGGTCTATGTGTGGGCGTGATGTAGGCGTACGAGTGGGTATTGATGCGCCTATAGTGTGGGAGTAAGTACGTAGGTGTTGGGGGGTGCAGGTAGGCGCGGGATATTTACGTACTTGTAGGCATAAGAGGAAAGTCTGGGCGTGTGCATGGGCGTAGGTATGTGTGTGTGTGTGTGTGTGTGTGTGTGTGTGTGTGTGTGTGTGTGTGTGTGTGTGTGTGGACATGCGCATCAGCTTTGCTTTACTTTTTGTGGGTGGGGAAGAAGACAGTCTCTCCAGATGTGAATTAACACAGGTCGCTCTACCATCCAGCCCAAGTGGTTGGAAAGTCCCAGGACGGACGTGTTCTAAACCAGCAGGTGCATACAAATGACCCCTTGAGGATGTGGGCTGGACGGTAGAGCGACGCTCTCGCTTCATACAGATCGGAGTTCAATCCCCGACCGTCCACAAGTGGTGTGGGCACCATTCCCCCATCCCTCCGTCCCATCCCAATTCCTTATCCTGATCCCTTCCCAGTGCTATATAGTCGAAATGGCTTGGCGCTTTCCCCCTGATAATTTCCTCCCCTCCTCTACAGATGTGTGACAGATTAGTCTTATGAAAACCAACATGCACTTTATAGGGGAAGGAAGCACCACAGACCAACTCCAACAGCCTAGTGTCTCCTGAGAACGAGTAACTCTGAGGGAGATACAAGTTACTGAGTTGAGATTGTAAGTGTCCTATAACTTCCAGTAGAGACAAAGGGAAGGAATGACCATTAGTGAAAGTGAGGGAAACACTGAACACTTCTCCTATGACAAGTCCAAAACAAAGTGTCACTGCCGATGACACTCTTGATTGACACCTTAAGGAATGAATTCTTCACAAGGGTGACACCAGTGCCGACTCCACCTCAGACGCCACACTGAAGCAGCCGTAGAGTGCATGCCCATAGAGTGCATGCCCATAGAGTGCATGCCCGTAGAGTGCATGCCCATAGAGTGCATGCCCATAGAGTGCATGCCCGTAGAGTGCATGCCCATAGAGTGCATACCCACAGTGAATGCCCATAGAGTGCATGCTCATAGAGTGAATGCCCGTAGAGTGCATGCCCATAGAGTGAATGCCCGTAGAGTGCATGCCCATAGAGTGCATGCCCATAGAGTGCATGCCCATAGAGTGAATGCCAATAGAGTGAATGCCCGTAGAGTGTATGCCTATAGAGTGCATGCCCATAGAGTGCATACCCATAGAGTGCATGCCCACAGAGTGCATGCCCGTAGAGTGCATGGGCATACAAGACATTTGATAAATATCTCAGAAAGCTACCTGATCACCCAGGCTGTGATTGCTTCATCAGAGTGCCTGTAGCGGCGTCCAACAGCCTGGTTGACAAACTCCCCTCGACGCCTGGTCAGGAACCGGGGCGGCGGGGACATTGATCCTGGAAACCATCTAAATTAGGTAACCTCAAGGTAAGGTCATATATTGGGCGCAGGTGTGGGAGTGGCTGAGTAACGCAGCAGGAGTGACCTGTGAGTGTGGGCGTGGCTGAGTAACGCAGCAGGAGTGACCTGTGAGTGTGGGCGTGGCTGAGTAACGCAGCAGGAGTGACCTGTGGGTGTGGGCGTGGCTGAGTAACGCAGCAGGAGTGATCTGTGGGTGTGGGCGTGGCTGAGTAACGCAGCAGGAGTGACCTGTGAGTGGGCGTGGCTGAGTAACGCAGCAGGAGTGACCTGTGAGTGTGGGAGTGGCTGAGTAACACAGCAGGAGTGACCTGTGGGTGTGGGCGTGGCTGAGTAACGCAGCAGGAGTGACCTGAGTGTTGGCGTGACTGAGTAACGCAGCAGGATTGACCTGTGGGTGTGGGCGTGGCTGAGTAACGCAGCAGGAGTGACCCGTGAGTGTGGGCGTGGCTGAGTAACGCAGCAGGAGTGACCCGTGAGTGTGGGCGTGGCTGAGTAACCCAGCAGGAGTGACCCGTGAGTGTGGGCGTGGCCGAGTAAACCCAGCAGGAGTGACCCGTGAGTGTGGGCGTGGCTGAGTAACCCAGCAGGAGTGACCCGTGAGTGTGGGCGTGGCCGAGTAACCCAGCAGGAGTGACCCGTGAGTGTGGGCGTGGCTGAGTAACCCAGCAGGAGTGACCCGTGAGTGTGGGCGTGGCTGAGTACCCAGCAGGAGTGACCCGTGAGTGTGGGCGTGGCTGAGTAACCCAGCAGGAGTGACCCGTGAGTGTGGGCGTGGCTGAGTAACCCAGCAGGAGTGACCCGTGAGTGTGGGCGTGGCTGAGTAACCCAGCAGGAGTGACCCGTGAGTGTGGGCGTGGGGCGCCCAGACATGTCTGCCCTTGCAATAATGTTTTTGTTGTGTTTGTTGATGGTCTCATGGCGGGCTGGTGCATCAGGGGACTGTACTCACCTAGTTGTGCTTGCGGGGGTTGAGCTCTGGCTGTTGGTCCCGCCTCTCAACTATCAATCAAGTGGTGTACAGGTTCCCGAGCCTACTGGGCTCTATCTTCTCTACATTTGAAACTGTGTATGGAGTCAGCCTCCGCCACGTCACTGCCTAATGCATTCCATCTGTTAACTACTCTGACACTGAAAAAGTTCTTTCTGACGTCTCTGTGGCTCATTTTGGTACTCAGTTTCCACCTGTGTCCCCTTGTTCGGGTACCAACCGTGTTAAACAGTTTATCTTTATCTACCCTGCCAATTACTCTGAGAATTTTGTAGGTAGTGATCATGTCTCCCCAAGCTCTCCTGTCTTCTAGCGATGTGAGGGGCATTTCACGCAGCCTTTCCTCGTAACTCATGCCTTTTAGTTCTGGGACTAGCCTAGTGGCATACCTCTGAACGTTTTCCTGCTTCGTCTTGTGCTTGACAAGGTACGGGCTCCATGCTGGAGCTGCATACTCCAGGATTGGTCTTACATATGTGGTTTACAAGATTCTGAAGGATTCCTTACACAGGTTCCTGAACGCAGTCCTGTTGTTAGCCAGCCTTGCATACGCCGCTGATGTTATTCTTTTGATGTGGGCTTCAGGAGACAGTTTTGGTGTGATATCAACTCCTAGATCTTTCTCTCTGTCCGGTTCATGAAGGACTTCATCTCCTTCTGTATTCTGTGTCTGGCCTCCTATTTCCACTGCCTAGTTTCATTACCTTACATTTATTCGGGTTGAACTTTAGTAGCCATTTNCTCCATACATCACCAGAGATATACTCACAAACACACTAAAGAACAATCCACAAGGGCCGTGATAGGGTTCGAAGACTACGTCCGGGATGAACCCAGATGCACCTTGGTCAACTGCGCCACGACATGGTCAAAAGATTACAACCGGGAGTGCTACTGCCCTCACACGGATCCTGCAGCCTCTCCGAGACACAGACCAGGGTTTTGACACAATTCCCCCCGTGCACCCGGGCTCTGGCAACCAGATGTTCTACCTCTTAGGCGCGTCTGGGATCATCCCGGACGAAGAGTTCGAACCCTTATCACGGCCCTTGTAGATTTGTTCATTTGATGTATCACGCTATTGTGATTTCTGCGTGTAGTGAACACCACAATAACTGACAGACAGCGACAACGGAAGACTGGACTTGGGCGAGACATTATACATAAAACACACCAAGTCTGACAGCTGAGTGGACAGCGCTTCGGATTCGTAGTCCTGAGGTTCCCTGTTCGATCCCCGGTGGAGGCGGAGACAAATGGACAAAAAGTTTCTTTCACCCTGATGCCCCTATTATCTAGCAGTAAATAGGTACCTGGGAATTAGACAGCTGCTACGGGCTGCTTCCTGGGGATGTGTAACAAAAAGGAGGCCTGGTCGAGGACCGGGCCGCGGGGACACTAAGCCCCCGAGATCATCTCAAGTTAACCTCAAGATAAGATAGCCACACATCATAGCCAGCCACATTACACTCTGGCAACTTGCAGAGCACCATGGAACACTCAGTATACTGCACCAGTCACCATGCAGACACCAGAGTGACAAGATACACTCGACCACTACACAGTGAGGTGCTTCCTCACCTCTCCACCTTCACCTCATCCCATTCAGTAGTAGTAGTAAGGTAAGGTAATTATCAGGGGAAAGCACCAAGCCATTACGACTATATAGCACTGGGAAGGGGTCAGGATAAAGATTTGGGATGGGACTGGGGGGGGAAAGGAATGGTGCCCAACCCCATGGACGGTCGGGGATTGAACGCCGACCGGCATGAAGCAAGACTGTCGCTCTACCGTCCAGTCCAAGTGGTTGGACAGTAGTGGTAGTAGTAGCACCAGCTTCTGTGTGTTGGACATGTATATGAGTGGGATTGGGTGGTTATAAATAGGAGCTGCCTCGTATGGGCCAATAGGCCTTCTGCAGTTACTTTTATTCTTATGTTCTACTGGTGGTACTGCACCTACTGATGCTGCTGCTGCTGCTGGTACTGGTTCTTGTTCTGCTTAATGTCGTGGGATGTATGCCACTATTGCCTCTATACCTGCTGGTGCTTGCATGCCGCCGTGATGGTCCCAGCTCGCCTGCAGCTCTCAAGCGCTACTTAGTTTACATTGTCAGGCTTCTTGGCCATTAAAAGAGACTTTGGAGCCCTTGCTTTGTCTTCATAAGACCTTCCCGCGCTTCAAGACTTTACACCGGGCGATGTCAACATATTTAACTATTAAAACACGCCTGCATCTTTTGAGCTGTTCTGTGGGACGGCAGAGAGGATGTGTGTCTTGAGAGCGCTTGCAGACAAAGCACACACATCCTTACTCTCCTCGTCCAGACAATTAACTGCTAAACGAGACGCCTGAGAGATTCTAGCCGTCGCTACGGGCTAGATAAGGCCACTGTTGTTCGCGCGGGAAATGTCGTTTAAGCTTATTTATCCGCCAACGGAGTCACTTTGACAACTGCTGTGTTCAGCCGTTGCAAATGTACAATGGCAAGGTGTTTGTAAGCTGTTGTTTTTTTTCGGGGAAGATAAGGTCATTGTGGTGGCGGGAGTCTTGTATTGTTGCCCTCAGCAAGATGATGTCCCTGGCGATACTGGCCGGGGCGTCGCTGGCTCTCTCACTGCTACATAGATAAGAAACTATTGAGCTTGCAAGATTGCTTGTCTGGGTCGGCTTATTGCCTTCACCGGATTAACAGCCAATGAACAGCAGGCTCCTCCAAATTGGCTGGCTTCCGCTGGCCGCCTCGGCGCCGCCCTGGAGTGCATCCGGCTCCCCGACCATCGCTGTTGCTGTTGCCAAATAGACAGACTTGCAACGTTGTGAAGAGTGAGGATATATCTTGTATCATCTCTTCCACTGCGGGGAGGAGGATGAACTTGGTCTCGGGTTTCACTGCTCTCAGACGACTGTGTTCACTCCTCAGGTTGGTGCTGGCGTCGGGTGTAGGGTGTAAGTGACGCAGGGTGGTGTATCAAGATGGTGTAAGTGACGCAGGGTGTTGTATCAAGATGGTGTAAGTGACGCAGGGTGGTGTATCAAGATGGTGTAAGTGACGCTGGGTGGTGTATCAAGATGGTGTAAGTGACGCAGGGTGTTGTATCAAGATGGTGTAAGTGACGCTGGGTGGTGTATCAAGATGGTGTAAGTGACGCTGGGTGGTGTATCAAGATGGTGTAAGTGACGCTGGGTGGTGTATCAAGATGGTGTAAGTGACGCTGGGTGGTGTATCAAGATGGTGTAAGTGACGCAGGGTGGTGTATCAAGATGGTGTAAGTGACGCAAGGTGGTGTATCAAGATGGTGTAAGTGACGCAGGGTGGTGTATCAAGATGGTGTAAGTGACGCAGGGTGGTGTATCAAGATGGTGTAAGTGACGCAGGGTGCTGTATCAAGATGGTGTAAGTGACGCAGGGTGCTGTATCAAGATGTGTAAGTGACGCAGGGTGGTGTATCAAGATGGTGTAAGTGACGCAGGGTGTTGTAATACCATTCATTGACTGTAACACAATCACCATCCATTGACTGGTGCCACAGTGATGGAGCGGATCCAGATTCGCATCCTTCTGGCCATAATAATTCCTTTTATTATGATTTGATGAGGTATGAGCTATGCACAGGAGTGAGTTGAGCACCTACACACACACACACACACACACACACACCACACACACACACACACACACACATACACACACACACACACACACACACACACACACACACACACACACAAGAGAGACAGAGAACCACGCCCCAAGTTTCGTGATGTACAAGAATGTGAAAATAATTCTATTATGGAGCCCAGAGCGACCACTCGTGATGGATGCCGCCGGGAATGGCACTATTTTCCCGCCACAAATTGCAACCTTTTGGGGGGGGGTTTTCAGCTGATATTAACCTGTTGTTTGTTAGTGTTTTTGTTTCTTATAAACCACTTTTCTTTGTAGAACTTTTCTGTTTTTGCTTTGCTTACTGTTTGTTGTTTATTTGTTCATGGGGGTGTATACTCTATGATGGGATATGTTATTGTTTTATTAGAGGTATGAGGTGGGTATGATATCTACAGAAGGCCAGCACCTTTGGTCAGCACCTTTAGGCCAGCTCATTTGGTCAGCACCTTTGGCCAGCACCTTTGGTCAGCACCTTTGGTCAGCACCTTTGGTCAGCACCTTTGGTCAGCACATTTTGGCCAGCACCTTTGGCCAGCACCTTTGGTCAGCACTTTTGGCCAGCACATTTGGTCAGCACCTTTGGCCAGCACCTTTGGCCAGCACCTTTGGTCGGCAACTTTGGCCAGCACCTTTGGTCACCACCTTGGCCAGCACCTTTGGCCACCACCTTTGGCCACCACCTTTGGCCACCACCTTTGGCCTTGAGACTGTGGACACTTGCACATGACTGAAGAAAGATGTACATGTTTCGCTACTGACGCCGGGTCCTGTAGTACCCAAGCTCCTAAACTAGTTATTAAGTGTAAACAAAGCTACCATGATTGTGGTAAGATGTAGAGGTTTCGTAAGTGGTTGGTGGTGACTTCTGGGCACAGTGCCAGCGGGAGAGGCCTCCGGGTGCCTATCCCAAGTTTTGTAATAGTGCCAATTATATGTCTGTTCAGCCCGGCCTCTACGGTTGCCACAACGGACAAAAAATGGGGTGTTAAAACACCTGAACCTAACCGGTGGACCACTCATAGAAAACGTGAGTGCTTGTGAGCTGCTAGTGTATAGTATATCATATTTTGTCCGTTGGGGAATTTTGACGTTAAAATGTGATTATTCAAGAGGACAGGTTTGTTTGTGCTAGGTCTCCCAAGAGTGGTGGTGACTGTGGGGCAGTGGAAGCACCCTTTGTTAGCGGTTTTGGGCGGGTTCGAGCCCCGGCCAGGTATGGTTGACTATACTGTCGATCCTGTACACCTAGAGTAATTACTGACATGGTTATAAACCAATTAGCGGGTCGAGTTCCAGACTTACAATGAGCTGTAAAAATGTAAGATATTCAATATTAATTTGGAACGCGAGTTTAAGAGTTTGAACAAGGACTCATAATACAATCTGTTGAGTCTGTGTGAGGGGGAACACTAGAGTACGGAGCACCGGCATGGACCCCGCACCTCGTGAAGCATAAATATATACTTGAGAAACTAAATTGGTTTGCAACAAAACTAATGCCAGGATTATGACGACTGACACAAGAACTCCATCACACAAGACTCTACAAGAAAGGAGGATCAGAGGGGGATATGATCACTACATATAAAATACTTATGGGGAAAAAGATGAGGTGGACAAGACTGCTTCTTCAAAGAGAGAAACTATAACAAGAGACATAGCGGCACACTGCACAGGAGTCCAATAAATATAATAAAATACTCGAACCTTGTATAGGTAGGAATTGAAATACACTGAACTAAGAAGTTGTGGAAGCCACCTCCATCCTCAGTGTTAAGAATAGAACGTCAGAAAAGTTAAAAAAAGCATATTCAACAAGGCTATAGTGAGGTTAACTTTACTCTCTCTACGTGGTCACTGCTAGTTAGGCACTGTTAGGTAATTACTGTTAGTCTTGCAGTATTAGGTAGTCACCGTTATATAAGCACTGTTAGGTAATTACTGTTAGGTAGTTACCGTTAGATAAACACCGTTAGATAAGCACTGTTGGGTAGTTACAGTTAGGTAGTCACCGTTAGATAAGCACTGTTGGGTAGTTACAGTTAGGTAATCACCGTTAGATAAGCACTGTTGGGTAGTTACAGTTAGGTAGTTACAGTTAGGTAGTCACCGTTAGATAAGCACTGTTGGGTAGTTACAGTTAGGTAGTCACCGTTAGATAAGCACTGTTGAGTAGTTACAGTTAGGTAATCACCGTTAGATAAGCACTGTTGGATAGTTAGCACTGTGGCGTGCTGGAGCCTGACAATTACAGCATCCACTCTGCTGTTCATGATGATGATATGCTCATAATGCAGCCAAAGTGTGTGCCAGTGCAGACTACTCATCACATGGCCCTGTATGGCTGAACATCCTGTACTCACCTAGTTGTGCTCGCGGGGGTTGAGCTCTGGCTGTTTGGGCCCGCCTCTCAACTGCCAATCACAGTCCCCCTACCACACAGGTAGGGGTCTGTGTGATCACACACACTATGTCTAGGGAGCTACATAGTTGACCAGATACCTTAGTGTTACACAGCTACTTCTTTGCAACATCTTTATTGACAAAATTAATTACAATTTTGCCTAATCTGAATAATTCAGTTAGGTTTTTTATATTAGAGTGAGGATAATGCTGGTATTTACTGTCACACAGGACAGAGGGTCATACACAAGACAGTAGGTCTAACTGTAGGCTGAAGCACATGTATATACCATGGCAACAATCAGCTACATTAGATTGTATACATGTTTCAAAGTACGAATTCGTAAATGCAACTTTCTACTGTGCACTGCCACACAAGGGCAGGGATGGGTTCATAAGTGATGCAGCTTGGAAATAATATAAATAAAATTGTTCTTCATTCTATAAAATGGACAAGCAAATTTTGGATAAGTTGTTAGGATGTCGTCCAGAACACCTGAGTCAATAAAATAGTTACACAGTTGGTGGTACAAGAGGCCAGGAGGTCTAAATTCTTTTACGGTTTCACATTCAACACTATAGTGTTCTAGTGAATGCATTAAAGGTTTATCACAGAGTTTACAATCTGAATATTCTGGTAGTGGCTCAGCCTCACTAACCTGCCAGATGTGTCTATAGCCAAGACGAATTACAGCAATGACTACATCACATTGCTTGGCCCAGTTACTGTGCTGACCATACAAATACCTATCATTACAAAAGTTGTAATAGCTTTTAATACTGCAGCTTTCAGGTCTCTGGGCATTTCTTAGTTCTTCTAAATCTAAATTAATTTCTTTAATTTGTATGTTTCTAATAATTGCATTAGATAGTTCAAAGTTATAATCAATGTTTGCTTTCCTGCAAGCTTCATTGGACAATCGATCTACAAAGTCATGTTTTCCAACTCCAACATGGGATGGGATCCACACAAATTTTATACAAGAGTTATTATCATTGGCAAAAATTACATTCTATCTAATATTACAAGTTACTTCAGACATACATTGTGACGGTTATTTAATGACTACAGAACACTTATGTAACCCTTCATATAGTGTAGAGCAGTTTCTTATATAACAGGAACCTCAGTGTCACGTAAACCCCATACCCGCCCACAATACGGGTTGACGGACGGGTTGAAGGGTTGAAGGACGGGTTGAGGGGTTGAAGGACGGGTTGAGGGGTTGAATGGTTGAAGGAAGGGTTGAAGGACAGGTTGAAGGGTTGCAGAGTTGAAGGACGTTCATGTAATGTAAATTCAAAGTTAAGGACGCTCATTCGATATAACATTAAGGTGCCCCAACCATACTTTTACTCCCTGACAGCTGCCCACCTTGAGACCTGGAGATGATTTCGGGGCTTAGCGTCCCCCGCGGCCCGGTCCTCGACCAGGCCTCCTGGACCTGGCCTCCTGGCCTGGCCCGGTCCTCGACCAGGCCTCCTGAAGCCCAGCATCTGGCTTCACCTTGCAGTGTTGCATATTGCACGTTTCGGCTACGTCTTGAGATTGCAAGGACGTTGCACACCTTCCGTCTGGCAGTGTGAGCGGGAGAGGATTGGTACGACTCACGTCCCCAAGGCTCAGTAGGGAGGGATGATGAAGGTTAGGGGGGATAGGGGAGGCAAACATATATATATACCAACCGGCCACCATCCAGGCTAGGGTTGGATAGTCGTTCGTACGACTGCTATGGGCCTAACCCACGAAGGGTCGTCCCGCAGGCTAGCCCACGGGAGCCGGTCGGCCGAGCGGACAGCACACTGGACTTGTGATCCTGTGGTCTCGGGTTCGATCCCGGGCGCCGAAGAGAAACAATGGGCATAGTTTCTTTCACCCTGATGCATCTGTTCATCTAGTAGTAAACAGGTACTTGGGAGTTAGACAGCTGCTACGGGCTGCTTCCCCCTGGGGGTGTGTAACAAAATGGGAGGCCTGGTCGAGGACCGGGCCGCGGGGACGCTAAGCCCCGGAAGCACCTCAAGGTAGGTCAGTCTATATTGTCCTCTTAACCAGCGGCTGGGGAGTCTTACTGTGGTAAGTGTAACGGTCAGCGTCACTCAGTAACAGTAACAGCAGCAGCGTCAGTAACAGTAACAACAGCAGCACCAGTAACAGTAACATAGCACCCTATAGTACCCTCACTACTCATATTCTGGGCGGCTGTGGGCGGCGGTAGGTAGCTGTGGGCGGCAGTGGGTGGTGGTTGGTGGTTCGGGGTGGTGGTGGTGCCCCTCACAGCAGGAACGACGAGGGCTTCCCTCCTCACACCGTACCCACAGTGTAGCAGGTAATTAGCCCGGAAACAACCACCAGCTCCCTGGTGGCTGCTGCCGTTTCTTATCTCCAGCAGTGCTCGTCCTTAGGGAAGAAAAAAAAGGTCTTCAAGAATCCTGTTTGGGCGTGTTGCTCAGGTAACCAGACCCGCCACCTGCCTCACCTGTTGTTGAGGGACGCTCTGGGGCTCCTCCTCCTTCCCTCCCATTCCGTGAGGGATGGGAGGGTGAGGGAGAGGTGGTGGGTGGGTATGGGGAGTGGGGCCCCGTGGTTGACCTTCACATGCTTTGCCATCCCATGAAGGACCCTCCGAAAATGGTCACTTTAAGATAAAGCGACCAATCGACTTAGAAATGGCCCAGGACAGACCGAAACGTCGTCGTCCCTTCACCTTCTAGTGTGTTGTCTGGTCAAACTAAAGTGACCATTTGTGGTTTTATTTGACATGGTCTTCCGACAGTCTACGGTAGCCATGTTCAACAAGACCGGCATTCAACCAACCAAACCATTTGGGCTCACAATAAGGAAGGATCTTAGAGGTACCTAACTCGGACTTTAATATTTGTTTTCCTTCCTAAGATCTCTCTCTCTCTCTCTCTCTCTCTCTCTCTCTCTCTCTCTCTCTCTCTCTCCTCTCTCTCTCTCTCTCTCTCTCTTCTCTCTCTCTCTCTCTCTCTCTCTTTCTCTCTCTCTCATATGACCTGACCTGACCTGACCTAGACACCGTCGTTCGTGTCAAAATGGTCCTATCGGTGGGCTNTCACTCACTCACTCACACACTCACTCACTCACTCACTCACACACTCACTCACTCACTCACTCACTCACTCACTCACACACTCACTCACTCACTCACTCACTCACTCACTCACTCACTCACTCACACACTCACTCACTCACTCACTCACTCACTCACTCACTCACTCACTCACTCACACACTCACTCACTCACTCACTCACTCACTCACTCACTCACACACTCACTCACTCACTCACTCACTCACTCACTCACTCACTCACTCACTCACACACTCACTCACTCACTCACTCACTCACTCACTCACACACTCACACACTCACTCACTCACTCACACACTCACTCACTCACTCACTCACTCACTCACTCACTCACTCACTCACTCACTCACACACTCACTCACTCACTCACACACACACTCACTCACTCACTCACTCACACACTCACTCACTCACTCACTCACTCACTCACTCACTCACTCACACACTCACTCACTCACTCACTCACTCACTCACTCACTCACTCACTCACACACTCACTCACTCACTCACTCACACACTCACTCACTCACTCACTCACTCACTCACTCACTCACTCACACACTCACTCACTCACTCACTCACTCACTCACTCACTCACACACTCACTCACTCACTCACTCACTCACTCACACACTCACTCACTCACTCACTCACTCACTCACTCACTCACTCACTCACTCACACACTCACTCACTCACTCACTCACTCACTCACTCACTCACTCACCCGGGCCACCAGTGAGGCGGCTGTGATACTCATCACTCAGTTGATACAAATGTGACGCATGGCTACACTTGCGTCTTTGACTCATCGAGGGCTGACAACATTCAGCGTCACGAGTCATCAACCTTTTACGCAACCGCTTACGAAACCTGTACATCTTTCCTCAATAATGGCGGATGGTTTACGTTTATTAAAGAGTTTACGAGTGTGACACTTCATAAACCAAGGTTTATATTGTATCTAACGACCGCGGTGCTTCGGAGACCATGAACTGGTTAGTTAATGTAAGCAAAGGTGCTATGGTTAAGGAAAGATGTAGAGGTTTCGTTGGTGAGTTGGTGAATGCCTAATGATTGCTGGGTTCAGGGACGTAACCCCCAGACTGCTCGCCAAGCCTAGACTTTTCTGTCCGGGTGGTGGTGGGTGTGGTAGTAGTGGTGGTGGGTGTGGTAGTGGTGGTGGGTGTGGTGGTGGGTGTGGTAGTGGTGGTGGGTGTGGTAGTGGTGGTGGGTGTGGTGGTGGGTGTGGTGGGTGTGGTAGTGGTGGTGGTGGGTGTGGTAGTGGTGGTGGGTGTGGTAGTGGTGGTGGTGGGTGTGGTGGGTGTGGTGGGTGTGGTAGTGGTGGTGGTGGTGGTGGTGGTAGTGGTGGTGGTAGGTGTGGTAGTGGTGGTGGGTGTGGCAGAGCTGGGCTAGGCCACACGTCCCCCCTCACACAAGAATATATAACTAGTATGTCTCTCCCTCCAGGGAGTACCACACAGGGACATGACAGGAATGGGAGAGAGAGAGAGAGAGAGAGAGAGAGAGTCAAAACCGTATATGTATCACAAGTTCACTCTCATTTAGAGTATGCACCTCTACCCTGGATCGCCTGCCCCCCCCCCCCTATCATTCATCAGACTGTTGGACAAAGTAGAGAGCCGGGCCAGAAGGCTCATCTCTAGTCTTGACAAAGTCTGGTGAGAAAGGTCTGATCATCAGAGCCTGCAACACCGTCCTGACGTTAATAGGCTTACTCTTATGAACAAGGCCAACATCCTCAAAGTTCAGCACCTGGCCCAACTCCGTGGACTATCAGCAGTTGGTACCTGTAGGACTAGGCTCTTAAGCTTTAAGTCTCATACTGGAAGTGCCTTTCTCAAGAACATCACTCCATCAGCGATCATTCACTCCGAAGCTGACTCGCATCTGGAACTTGTTTGCCCAACAGGTTTGGAGATCAGATCAACTTATCACTTGAATGCTCTGGCACACAGTTGGCTATAGGCTCATCCTGTTCCTTATATAATTGTTATATAAGGGAGCCGGTTGGCCGAGCGGACAGCACAATGGACTTGTGATCCTGTGGTCCCGGGTTCGATCCCGGGCGCCGGCGAGAAACAATGGGCAGAGTTTCTTTCACCCTATGCCCCTGTTACCTAGCAGTAAAATTGGTACCTGGGTGTTAGTCAGCTGTCACGGGCTGCTTCCTGGGGGTGAAGGCCTGGTCGAGGACCGGGCCCCGGGGACACTAAAGCCCCGAAATCATCTCAAGTTACCCAATCATATTGGTAACAGTTGCTCTTAGTGAATAAAGGCTATTCCTAATGAAGCCTGTAATAGGCTCATGAAGTAAATAGGCCTCTAGGAGTAGGTTTCAACTTAGCTGAGGAAGGATTACAGCTCTTGCTTGCAGTTTCACCAGGTTCCTTATACGATAGTTACTATATGATAGTTCCCCTATGTTATAGTTTCAAAGTACATTCTCATGAAATAAATGAGTCTAGGAGCAGGCTTCAGATAACCTGAGGTAGGATAACAACTCCTGCTTGCAGCTGCACCAGGTGTTCCACTCGACAGCTGTAATGAACACTCATCTAAGTTATAAAAGAAAGAAAGAGAACAAATAAGAACAGAGGCTGCCAGAAATCCAATCACGTGGTTCTCACAGGTGGCCATGTTGGAGACTGTCTCAGGTACACGCATATATATATATATATATATATATATATATATATATATATAAGATGTATACAACAAAAATAATCTTGTTGTATTGGTGTATTTATCAATAAGCTTCAGCTTCGCTACAAAATTATTATTTTTATTATTATTAACATCTTTATTGACAAAATTAATTATAATTTTGCCTAATCTGAGGATTTCAGTTAAGTCTTATTAAGGTGAGGATAATGCTGGTATTCACTAAATTATTAAATCGCCTGGATTTTTCCTTCAAATTTCTCATAGTTATGACCAATAACGTATGGACAATATATATATATTTTTAAACTCGTTTTCTTAAAACGAGATTTCCGAAAACACAAGAGTTGTAAAACACCAAAATCGTTTTCTTAAAACTTGTGTCATAATAGGAACGCTTAGAATTCGGTCCAAAACTGGGGCCAGATTCACGAAAGCACTTACGCAAACACTTACGAACGTGTACATCTTTCCTCAATCTTTGACAGCTTTGGTTACATTTATTAATCTTTTTACAAGCATGAAAACTTGCCAATCAACTGTTGTTATTGTTATAAACAGCCTCCTGGTGCTTCGGAGCTCATTAACTGTTAATAATTGGAAACAAAGCCGCCAAAGATTGACAAAAGATGTACAGGTTCGTAAGTGTTTGCGTAACTGCTTTCGTGAATCTGGCCCCAGGTCTCTCCCTTACAAACTCACTCAAACTCCTCTTTAAAACTCGCACCAAAACTGTTCTGACAAAATCGTTCTGTAATAGTTCCCGCCATAAGAGCTCTCTATAAACAGTTCTCCACTAAAGTTGGAAAAACAACTAATTTCAAACTACCAACATGCGCTTGTCTTTTATGCTTTTAGTAAAACAAAAAATTATTATTGTAAAACCCTTATAAATTTATCTTGTAAAGTTCCCAACAAATCAGTTTTTCATTCAAACTCGTGTGAGAACCGTTCAGTCAAACTGTGTGTGAAGCATTCTTTAAAGCGCACTTAACCTGTGCCGCAAGGTAGTTAAGCAGGGGCCAGATTCACGAAGCAGTTACGCAAGCACTTACGAACCTGTACATCTTTTCTCAATCTTTGGCGACTTTGTTTACAATTATTAAACAGTTAATGAGCTCCGAAGCACCAGGGGGCTGTTTATAACAATAACAACAGTCGAATGGGAAGTTTTCATGCTTGTAAACTGTTTAATAAATGTAACCAAAGCCGTCCAAGATTGAGGAAAGATGTACACGTTCGAAAGTGCTTGCGTAACTGCTTCGTGAATCTGGCCCCAGGTTTGTGTAATGAAGTGTAAGTCAGTGTGGCCTCGTTAGTGAGTACAGTCACCTGAGGGCGACAGAATTACGCAGAACATCACGTTAGAAAACATGTGGACATATTCAGCATCACGTCAGAACACAAGTGGACATATTCAGCATCACGTCAGAACACATGTGGACATATTCAGCATCACGTCAGAACACAAGTGGACATATTCAAAAAACGATCAGGCAAGTTCCTGCAAGAAGTGCCGGACCAACCGGGTTGTAGTGGATATATGTGGGCTTGCAGGCCGCTCCAAGCAATAGCCTGTTGGACCAAGTTATCACAAGTCCGGGGGAGTAGAACTCTGTAAGCCACACCAGGTAGCGAAGGTTAGGCATGTAGGAAAGCAGATTATATTATGGTGTTGTAACATCCTGGATATGATGATAGGTCCCTCTGGCAGCTCTGTGATGGCTGGCTGCAACTATGTGTGTTGGCTCACCTACGTGTGCTTGCAGGAGTTGAGCTCAAGCTCTTGCATCCTTCTCAAGCTCTCATCCTTCAATCGACTGACGTACAGCTTCCCGAAGCCTCGGTTTATCATATTTTTATAGTCTATCTCCGCCGAATTCACTACTTCCGTTTCCGCTCTGCAATATTCTGATCCTCAAGAAACTCTTTCTAAAATTCCTATGGTACAATCGGGTACTTGGTTTCCACCTTTGCCCCCTTGTTCGTCTACCTCCTGTGTCAAATATGTCCTGGACTATTCTGTTCTCTTTCTTGGGTATTTTGTATATCAAAATCATGTCTCTGCTTTTTCTTCGCGTTTCCAGTGACGTGAGGTATATTAGGCATACCCACTTGGGATGGCTCAGAGTCTAGTCAGATTGTTTTTGTTTTGTTTTAATATGCAAGCGCTTTTTTCTGTGTATCTGTTCCCAATCTGGAGAAGATGGTGCATTCTTGGGGCCAGATTCACGAAGCAGTTACGCAAGCACTTACGAATCTGTGCATTTTTTCTCAATCTTTGGCGGCTTTGTTTACAATTATTAAACAGTTAATGAGCTCGGAAGCACCAGGAGGCTGTTTATAACAATAACAACAGTTGATTGGCAAGTTTTCATGCTTGTAAACTGTTTTATAAATGTAAACAAAGCTGTCAAAGATTGAGGAAAGATGTACACGTTCGTAAGTACTTGCGTAACTGCTTCGTGAATCTGTCCCCAGGTTCGTAAATGCTTACCTAACTGTTTCGGGAATTTGTCTCCAGGTTCGTAAGTGCTTACGTAACTGCTTCGTGAATCTGTCCCCAGGTTCGTAAGTGCTTACGTAACTGCTTCGTGAATTTGGCCCTTTGGTGTATAATTTTGAAACTTTCAGCGCCTACGTTTGACGTGAAGAAAGTTTCAGTTATTATTGGTTCATAAGGGCCGCCTGGTGACAGATTTTAGAATCATTTTATGGCATTGTTGGGGAAGGAGGGGGGGGGGGAGGTGAGGGGGAAGGGGGGGGAGGCAAGGGGGAGGGGGGGGAAGTCATATTCCATATCCCTTGTGGCTCTTTGTGTGTTTTTAAAGACTGATCAGCTCAGTCTTTGCTCTTAAGTCTTGTCCCTCGGTCCCACGACACCAATAATAATAGCAGCAATATATATAACAGCAGTGAAGTAATAGACAGGAGGTCTTCTGTCCATGGAGGCTGGACAGGAGAGAGGACGCACAGCATCTCTGAGCGAGATAAAACATTTAAGATGCGTAACACGTCGCCAAATGCCAGAGAAAGTAAGGCAATTACTCTTTTTGTATAAGAGATGCGGATGGAAGGCAATTGTGTGCAGGAAGAGAGAAGAGGAAGATACATTACGTGATTGATGCGAGAAGCGCGGGTGACCGGCGGGAGGTAAACATTATGGATTACAGCGGTGTTGGGAGGAATTACAGCAGTGTTGGGAGGAATTACAGCAGTGTTGGGAGGAATTACAGCGGTGGTGGGAGGAATTACAGCAGTGTTGGGAGGAATTACTGCAGTGTTGGGAGGAATTACAGCGGTGGAACAGCTGGAACAGGGGAATTACAGCTGGAACAGTTTCCTGTTCCAGCGCCTCAGTGTCGCGATCCAGAGAGGAAATGCGTGCTGTATCTTGGGCACGCACCCCACCTCCGAAGAGCTGGATGAGGTCTTCCAGCAGTGATTGTTATACGTGTGTGTGTTTTCTGTAAACTGTAACACAATGTAATAAAATTAATAAAAAATAATAGGAGTGGTAGGGGAAAATATATTAAAGTGTTCAGTGAGAATCCACAGGCAGATATAAATAACGTCTTCGATTGGGCAACTGAAAATAACACGATGTTAAAGAGTGACAAGTTCCAGGTAGTGAGGTATGGTGTAAACTAGGAACTTAAGCGAAACACAGGGTACAGGACACAATCAGACCTACTCACAGAAGGAAAGTAGCATGTAAAACACCTGGGAATTATGATGTCTGATGGCCAGACATATAGTGAACCTAACCGAGCAAATATGGCGGCGGTCAGGAACATGATAGGATGGATTATGAGAACGTTTAAATCCAGAGATCCCACGGCGATACTAATATTTAAATACTGGTGTTGTCCCGTCTTGAGTATTGCTCGGTACTCACTTTCCCTTCCAGAGCGGGAGAGATCTCTGAATTAGAGGGAATACAGAGAACATATACGGCGCCCATAGAAACGATAAAACATCTAAATTATTGGGACCGCTTCTAGCTCTCAAAATGCACTATTTGGAAAGGAGACGACTTGACGACCAACCGAGACGATATGTGGGCCTGCGGGCCGCTCCAAGCAACAGCCTGTTGGACCAAGTTATCACAAGTCAAGCTTGGCCTCAGGCCGGGCCCGAAATTCCTCCAGGTATGGTCTTCTCTGAATACTCTTTATTTTCTTCTTCCAATGAGAAGAAAATAAGTGAGGTGAAGCACCTCACTTACAGGCCCACTATATCTTTCCAGACGCCTTATAATGCGTCTGAAACCCCAGAACACTGAAAAGAATTAGTGAACAAAAAATTTTACCACTTACGGGGCTATTCATACCCGTGCCGCCTCTTGGCGGCACGGGTATGAATAGTTGAGGGTATGAATTAATTAATCTTTATCAATCAATCACAAAGAGCAGTAGTAGAAGTTTCAGCCCCGCTCCTGTGCCAGTTAAGTCCATCACGGGCTCACCATAGCCCGTGCTACTTGGAACTTTTAGTTCCCAGTAGCTGAATCTTAAACAACAACAACAACAGTGCACAAGCAGCAAGGTCCTATAGAAGAACATATAGTCTCCATACATCACCAGAGATATACTCACAAACAACACTAAAATGAACAAATCCACAAGGGCCGTGATTAGGGTTCGAAACTACGTCCGGGATGAACCCAGATGCACCTTGGTCAACTGCGCCACGACATGGTCAAAAGAATTACAACCGGGAGTGCTACTGCCCTCACACGGATCCTGCAGCCTCTCCGAGACACAGACCAGGGTTTTGGCACAATTCCCCCCGTGCACCCGGGCTCTGGCAACCAGATGTTCTACCTCTTAGGCGCGTCTGGGATCATCCCGGACGAAGGTTCGAACCCTTATCACGGCCCTTGTAGATTTGTTCATTTGATGTATCACGCTATTGTGATTTCTGCGTGTAGTGAACACCACAATAACTGACAGACAGCGACAACAGAAGACTGGACTTGGGCGAGACATTATACATAAAACACACCAAGTCTGACAGCTGAGTGGACAGCGCTTCGGGTTCGTAGTCCTGAGGTTCCGGGTTCGATCCCCGGTGGAGGCGGAGACAAATGGGCAAAAAGTTTCTTTCGCCCTGATGCCCCTATTATCTAGCAGTAAATAGGTACCTGGGAGTTAGACAGCTGCTACGGGCTGCTTCCTGGGGATGTGTAACAAAAAGGAGGCCTGGTCGAGGACCGGGCCGCGGGGACACTAAGCCCCCGAGATCATCTCAAGTTAACCTCAAGATAAGATAGCCACACATCATAGCCAGCCACATTACACTCTGGCAACTTGCAGAGCACCATGGAACACTCAGTATACTGCACCAGTCACCATGGAGACACACCACAGTGACAAGATACACTCGACCACTACACAGTGAGGTGCTTCCTCACCTCTCCACCTTCACCTCATCCCATTCAGTAGTAGTAGTAAGGTAAGGTAATTATCAGGGGAAAGCACCAAGCCATTACGACTATATAGCACTGGGAAGGGGTCAGGATAAGGATTTGGGATGGGACTGGGGGGGGAAAGGAATGGTGCCCAACCCCATGGACGGTCGGGGATTGAACGCCGACCGGCATGAAGCAAGACTGTCGCTCTACCGTCCAGTCCAAGTGGTTGGACAGTAGTGGTAGTAGTAGCACCAGCTTCTGTGTGTTGGACATGTATATGAGTGGGATTGGGTGGTTATAAATAGGAGCTGCCTCGTATGGGCCAATAGGCCTTCTGCAGTTACTTTTATTCTTATGTTTTACTGGTGGTACTGCACCTACTGATGCTGCTGCTGCTGGTACTGGTTCTTGTTCTGCTTAATGTCGTCGGATGTATGCCACTATTGCCTCTATACCTGCTGGTGCTTGCATGCCGCCGTGATGGTCCCAGCTCGCCTGCAGCTCTCAAGCGCTACTTAGTTTACATTGTCAGGCTTCTTGGCCATTAAAAGAGACTTTGGAGCCCTTGCTTTGTCTTCATAAGACCTTCCCGCGCTTCAAGACTTTACACCGGGCGATGTCAACATATTTAACTATTAAAACACGCCTGCATCTTTTGAGCTGTTCTGTGGGACGGCAGAGAGGATGTGTGTCTTGAGAGCGCTTGCAGACAAAGCACACACATCCTTACTCTCCTCGTCCAGACAATTAAATGCTAAACGAGACGCCTGAGAGATTCTAGCCGTCGCTACGGGCTAGATAAGGCCACTGTTGTTCGCGCGGGAAATGCCGTTTAAGCTTATTTATCCGCCAACGGAGTCACTTTGACAACTGCTGTGTTCAGCCGTTGCAAATGTACAATGGCAGGGTGTTTGTAAGCTGTTGTTTTTTTCGGGGAAGATAAGGTCATTGTGGTGGCGGGAGTCTTGTATTGTTGCCCTCAGCAAGATGATGTCCCTGGCGATACTGGCCGGGGCGTCGCTGGCTCTCTCACTGCTACATAGATAAGAAACTATTGAGCTTGCAAGATTGCTTGTCTGGGTCGGCTTATTGCCTTCACCGGATTAACAGCCAATGAACAGCAGGCTCCTCCAAATTGGCTGGCTTCCGCTGGCCGCCTCGGCGCCGCCCTGGAGTGCATCCGGCTCCCCTACCATCGCTCTTGCTGTTGCCAAATAGACAGACTTGCAACGTTGTGAAGAGTGAGGATATATCTTGTATCATCTCTTCCACTGCGGGGAGGAGGATGAACTTGGTCTCGGGTTTCACTGCTCTCAGACGACTGTGTTCACTCCTCAGGTTGGTGCTGGCGTCGGGTGTAGGGTGTAAGTGACGCAGGGTGTTGTATCAAGATGGTGTAAGTGACGCAGGGTGTTGTATCAAGATGGTGTAAGTGACGCAGGGTGTTGTATCAAGATGGTGTAAGTGACGCAGGGTGGTGTATCAAGATGGTGTAAGTGACGCAGGGTGTTGTATCAAGATGGTGTAAGTGACGCAGGGTGGTGTATCAAGATGGTGTAAGTGACGCAGGGTGTTGTATCAAGATGGTGTAAGTGACGCAGGGTGTTGTATCAAGATGGTGTAAGTGACGCAGGGTGGTGTATCAAGATGGTGTAAGTGACGCAGGGTGGTGTATCAAGATGGTGTAAGTGACGCAGGGTGTTGTATCAAGATGGTGTAAGTGACGCAGGGTGGTGTATCAAGATGGTGTAAGTGACGGAGGGTGGTGTATCAAGATGGTGTAAGTGACGCAGGATGGTGTATCAAGATGGTATAAGTGACGCAGGGTGGTGTATCAAGATGGTGTAAGTGACGCAGGGTGGTGTATCAAGATGGTGTAAGTGACGCAGGGTGGTGTATCAAGATGGTGTAAGTGACGCAAGGTGGTGTATCAAGATGGTGTAAGTGACGCAAGGTGGTGTATCAAGATGGTGTAAGTGACGCAGGGTGGTGTATCAAGATGGTGTAAGTGACGCTGGGTGGTGTATCAAGATGGTGTAAGTGACGCTGGGTGGTGTATCAAGATGGTGTAAGTGACGCAGGGTGGTGTATCAAGATGGTGTAAGTGACGCAGGGTGTTGTATCAAGATGGTGTAAGTGACGCAGGGTGGTGTATCAAGATGGTGTAAGTGACGCAGGGTGGTGTATCAAGATGGTGTAAGTGACGCAGGGTGGTGTATCAAGATGGTGTAAGTGACGCAGGGTGGTGTATCAAGATGGTGTAAGTGACGCAGGGTGGTGTATCAAGATGGTGTAAGTGACGCAGGGTGTTGTAATACCATCCATTGACTCGTACCACAATCACCATCCATTGACTGGTACCACAGTGATGGAGCGGATCCAGATTCGCATCCTTCTGGCCATAATAATTCCTTTTATTATGATTTGATGAGGTATGAGCTATGCACAGGAGTGAGTTGAGCACCTACACACACACACACACACACACACACACACACACACACACACACACACACACACACACACACACACACACACACACACACACACAAGAGAGAGAGAGAACCACGCCCCAAGTTTCGTGATGTACAAGAATGTGAAAATAATTCTATTATGGAGCCCAGAGCGACCACTCGTGATGGATGCCGCCGGGAATGGCACTATTTTCCCGCCACAAATTGCAAGCTTTTTTGGGGGGGTTTTCAGCTGATATTAACCTGTTGTTTGTTAGTGTTTTTGTTTCTTATAAACTACTTTTCTTTGTAGAACTTTTCTGTTTTTGCTTTGCTTACTGCTTGTTGTTTTATTTGTTCATGGGGGTGTATACTCTATGATGGGATATGTTATTGTTTTATTAGAGGTATGAGGTGGGTATGATATCTACAGAAGGCCAGCACCTTTGGTCAGCACCTTTGGCCAGCACATTTGGCCAGCACCTTTGGCCAGCACCTTTGGCCAGCACCTTTGGTCAGCACCTTTGGTCACCACCTTTGGTCAGCACATTTGGCCAGCACCTTTGGCCACCACCTTTGGTCAGCACATTTGGTCAGTACCTTTGGCCAGCACCTTTGGCCAGCACCTTTGGCCAGCACATTTGGCCAGCACCTTTAGTCAGCACCTTTGGTCAGCACCTTTGGCCAGCACATTTGGCCAGCACAATTGGTCAGCACCTTTGGTCAGCACATTTGGTCAGCACCTTTGGTCAGCACCTTTGGCCACCACCTTTGGCCACCACCTTTGGCCACCACCTTTGGCCACCACCTTTGGCCTTGAGACTGTGGACACTTGCACATGACTGAAGAAAGATGTACATGTTTCGCTACTGACGCCGGGTCCTGTAGTACCCAAGCTCCTAAACTAGTTATTAAGTGTAAACAAAGCTACCATGATTGTGGTAAGATGTAGAGGTTTCGTAAGTGGTTGGTGGTGACTTCTGGGCACAGTGCCAGCGGGAGAGGCCTCCGGGTGCCTATCCCAAGTTTTGTAATAGTGCCAATTATATGTCTGTTCAGCCCGGCCTCTACGGTTGCCACAACGGACAAAAAATGGGGTGTTAAAACACCTGAACCTAACCGGTGGACCACTCATAGAAAACGTGAGTGCTTGTGAGCTGCTAGTGTGTATAGTACATCATATTTTGTCCGTTGGGGAATTTTGACGTTAAAATGTGATTATTCAAGAGGACAGGTTTGTTTGTGCTAGGTCTCCCAAGAGTGGTGGTGACTGTGGGGCAGTGGAAGCACCCTTTGTTAGCGGTTTTGGGCGGGTTCGAGCCCCGGCCAGGTATGGTTGACTATACTGTCGATCCTGTACACCTAGAGTAATTACTGACATGGTTATAAACCAATTAGCGGGTCGAGTTCCAGACTTACAATGAGCTGTAAAAATGTAAGATATTCAATATTAATTTGGAACGCGAGTTTAAGAGTTTGAACAAGGACTCATAATACAATCTGTAGAGTCTGTGTGAGGGGGAACACTAGAGTACGGAGCACCGGCATGGACCCCGCACCTCGTGAAGCATAAATATATACTTGAGAAACTAAATTGGTTTGCAACAAAACTAATGCCAGGATTATGACGACTGACACAAGAACTCCATCACACAAGACTCTACAAGAAAGGAGGATCAGAGGGGGATATGATCACTACATATAAAATACTTATGGGGAAAAAGATGAGGTGGACAAGACTGCTTCTTCAGAGAGAGAAACTATAACAAGAGACATAGCGACACACTGCACAGGAGTCCAATAAATATAATAAAATACTCGAACCTTGTATAGGTAGGGATTGAAATACACTGAACTAAGAAGTTGTGGAAGCCACCTCCATCCTCAGTGTTAAGAATAGAACGCCAGGAAAGTTAAAAAAAGCATATTCAACAAGGCTATAGTGAGGTTAACTTTACTCTCTCTACGTGGTCACTGCTAGTTAGGCACTGTTAGGTAATTACTGTTAGTCTAGCAGTATTAGGTAGTCACCGTTATATAAGCACTGTTAGGTAATTACAGTTATAGTAGTTACCGTTAGATAAACACCGTTAGATAAGCACTGTTGGGTAGTTACCGTTAGATAAACACCGTTAGATAAGCACTGTTGGGTAGTTACAGTTAGGTAGTCCCCGTTAGATAAGCACTGTTGGGTAGTTACAGTTAGGTAATCACCGTTAGATAAGCACTGTTGGGTAGTTACAGTTAGGTAGTCACCGTTAGATAAGCACTGTTGGGTAGTTACAGTTAGGTAGTCACCGTTAGATAAGCACTGTTGAGTAGTTACAGTTAGGTAATCACCGTTAGATAAGCACTGTTGGGTAGTTAGCACTGTGGCGTGCTGGAGCCTGACAATTACAGCATCCACTCTGCTGTTCATGATGATGATATGCTCATAATGCAGCCAAAGTGTGTGCCGGTGCAGGCTACTCATCACATGGCCCTGTATGGCTGAACATCCTGTACTCACCTAATTGTGCTCGCGGGGGGTTGAGCTCTGGCTGTTTGGGCCCGCCTCTCAACTGCCAATCACAGTCCCCCTACCACACATGTAGGGTCTGTGTTATTACACACACTGTGTCTAGGGAGCTACATAGTTGACCAGATACCTTAGTGTTACACAGCTACTTCTTTGCAACATCTTTATTGACAAAATTAATTACAATTTTGCCTAATCTGAGTAATTCAGTTAGGTTTTTGATATTAGAGTGAGGATAATGGTGGTATTTACTGTCACACAGGACAGAGGGTCATACACAAGACAGTAGGTCTAACTGTAGGCTGAAGCACATGTATATACCATGGCAACAATCAGCTACATTAGATTGTATACATGTTTCAATGTACGAATTCGTAAATGCAACTTTCTATTGTGCACTGCCACATAGGGCAGGGATGGGTTCATAAGTGATGCAGCTTGGCAGCAATATAAATAAAACTGTTCTTCATTCTATAAAATGGACAAGCAAATTTGGGGTAAATTGTTAGGATGTCGTCCAGAACACCTGAGTCAATTAAATAGTTACACAGTTGGTGGTATAAGAGGCCAGCAGGTCTAAAGTCCTTTACGGTTTCACATTCATCAATGTAGTGTTCTAGTGAATGCATTAAGGTTTATCACAG
>WNGS01092210.1:6364721-6384177 GCA_020271785.1 Procambarus virginalis
TGGTCAAGTGGTTTAAGGCATCCCTGTACATACCAGTTGCGTTGCTCCTGGGAGTATGGGTTCGAGTCACTTCTGGGGTGTGAGTTTTCAGTTGTATCTAGTCCTGGGGACCATTCAGGCTTGTTTGCATATATATATATATACATATACAATTTAAAATTGTCTCATTGTGCTTGTGTCTATCTTAAAAAATAATTGTGGTTTAAAAATTATTTTATCATTCACTTTGAAGAGAAGAAGCACGACACAGAGAGTGAACCACCACAAGAAAATCTTTGTGCGAGCTTTAAATTGTGAGCGTTCGTCAGCAGCTTACGTGATGGCTGGAGGGGGAGGGGGGTGGTAGGCCGGGGTTGTGAACCCAAGGACCAGGGTTCCCGTACTCCCCAACCCTTGAGGTGAGGCACGACCACCTGAGCACCGCTGGCAGACTTGGGAGACAGCAGCAAGAGTCTTGGACGCCGGGCCGGGAATATTGACTCTTAAGCACATTCTTGCAACGAATTCTCTCTCATATCTGCGGACTTTCCTGAGCTGAACAAGAGTGAGATGTTGACTGTTGTGGGTTTCTCTCTCTCTCTCTCTCTCTCTCTCTCTCTCTCTCTCTCTCTCTCTCTCTCTCTCTCTCTCTCCTCTCTCTCTCTCTCTCTCTCTCTCTCTCTCTCTCTCTCTCCGTCGACTCTCAAGACAGGTGAGTGTGGCTTATGAAGGTTTTCTTCTAGCCAAAGGATAGGAGACAGACTAATGTGTCCCATGCTGGGTTTAAGCACTATTGCACTATTAACTCATAACGTTATGTCTCCGGGTTGTCTTGAGACAGCCTCGAGGAACACAATGTGTGGCGGTACTGCGTCGCTGTTAAGGTTCCAGATAACACACATGCTCTCAGATGTAAGTTCGAATCCTCGTCACGGCCCTTGTGGATTTGTGCCAGATAAACTATCTATCAGTCTATCATATATACCCTGTTGTAAGACCGTTGATTGATTGATGTAACAATGAGCTCATTGGCGTCATATACACTGAAGAAAATGTATATATATTTTATAAAATATTTACATTTAAATTAGGAAATCAATAATCCGAGTTAATATTGATAACATTAACTGAAACGTGTATATTCCGTGTGGCTAAACACATACATAGGAGCCGGTCGGCCGAGCGGACAGGACGCTGGACTTGTGATCCTGTGGTCCTGGGTTCGATCCCAGGCGCCGGCGAGAAACAATGGGCAGAGTTTCTTTCACCCTATGCCCCTGTTACCTAGCAGTAAAATAGGTACCTGGGTGTTAGTCAGCTGTCACGGGCTGCTTCCTGGGGGTGGAGGCCTGATCGAGGACCGGGCCGCGGGGACACTAAAAAGCCCCGAAATCATTTCAAGATAACCTCAAGATAACATATAAACAAAGATAGTGACATGAAGGTAAATCCTTGTATTGAAGAGACAACCACACGCGTCACTGTCCCAGTCTGAGAGCAAATAGTGTCACTCCCTCATGTCCTTGGCGATCCTTTGAGGTATATGGATGCACGTTCTCTAGACTGTGAGGCGCAGGGTGCACGTTCTCTAGACAGTGAGGCGCTGGATGCACGTTCTCTAGACAGTGAGGCGCTGGATGCACGTTCTCTAGACTGTAAGGCGCTGAGTGCACGTTCTCTAGACTGTGAGGCGCTGGGTGCACGTTCTCTAGACTGTGAGGCGCTGGGTGCACGTTCTCTAGACTGTGAGGCGCTGGATGCACGTTCTCTAGACAGTGAGGCGCTGGATGCACGTTCTCTAGACTGTAAGGCGCTGAGTGCACGTTCTCTAGACTGTGAGGCGCTGGGTGCACGTTCTCTAGACTGTGAGGCGCTGGGTGCACGTTCTCTAGACTATGAGGCGCTGGGTGCACGTTCTCTAGACTGTGAGGCGCTGGGTGCACGTTCTCTAGACTGTGAGGCGCTGGGTGCACGTTCTCTAGACTGTGAGGCGCTGGGTGCACGTTCTCTAGACTGTGAGGCGCTGGGTGCACGTTCTCTAGACTGTGAGGCGCTGGGTGCACGTTCTCTAGACTGTGAGGCGCTGGGTGCACGTTCTCTAGACTGTGAGGCGCTGGGTGCACGTTCTCTAGACTGTGAGGCGCTCTACCAGCAGCCGTCACGCAATAAGGGGACCGCAACAATTGGGAGGAGGAGTGTGGGGAGCAAGCACCATGGTGCTCTCATGTGGGTGTCTTATGCCCACATGAGTGAGCAGGTCTCCTGTGTCGGCCAGCTGGGGGAGGGTTGACCAAGTATCAACTTCCAGGTGAGTACCAGCATGATGAGGGAAGTGTATGGTCCTGGGGCCAGATTCACGAAAGCACTTACGCAAGTACTTATGAACGTGTACATCTTTCCTCAATCTTTGACGGCTTTGGTTATATTAATTAAACAGTTTACAAGCATTAAAACTTGCCAATCAACTGTTGTTATTGTTATAAACAGCCTCCTGGTGCTTCGGAGCTCATTAACTGTTTAATAATTGGAAACAAAGCCGCCAAAGATTGAGAAAAGATGTACAGGTTCGTAAGTGTTTGCGTAAGTGCTTTCGTGAATCTGGCCCCTGGACCCAGCTGGTTTGGAGAACATACGACTTCTTATCCACAGTCCGGCTTCAACAACACTGGATTCAACAACTACCTCCTTGTACTACGAGGAAGTGTGTGTACAGGCCTAGTTGTGCTTGCAAGGAGTTGAGCTCTGGCTCTTTGGGCCCACCTCTCAACTGTCAACTGGTGTACAGATTCATGAGCTTATTGGGCTCTGTCATATTTACATTTGAAACTGTGTATGGCGTCAGCCTCCACCTCATCACTGCCTAATGCATGCCATCTGCATAAGGGACATACCTGGTTGATGGGGTTCTGGGAGTTCTTCTACTCCCCAAGCCCGGCCCGAGGCCAGGCTTGACCTGTGAGAGTTTGGTCCACCAGGCTGATGCTTGGAGCGGCCCGAAGGCCCACATACCCACCACAGCCCGGTTGGTCCGGCACTCCTTGGAGGAATAAATCTAGTTTCCTCTTAAAGATGTCCACTGTTGTTCCGGCAATATTTCTTATGCTTACTGGGTTGATCCCTAAGGATATTTTCCAAGTTTTGTTTTAAACTTAAGTACACTAATGTCTTGACATTTCCGGCTTCAACAGATAGGCGGTTTCATGGGTTAATACCTTATGGGTGAAAAGGCATGTTTTTGTCCTGCATTGTGGCTTGTCGACCTTGAAGTTGTTGCCTCCTGTAAGCGTTACAGTGGACCATTAGCAAAAACTGGTCTACATAAATATCTTCCACTTCATTCCCTATATTAAAGCTGGACTCCTCAGATACAGGATAATTTCATGGTCACATTTTTCGTAGGTGAAAACTGAATATCAACCTCGTATATCACAGGGATATCTGGTCCGAGGCCCTTCGCAGCCTGTGTTCCACAACTGGCAAACCTGCGAACCTAACAACGGAATCAGTCCCTGAACTATATGTTTAACTGATCTCTAACCCTGTCCCTGGAGGACAGAAAAAATGTATATATGCTGGTTAGCATTGTAAATGTCTGGCCACGTTTATGGTAGAAAATAATAAAAAAATAAAAAAAACGGAATCAGTTGGTAGTTCGTAGATCATCAAGCAGTTACAAAACTACTTACGAACCTGTACATCTTTTCTCAAGAAGTTTTGGCGGCTTTGTTTACATATAATAAACAGTTTACGAGTTCCGGAGCACCAGGAGGCTGTTTATAACAACAGTAACATGTGACTGGGAAGATTCAGTGCTCGTAAACTGTTTAATAAATGTAAACAAAGCCGCCAAGCATTGAGGAAAGGTGTACAGATTCGTAAGTACTTGTGTACTTGCTGGTTAAATCCTGGAGCAGGTACTTGTCCGGCCAGCAGCTGGGAGCGGGAAAGTACCTGCCGGTGCTGCTGGAAAGTTGGCTGCCCCGCGGGGAAGTGGCTGGTGGCGCCGATTATGCCAACAACCACAGAAAGTTTGGCTGCTGCTGTTATTCTCACAGGTGGAGACTGGCGACCGTTCTGGCTTCACACTGGAGCACGCTGCACTGGCTGCCTCAGGGACCCTTCCTGGGTGACTACGCTACACTGGCTGCCTCAGGGACCCTTCCTGGGTGACTACGCTACACTGGCTGCCTCAGGGACCCTTCCTGGGTGACTACGCTACACTGGCTGCCTCAGGGACCCTTCCTGGGTGACTACGCTACACTGGCTGCCTCAGGGACCCTTCCTGGGTGACTACGCTTCACTGGCTGCCTCAGGGACCCTTCCAGGACCTCTCCCACTTCAGCGGTGCCTGGCGTTAGCGGTCCGGTCCAGCTCGCCCGACACCACAGCTGGGACCACCGTTGGGTGAGAGTGCCGTTGTTGTAACTCACAGAGTGGCTGAGGTAGAGAGTGTTACATCACTCTTGCTGGCGTCAGCTGGCTTATTAACCCCCCCCCCCTTCCCCCCAGGAGCTGGGGCGCCTGGGGGCTCCCGGGCTCACCCCACACTTGTGCAGGAGCGCCAGCTGGGGTCTTAGGTACAGATGTACAGATGGATACAGATGGACAATCGACTTGAGAATGGTCCAGGACGGACCGAAACGTCGTCGTCCCTTCACCTTCTAGTGTGTGGTTTGGTCAATCTACAGATGGATAATTTGGCAGGATTTGCTCCTTGAGATGTGTACGGAAATAGTGCACGCACGCACGCACGCACGCACGCAAGCAAGCAAGCCCGCATGCACACACAGAAAATAGGTCGGGAGTCATTGATATTAAACAATTGGTGGTTGGAAAGGCAGGGTTCAAGAGCTGAAGGCCTCATCCTGCACACACACACACACACACACACACACACACACACACACACACACACACACACACACACACACACACACACACACACACACACACAGGAGACAGGATAGACAGGAGGCACTGAATTACAGGCCGGTGTCCCTAACCTGCATACCATGCAAGCTGATGGAGAAGATTGTGCGAAGAAAGCTAGTGGAGCACCTGGAGCGAAAGAACTTTGTAACACAGCACCAACATGGATTCAGGGATGGCAGGTCCTGCCTCACAGGGTTACTTGAATTCTACGACCAGGCAACAAAAATAAGGCAAGAAAGAGAAGGGTGGGCAGACTGCATATTTTTGGATTGTCGGAAAGCCTTTGATACAGTGCCACACAAGAGGCTAGTGAAAAAGCTGGAGATGCAGGCTGGAGTGAAAGGGAAGGTACTCCGTTGGATACAGGAGTACCTAAGCAACAGGAGACAAAGAGTCAGTGTGAGGGGTGCGGTCTCAGATTGGCGAGACGTTACGAGTGGAGTCCCGCAGGGGTCAGTCCTTGGACCTATACTGTTTCTGATATATGTAAATGATCTCCCAGAGGGTATAGAATCGTTTCTCTCAATGTTTGCCGATGATGCAAAAATTATGAGGAGGATTGAAACTGAGGATGATAGTAGGAGGCTACAAGAAGACCTAGACAGACTGAGTGAATGGTCCAACAAATGGCTGTTGAAGTTCAACCCGAGTAAATGCAAAGTAATGAAACTAGGCAGTGGAAACAGGAGGCCAGACACAGGATACAGAATAGGAGATGAAGTACTTAATGAAACGGACAGAGAGAAAGATCTAGGAGTTGATATCACACCAAACCTGTCTCCTGAAGCCCACATAAAAAGGATAACATCTGCGGCATATGCGAGGCTGGCTAACATCAGAACAGCGTTCAGGAACCTGTGTAAGGAATCATTCAGAATCTTGTACACCACATATGTAAGACCAATCCTGGAGTATGCAGCCCCAGCATGGAGCCCGTACCTTGTCAAGCACAAGACGAAGCTGGAAAAAGTCCAAAGGTATGCCACTAGACTAGTCCCAGAACTAAGAGGCATGAGTTACGAGGAAAGGCTGCGGGAAATGCACCTTACGACACTGGAAGACAGAAGAGTAAGGGGAGATATGATCACAACCTACAAAATCCTCAGAGGAATCGACCGGGTAGACAAGGACAAACTATTCAACACTGGGGGGACGCGAACAAGGGGACACAGGTGGAAACTGAGTACCCACATGAGCCACAGAGACGTTAGAAGGAACTTTTTCAGTGTCAGAGTAGTTAACGGATGGAATGCATTAGGCAGTGATGTGGTGGAGGCTGGCTCCATACACAGTTTCAAGTGTAGATATGATAGAGCCCAGTAGGCTCGGGAATCTGTACACCAGTTGATTGACAGTTGAGAGGCGGGACCAAAGAGCCAAAGCTCAACCCCCGCAAGCACAAATAGGTGAGTAGGTGAGTACACACACACACACACATACCAAGGGCTCTGTACTTGGACCCATCCTATTTCTAATACTGTATATGTAAACGATCTTCCAGAGGGTATAGACTCATTCCTCTAAATGTTTGCTGATGATACACAAATTATGAGAAGAATGAAGACAGATGAAGATAGACAGACTACAGGATGACCTACTTTAAGGTTACCTTGAGGTTACCTTGAGGTTATCTTGAAGTAGTTTCGGGGCTTAGCGTCCCCACGGCCCGGGAACTGGTCCGGCTGAACTCAGAAAAATCAGCCCGTCCTCCTAAGGCAGGTTCTTGTCCTTCTTGGTCCTCCTCCTAAGGTTTCCCAACGTCAAGAAAAAGGCCAGTTTAAAGTGGTCTCTCCTAACCTACCAGAGGACCCAAAACAGAAAACGGGACAGCAAATACACAACGTAACCCAGTGTTGTATTACCTGGAGAGGCTTCCTGGCGGTCTACTTCCCCAGCCTGAGGCCAGGTTTGACTTGTGATAATTTGGTCCATCAGGCTGTTGCTTGTAGCTACGCTACTACGATTGTACAGCGTTTGATGTGGGGGGGGGGACAGTCGCTCCCTGGCGATAGCAACAATCACGTTGAACACGTCCACGTTCCGGAAGCCTGGCCGCTGACGCCTCTGGCATCATCTCCAAATTGACACCAGCTGTCACTGTCACAGCCTCCGTGGGAGGGGGGGGAGGGGTTACCTGGGGGGGGGGGGGTGGGGGGGGGGGTTGTCAGGGTCGATGAGCACATGGAGACAGGGAAGGGGGTTGCAGGGGGGAGGGAATTATCAGGGGAAAGCACCAGGCCATTAGACTATATTGCACTGGGTAGGGTTAGGATTAGGGATGTGACGGGCGGAAGGAATGGTGCCCAACCACTTGTGGACGGTCGGGGGATTGAACGCCGACCTGCGTGAAGCGCGACCTTCCAGCCCAAATGGTTGCGCAAGGCGGAGAGGTCTATTGCATATGTAGACCGACACACATGATAGTACATATGGTTGTACACACGTAGTGGCAACAGTGGATGCTGTACTGGAGGGGAATTAGCACACAGTGTTTTGGGGTCGGGGCTGGTGTGTGTGTGTGTGTGTGTGTGTTGTGTGTGTGTGTGTGTGTGTGTGTGTGTGTGTGTGGTGTGTGTGTGTGTGTGTGTGTGTGTGTGTGTGTAATTGTGTGTGTGTGTGTTGTGTGTGTGTGTGTGTGTTGTGTGTGTGTGTGTGTGTGTGTGTGTGTGTGTGTGTGTGTGTGTGTGTGGGTGTGGTGGTGTGGTGCACTGCGTGAGAGTACGCGTGGGGGGGGGAGTGAGTACTCACCTATTTGTGCTTGCGGGGGTTGAGCTCTGGCTCCTTGGTCCCNTCAATAATCTTGTTATATCACAAGTGATTCAACAAGAGGCTCACAAAAGTCATTATACAAGGCACTTTACATCTATGGTGAGTCACACAGTGAGTTTAGAATCGCTACTAACCCGAGTAAATGTAAGGTAATGAAACTAGGCGATGGAAACAGGAGGCCAGACACAGGATACCGAATGGGAGAAGAAGTCCTTCATGAAACGGACAAAGAGAAAGATCTAGGAGCTGATATCACACCAAACCTGTCTCCTGATCCACATAAAAAGAATGATGTTAGCCAGCCTCGCGTACGCGAGGCAGGCTAACATCAGAACTGCCTTCAGGAACCTGTGTAAGGAATCATTCAGAACCTTGTATACCACATATGTAAGACCAATCCTGGAGTATGCGGCCCCAGCATAGAGCCCGTACCTTGTCAAGTATAAGAAGCTGGAAAAAGTTCAGAGGTATGCCACTAGGCAAGTCCCAGAACTAAGAGGCATGAGTTACGAGGAAAGGCTGCGAGAAATGTACCTCACGACTCTGGAAGACAGGAGAGTAAGGGGAGACATGATCACTACCTACACAATTCGCAGAGGAATTGACAACATAGATAAGGATAAAATGTTTAACACAGGGGAAATGCGAACAAGGGGGCACAAGTGGAGACTGAGTACCCAAATGAGCCACAGGGACGTTAGAAAGAACTTTTTCAGTTTCAGAGTAGTTAACAAATGGAATGCATTAGGCAGTGATGTGGTGGAGGCTGACTCCATACACAGTTTCAAATGTAGATATGATAGAGCCCAGTAGGCTAAGGACCCTCTACACCAGTTGATTGACAGTCGAGAGGCGGGACCAAAGTGCCAGAGCTCAACCCCCGTAAGCACAACTAGTTGAGTCACACAGTTACCAGTCTTTCTCCACACCCACCCAACTGGGCGGCAGCTTTACAGTCATGTGCTCCACACCCACCCAACTGGGCGGCAGCTTTACAGTCATCTGCATGCATTACTTACAGTAAGCAAATTTTAGATACTTCGCTAAGATTCCCGGCAGTACATCATTATGAATGAAGTACTTATACATTTCTTGGACACCATTGATGGTGTTATCTCTGAATTCCGCGATTTTTTTTCACCTTCCATTATATAATGACGCAAAGTTTGCGAATAGTTCTGCTGACATTTACAGCAGAACTACATTTAGTTGTAGAACTACATTTTAAGTTTACATTTAGTAAAATCTACATCAGCAGATGTTACAAACTCCCAGAGGTACTTGTAGCCGAGCCTAAGCGTAGCAGTGGTAACATCTAGAAGTCTGCTAACCTTATTGGATGACCCATAGAAGTGCGGTTCTTGGGCAAAGCGAAGAATGGTACTAAATGTTCTATACTGAACAGTTAGTACATTCTCGTTTCCTTAAGATGCTTCCTTAAGTTTACTTCAAGTCTCCCTCGGGGTGGTTCCGGGGATCAGTGTCCCCACGACCCGGTCTCTGTCACACCCGGTTCACCACTGTCTGGTCGACCAGGCTGTCTGTCCCCGCACTGGAACCACAACCCAGTTGTTCAGAACACCTGTGAAGGTTATGTTCAGTTCCAGTTCCAGTTCCCTCTTAAATAAAGTTCCAGTTCCAGTTCTCTTATGTTCAGTTCCAGTTCCAGTTCCCTCTTAAATAAAGTTCCAGTTCCAGTTCTCTCTTATGTTCAGTTCCAGTTCCAGTTCCCTCTTAAATAAAGTTCCAGTTCCAGTTCTCTCTTGTGTTCAGTTCCAGTTCCAGTTCTCCTCTTAATCCAGTTCCCTCTTAAATCCCGAGTGAGGTCTGTTTCGTACTGACCCTTATATCGATGAGGGGTGTGGAGAACCCTTAGGCCCCTTAAGGGTACTCAGTACTTCCGTACTTCTGAATGGCGCTGTGTTGTTGTTGTTTATTAAGATTCAGCTACTGGGAACTAAAAGTTCCAAGTAGCACGGGCTATGGTGAGCCCGTGATGGACTTACCTGGCACAGGAGCGGGGCTGAAAAACTGAATGGTGCTGTTTTCTGTATTCTCCCTCACCTCCTGGTCGTGTACGAGCGGGGGAACAAAGTCAACTACAGAAGCCCAATTGGCCAAATGCGAAGGGAACTATCAGGATAAAGCGCCAAGCCATTTGGATTATATAGCCCTGGGAAGGGGGGTCAGGATAAGGATTTGGGATGGGACGGGGAGAGGGAATGGTGCCCAACCACTTGTGGACGGTCGGGGATTGAACGCCGACCAGCATGACGCGAGACCGTCGCTCTACCGTCCAGCCCAAGTGATTGGATACGAAGCAGATCTTTATATATATACATTTATATCCATACAAACTCATTCATTTGTATATCTAACCTTCGCTTGAAACACCCCAGCGATCCCACCTTTATTGTGTTGCCAGGAACGATATTCCAAAGATGAAGAGCCCTGTGTTCCCACGCCATCAGCTACCCGGGTATTTCTTGAGTGTGAATTGATATAATTTACCTCCATTGTTTCGAGAACTGGTTTGTGGTGATATACTTAAAACCTCGTTTATTTTAGTGTGTGGATTAGGAACCAATTCCTCAAATCTTTTCCAGGTGTAAATTATCATATATCGCACCTGTGTTTCAGGGACTCCCTCTTGAGGAATTTGAACCGTTCCAGATCATATAGATGTTTTATATGACATTTAGAGAATGTCAACATTTATTGACTGAATTCGGATAGCATATATTAGCTGGACGTTTTCCAGGTCAGCAACTTCTCCCACCTCAAATGGAGCAGTTAACACGTACCAGTATTTCAGCCTTGGTAGCACTGGTGTCTTCTCAAGTCCCCTCACTGGTGTGGATGGTTCTATCCAGTCTATATTATTTCTTGAAGGTGTGGCAGTTAGTCCATTGTGTTGTTGAAATGTAAGGTTTTCTAGCATTATTCCCGGGCCACTTAGGTTGTTCTTTCTATTGTGTGGCTTCAATGTTTCTTTACATAGGTGGTTACACGAGCAGACGCCGTCTGACGCCTGTTATCAGGCTGAGAGCTTTTCCTTCCTCCCAGTGCTTGCGGTAAGCCTTCCATTACTAGTGTTCCCTCGAGGACATCGTCCACCAATCCGTTAACAACTTGGGGCCAGGATTCAACAAGCAGTTAACCATCTAACTGTTAACCCGTGAGTCTTTTCTCGAACTCTGTCAGCTTCGTTTACATACACTAAACAGTTGATGAGCTCCGGAGCATGTTGTTGGTTTAGATTCAGCTACTCGGAACAAAAAGTTGCAAGTAGCACGGACTATGGTGAGCCCGTACCCCGGAGCACCAGAAGGCTGTGTTTATAACACAAATAACATGATTCGCTGCTCGCCCGCTAGGGGGTGAAGTGGTGACCGCCTGTGCTCCAGTTGTTGCCCGGCGCGTGCACTGTTTAGCTGGTTGTGGGTGAAGTGGTGTGTACCCGAGGGTCCGGGTTTCAGCCGGCGTGATGACGTTGCCCTTGAATGTTCAGTGTGTGAATTCTGCTGGGATGGAGTTTACTGCTGTGGCAGACTGGCCTCTGAGGTGGTGTTACTGGATGTCCTTGGTGTCGACCTGGCTGATGTCTGTGGGAGTGAGAAGATTTTGGACCACCGGGTGGTGGTGAAGTTCCTGTCCCCTGATGTCTATATGTTCTTTGTGAAGAAGTGTGAGGGCCGCGACCTGCTGCTGCCTGGTGATGCTGGGACTGTTGTCTTCTCTGACCGCTGTACCCCGCCTACGTTCGTGAGCTTACATGGTGTTCCATTCGAGTTCCCTGCTGATCTCCTCACGAGGTTTTTTAGCAGGTATGGGTGTGTCCTTTCCCTCCGGGACAACAAACTTCTTTCCGGTTGGCTGCAAGGTGTTTGGAACGGTGTGCGACCTTTGACGGTGCATCTGAAAGCTGATATTCCATCTTCTCTGGAGTTCCTTGTGCTTCATGGCAGCCGCGCACTTGTTTTCGGTACGGGTTGCCCGGCCATGTTGCTGCGGTGTGTCGTGCCTGGCCTATTGGGGGGGGGGGGTGGCAGGTTTGTGAACCTGTTCCGTGAAGAAGACTTCCATCCTCTGGAGGTCCTGGAGGCCTCTGCTTGTGCCATTTCGGACGTTCCTGTACATGTGTTACCAGCTTGCCCAGGGTCTGATACTCCCCTGAGGCCCGAGGGTGGTGGGTGTGGTCTTGCCCTCGCCTACGCTTCCTGCTGGGGTTCCCCTTCCTCCGGCGGCTGTGTCCTCGGCGGTTTGTGGAGGATCGTTGCCTCGTGCTGTGCGTGTCCTGGTGGACGTCCATGTGTCGCAGTCTCCGGTGTGCGGTCCAGTGCCCCTGGCGGTCGAGGCGGCTGTGGTGCTCTAGGGCCGATCGGTGTGTGGTCTTGTACAGCCTCCCTGTGCTCCTAGTGCGACGTCTGTGTGGGGGGGGGAGGTTGTTTTGAGGAGGTGGGCCTGGTTTCGAAGCGCTTACGGTGGGCTCGGAGCTTATCACTCACTCGTGGTGTAGCCTGGGCGATCCTCACAGACTCCCCAGGGTCGTCTTCCGCCGACGATGATGATCCTGCTGTGCTTGGGCTTCTGTGAGTGGTGAGGCTGTTGTAGTGGCGGCTGTCCCGATGGCGGCTGGCCCTGGAGAGGCTGTCCCTGTTATGGTAGCGGCTGGCGGTGGGGGTGCCTCCGTGTCGGCCCCTGTGCCCCCTCCATCCCCCGTATCCCCGTGCCAGTGTTTTCCAGAGTGGGGGGTTGTAACGTCTGAGGTGTCGGCTAGTGGTTCTGGGGATTTTGGCCGTGGTGCTTAAAAGGATTCCAGAAGGATGGACGCCGGGGTGAAGGGTGCTGTAGATTTGGGCCCTGTGTCGGGGGTCCCTGTAGTACCGGCCCCCGTGCCTCTGCGGCCTGTGTATGTGCCGTCCGAGCAGCGCTTCTACGATAAGGCGATTCCAGTGCTTATGGGGTACCCTGACCAGCCGGCAGACAGTCGCCTTACCAAGTGGAATTGGGCACTGTGGGAGGTATACTGTCTGCAGTACCCTCCGGAGAAGTTTCCGGCTAAACATAAGTAAGTTGGACATCTTCAAGAGGAAGTTGGACACTTGGACATCTTCAAGAGGAAACTAGATTTATTCCTCCAAGGAGTGCCGGACCAACCGGGCTGTGGTGGGTATGTGGACCTGCGGGCCGCTCCAAGCAACAACTTAGTGGACCAAACTCTCACAAGTCAAGCCTGGCCTCGGGCCGGGCTTGGGGAGTAGAAGAACTCCCAGAACCCCATCAACCAGGTATCAACCAGGTAAGTAATTATCAAAAGAAGGCACCAAGCCCGGAAGGTTATGTATCACCACGGCTAAACTTAAGTAGTCCTTGCCCTGGGCTTACTGTGTTCTCTGGTTCCTGTGTGGGGTGTCGTTGTGTTGTTTTTGTGCTGTTTTTATGCTGTTTTTCTTATGCAATACCTGTGGTCCTTCAGGCTCTTGTTTCCGTTCCTATTGCTCTGTATATGTAGTTTGATTATTGTTATTTGTGTGGACATATTATTCCGTTCTTTTGTTTGCATTTCTGTTCCGTATACCTGTTTGATATATTATTACTGTGTTGACCAGATCACACACTAGAAAAAGGGACGACGACGTTTCGGTCCGTCCTGGACCATTCTCAAGTCGACTGTGAGAATTGGTTGATTGTGAGACAATCGACTTGAGAATGGTCCAGGACGGACCGAAACGTCGTCGTCCCTTCACCTTCTAGTGTGTAGATTGGTCAACATACTCCAGCCACGTTATTGTGACTCCTCGCCTGCATATTGTTACTGTATTCCTATTTATGTCTCTTATGTTTTCTGTGAACCTGTGTTTGTATTTCTGATTATGTTCTCCGGTTTGTGTGTGTTTGGCCGGTTGCCTCTTATTGTATCTATTTATCTTTTATTATAAATAACAAAATAACACTAATAACATTTGAGTTAGACATAATTGTGAGGCTGCATACACCTCGCTCCTCCACTCCGTCCCAGGACCAACACTCTTCCAATACTCTAGTATTGAAGCAGTTACCAACAAATCATAGACCGATAACATTAACATCACACATCATAAAAATCTTTGAGAAGTGTCACGAGACACTTGGACTCACAATGTCTACAATTGCCAGATCACTATGACAAGGCCTTTGATGGAAGACAAACAAACCCCCCCAAGACAAGTGAACAAATCCACAAGGGCCGTGAAGAGGGTTTGAACCTACGTCTCAGAGACAAACAAAACCCCCCAAAACCTCAAATAAAAACACAAGAGAGCACACGAAAGCTTTCGAGCGGGGTGACCATGGAGGTGTTGCACACAGCGTTCACCACCATCATTATCTGCTGGCCTTGAGCTTCCTAGCAGAAAGAATCTGAGGAGTGAGACACAAAAAGTCTCGTTGGGTCAGTTACAGCATTTGGCTATTTTATGTGTTGTTGGTGAGAGCCTTGTTGAGAGCGGTGGGCTATAATGAGCTTCATTCCTCAGTCGGTCACAGTTTGTTTGCTCTCAAAATGTACTCTTTGCTAAGGAGACGAGAGAGGTATCAAGTAATATATACATGGACGATACTGGAGGGCCAGGTCACAAATTTGCACAGTGGAATAACAACATGCTGGAACGAAAGGTATGGAAGGAAATGCAGAATGGAATCAGTGAACACTGTCTAAGCATCAGAGGTCCACAGCTGTTCAACGCCTTCCCTGCAATAATTAAAAATATTATTGGAACAACGGTGGATGGATTCAAAGGCAATTAGATAAGTTCTTGCAAGAAGTGATAGACCAACTAGGCTGTAGTGGATATAAGGGCCTGCGGGCCGCTCCAAGCAACAGCCTGTTGGACCAAGTTATCACAAGGCCTGGCCTCAGGCCGGGCTCGGGGAGTAGAGGAACTCGCAGAACCCTCTCCAGGTAAGATCTAGGTATGCTCCGACAAAATGATCCATTACACTATATATATAGTGTATTGGGTTATTGAACTCTCAACCACAGTGGGTAATTTAAGTGTTTTTACACTGGCAATTAAGCCACAGTGCAAACAAGTGGTTGGGGAGGTGTGTTGGGGTCTTGCTGGTGGGACTAGCGGAGTGGGGGGAGGGCTGAGGGGAGACGGGTAGAGTGTTCTCCAGGATGGAGAAGGGAGAGGGCAGACCGAGAGATACCCTCACTACAAGGCGAGGACAACTACGGGAATCTGAAGGTGAGAAAGGTTCGGGAGGAGATACAACTCGAGTGCTAACACTACATCTGTTCGTAGAAGGACAAACAACATGTGAATGATCTGGGAATAATGATGTGTGACAGTCTGATGTTTAGTGGACATTACAAGCCCAATATAGCGTGAGCCAGGTACATGATAGGATGGGTTAACTGTGAGAACCTTCAAATCCAGACATTCCACCACAATACTTTTACTTTTCAAATCACTGGTGTTGTCCCGACTTGAGTACTGCTCAGTACTCACTTCCCCCTTCACAGCGGGAGAGATTGTTGAAATAGAGGGAGTACAGAGAACATATACAGCATACATAGATATGATAAAGTACATAAACAAATGAGATCCTCACAAAGCTCTCAAAATGTACGCTCTAAAAAGGTGACGAGAAGGGGTACCAAATAACATATGGGAAAAATACTGGAGGGCCATGTCCCAAATTTGCACAGTAAAATAACATAATAGAGTGAACGATATGAAAGGAATATAGCATAGAATAAAACTACGCGACCCACGCATAGAAAACGTGAATGTTTGTGAGCTATTATGGCTTATAGTACATCATAGTTTGTCCGTTGGGGATTTTGGCGCCAAAATGCGATATGATATAGGATAAGAGAGATTAGGTTGTGGTGTGCCAGAAAGACGGGAGACCAGGAGCACAACTCTCTACCTGTGCCTTCAAACACCTTATGATGTATGGGAAAATATAAGAGCAGTATGGGACATGTTCACCACATTACCGAGCCATTTAGATACGTAACCAGTGACTAAAAGGCGGAGCCCAGGAGCTTATACTTGCCCCCTCCCCTCCTCCCCCTACAGGCGCGTGTAAGGGAATACATATATGGGTGAGTAGCCGCTCCCACCAAGTCACTTTCAGCCTTGCAACAGCTATTGCAGCGTTGCGTTACTTGCGTGCAGCGTGAGGCAGCCTTCACTACCCGCCCTGACGCTCCCCTAGTGCCAGGGGCGGGGGGAGAAGGTGAGGGGTGGTAGGGGGAGAAGGGGGTGGGAAATGGGGGTGTGGAGATGAAGGCGGGTACTGGGAAAGGATGAGAAATGGTGGAAGGGGCTGGTAGGATAGGATTTCCATGAGCGCCAGATTGGGGAGTAGAAGAAGTCCCAGAACTATTCCACCCGTTCCCATCAAGCAGGGAAGGGGTGGAGGGGAGGGGGATGAATGCAGATGACGTCGCATTAACATTCTAACTACTTAGTATTCAGCTTGGTGGGGTAGACGGCTCTGGCGCTGTGTGCCCGTGGTTGAGGAGTTACCTGTCTCCCGCTTGATGACGGTACATCGCGGTGACGTCCAGCAGCAGGTGACGGAGGAGCTCAAGCATGTTGACGCCACCTGACGGGGCGCAGGTGACCATCGTCACAGGTATAGTGCCGCCAGGTGACGGTTCACTAATTATACAGGTCATTACACCACGCGGTAACGACATGCTAGGCTAGCTTCTGAGGCAGACTGCTTCAGCGGCGTTCCTTAACACCTCTACCCTATGCTGCCTTCTCCACCCTATGCTGCCTTCTCCACCCTATGCTGCCTTCTCCATCCTACCCTGCCTTCTCCACCCTACCCTGCCTTCTCCACCCTACCCTGCCTTCTCCACCCTATGCTACCTTCTCCACCCTATACTGCCTTCTCCACCCTATGCTGCCTTCTCCACCCTATGCTGCCTTCTCCACCCTATGCTACCTTCTCCACCCTATGCTGCCTTCTCCACCCTATGCTGCCTTCTCCACCCTATGCTGCCTTCTCCACCCTATGCTACCTTCTCCACCCTATGCTACCTTCTCCACCCTATGCTGCCTTCTCCACCCTATGCTGCCTTCTCCACCCTATGCTGCCTTCTCCACCCTATGCTGCCTTCTCCACCCTATGCTGCCTTCTCCACCCAATGCTGCCTTCTCCACCCTATGCTGCCTTCTCCACCCTATGCTGCCTTCTCCACCCTATGCTGCCTTCTCCACCCTATGCTGCCTTCTCCACCCTATGCTGCCTCCTCCACCCTATGCTGCCTTCTCCACCCTATGCTGCCTTCTCCACCTATGCTGCCTAGCCTTACCTAACCTAATGGAAATAAGAGATTGCATTTAGGTTTCTTCCCTGTAATGTGGCCTCACCACTCCCCCTCACACCACACATGTGGCCTCACCACTCCCCCTCTCACCACCATGTGCTTCACCACTCCCCTCACACCACACATGTGGCCTCACCACTCCCCTCACACCACACATGTAACTCTACGAAATAATCCTACATTTGGTGTCCTATTTTACTTTTTACTAATATTTTGTATGATTTTTAGTTTTAAATTCCATGCTAATTATATTCTTTATCCCTTCTGAACCTTTTCGCATCCCACTTCGCAATCGCAAAGAACTAGTAAATTTATTAATTGTATACAATTGGGACAAAAACTGAACTGATATCTGAATGGAGCACGGAAAAGTTGAAAATAGCACTAGTGATTTATTACTGACTGTTCGAGAAACAAATCCCATTGTCATATTTGCCTTGTTTCGAACATATATTTGCATTAATTTGCAGCAGCCATTCGCAGACTCGATTTTGTTTGCAGGTGATGCAGGGAGGTAATGGACTCAATAGCTTATGAGTCATAATTTTGTTTCATGAATGTCATGAAAGTTAATGAATCTGGCGAACAAAAGCAACGGTATTACATTATTAACAACATATGAATGAGGTAACTGTTGAAGGTCTATTGGCCCTTACAACGCAGATCCTATTTATAACACACGGTATAAGCAGGTCACCGGAGAAAAGCTAAGGGGAAAACTTACCATTAAATAATTCTTCCATGTACTCTAACCTATTTCTCGTTAACCCTGCTCCACCCGTTTCTTGAGGTTCTTCAACATAACATATCGATGCAAGGACGTATTCTGCGCCTGAGTTTGGAAATCTTGGCGGTGGAGATCTTCAGAATTGTATTTTGCTCCTCATCTGAATCTTGCGAGGAGAGAAGTAACTCTTCTCAAATGGATTAGTCTTTGCCATGGTTAGAGCAACAGACGAGCGTAAGCAAATAGCACGACCAGCAAAGAACTGGGGAAGCAAGTGAGGGACGGTGTTGGTACGGCCTTATGAACTAAATCATATCAGGTGAAGTCTGGTGACAGGAGTTTTTTTGCGCAGTATCTGTATAAATGGATATATCACTGAGTCACTACGGTTCACAATAGCCCGTGCTATGATAAATTTTGTTCAAGTAGTCGATTCTAAGACAACAACAACTTGCTATTCATGGAAAACATCTCAACACAAACAACCACTCACATCTTCACGGATGGATCAGTAGAGAAGAATGAGATTCTGTTGGTGCAACAGTTATGAACATAAGAACAAAATTTATATCCATTCTATAGTACGGCGAATAAAACTGAATTGCATTATCTAAATAGGTCCAAACCAGAGCAAGATATAGCTGAAGAACAACTCCAGGAGTCTTGTTACTAACGCTTCGATTAATAATTTCCAGAGTCCTCTTTGCCTTATTACGAACATTCATGCATTGATCCTTTGGTTTTAACTTCTTACTAATCATAACTCCCAGATCCCTTTCGCAATATGACTTCTCAATCGCAACAGCATCAAGCTTGCATCTTGTAACTCTATCTTCATTACCTAGACTAGAAACTTTACATTATCAGCATTAAACCTCATCTATCAATCTTTTGACAATTTCAAACCCTATTTAGATCAACTTGAAGTGATAGTGAGTCTTCTTCCGTGTTAATTTCCCTACCGATTTTTGTATCATCGGCAAATTTGCTAATGATGCTACTCAAACCTGAATAAGAACATAAGAACAAAGGCAACTGCAGAAGGCCTATTGGCCCATACGAAGCAGCTCCTATTTATAACCACCCAATCCCACTCATATACATGTCCAACCCATGCTTGAAACAATTCGAGGGACCCCACTCCACAATGTTACACGGCAATTGGTCCACAAATCAACAACCTGTTACTGAACCAGTATTTACACAAGTCTTTCCTAAACCTAAACTTATCCAATTTATACCCATTGTTTCGCGTTCTGTCCTGTGTTGATACTTTTAATACCCTATTAATATCCCCTTTGTTATATCCATTCATCCACTTGTAAACCTCTATCATGTCACCCCTAACTCGTCGCCTTTCCAGTGAATGCACTTAAGCTTTGTTAATCTTCATCATATGAAAGATTTCTAATTTGAGGAATTAACTTAGTCATCCTACGCTGGACACGTTCAAGTGAATTTATATCCATTCTATAATATGGCGACCAAACTGAACTGCATAATCTAAATGGGGCCTAACAGAGCAAGATATAGCTTGAGAACTACACCAGGTGTCTTGGTACTAACGCTGCGATTAATAAATCCTAAACCATTTATATTTATTATAACAAAAGGTCAAGACAGAGCCTTGAGGCACTCCACTTTCACTCTCCACGAATATGTTGATACGATCTGAAATGCATAATCTTAGGGGCCTAATAGGAGTAAGATAT
>WNGS01092210.1:6392416-6408024 GCA_020271785.1 Procambarus virginalis
CACACACACACACACACACACACACACACACACACGTGGGGCCTGGTAGCCTGGTGGATTGCGCGCAGAACTCGTAATTCTGTGGCGCGGGTTCGATTCCCGCATGAGGCAGAACAATGGGCAAAGTTTCTTTCACCCTGAATGCCTCTGTTACCTAGCAGTAAATAGGTACCTGGGAGTTAGTCAGCTGTCACGGGCTGCTTCCTGGTGAGTGTGTGTGTGTGGTGTGGAAAAAAAAGTAGTTAGTAAACAGTTGATTGACAGTTGAGAGGCGGGCCGAAAGAGCAAAGCTCAACCCCCGCAAACACAACTAGGTGAATACACACAACACACAACACACACACACACAAATAAGGGCCTGTAGCTGAGTGGTCAGTGCTGCGGATTCGTAGTCCTGTGGACCGGGGATCGATACCGGGCGATGGCGGAAACAAATGGGCAGTTTCTTTCATCCTGTTGCCCCTGTTACCTTGCAGTAAATACGTTCCTGGGAGTTAGACAGCTGCTTCCTGGGTGTGTTTGGGGGGAAAAAGTTTCCTTTCGCGTAAAGGTAGTGAGTTAATGGAATAACCTAAAGGAGCAGGTTGTAGAGGCTTATCTTGAGGTTATCTTGAGGTTATCTTGAGGTTATCTTGAGGTTATCTTGAGGTTATCTTGAGATGATTTCGGGGCTTTTTAGTGTCCCCGCGGCCCGGTCCTCGACCAGGCCTCCACCCCCAGGAAGCAGCCCGTGACAGCTGACTAACACCCAGGTACCTATTTTACTGCTAGGTAACAGGAGCATAGGGTGAAAGAAACTCTGCCCAATGTTTCTCGCCGGCGCCTGGGATCGAACTACTTTCATAGTAGGCTAACTACTTTCATAACTTTAAAAGCAGGTATGATAGGGAGATAGGTCAGGAGTCACTGCATTAGTCAACGGCTAGAGAAACGGGGTCCAAGAGCTGGAGTTCGTAACTGCAGTCACAAATAGGTGAGTACTCACACACACACGCGCGCGATGTAAATTCATTGGAGGCATTGTTCTTAACTTTCAAGAAATGCTAAAGTTAAAATACACTTCTGAGGTACTGGAGGCGACTTTCACCCACGAATTTATAACCAAGTTATTGGGGTGAAAGTTTTCTGAAAGTGTCAGTGGCCTGCGAGTCACTGAATGAGCCAATGACACCAAGTAACAAAAGAGTACAGCCATTGATGCTCGCGTTGCAAGGATGCAACAGCAGGCAGGCAGGGAGGGGAGTACCAGCCTCCTTGAGCAACATTGTGGGCCTACGCGTAATGAGAAGTCTGTGTCACTCATAATGGAATTCGACATTTTTTACCTCGTGATCATTTCTCCTCCGAGCCACAGTCTAAACTTTCCCATTCTGTGCATCTGCTGTTGTATTCACGGCTGTGCTCCTTTCACTCCCCTGACCTCTTTCTCTTCCTGCAACTCACGCAACATTTGTCTTCTTTGTAAGTTATTTATGCCAATTTTTCTCGGTTAATTTATGCTCGTATTTTCTCCTATCGTGACTTGAAATTCGATTTTTATTTTTTTTTTGCTGGTGATATTCACTAATTTCCTGCTTGATGATGTTTTGTTCTTGGTGGTAATCTACTGTGATTATTCAGATTTATGATTTATTGCAAAATTAATGTTTGTATGAAAGTAATGATGATTGTAACATGTATCAGTACTTTTTTTAGTAAAAACTAGTTTTCCTCGCGCGCGCGTGCGCGCGCGAGGAACACTTAGAGCTTAGATCTAGGAAAGACCTGGGTAAATACCGGTTTCGTAAGAGGGTTGTCCATTTGAGGAACCAATTACCGGGTAACATAATAGACGTAGGATCACCTGATTGTTTCAAGCGTAGGTTAGACATATATATGAATGAGTTTGGGTGGATATAAACAGGATGGCTCTATTGGCTCACGTATGAGCCAATAGGCGTTCCTCAGTTTCCTTGACTCACATGTTCTTAATATGTCTATACTTTTCTGTAAGACAACAGGAAATTCTGCTTTCACAAATATCTAAAACTCATCTAATGACAGTTCATTAAATGTAATTTTTTAGTATGTGACCACATTTGAGTCTATTGTCGATCTTCTCGCAGACTGAGTATGTTTTCCGCGCTTCTGGGATCACTGGGAAAGGGTTCCAATCCTACACTTCACATGACAAAGAAAGGAAGTATTAAATGAAGCCTTTCAGTCGGAGATTCCACACATGACAGGAAATCAGGCCGGCTTCAAGGCTTCAGGTGGTTGTCCGCTGTATTGCTCTGGAGCTGAGAAAGAGGGAGGGAGGGAGTCAGGAGAAAGCGCCAAGCCATCACGACTATTGAGCACTTGGAACGGGTCAGGATAAGGATTTGGGATGGGACGAGGGGAAAGGAATGGTGCCTAACCACTTGTGGACAGTCGGGGATTGAACGTCGACCTGCAGGAAGCGAGACCGTCGCTCTACCGTACAGCCCAAGTGGTTGGACTGGACGGTAGAGAAATACCTTCTCTCAAGGAAATACCTGTTGAAAGATATTTTTCTAACTATCCATTTCATTTTTGAATGGCATTAGTTTGTCTCCAGACGTCAAAACACTTTCATTTGGACCTTGCTTGTTGATGTTCAACATATTCACGTGTTCACAGATATCTGGCAGGTTTGCTAGTTTCAGGAGCCACGACTCATCTTGAAGATAGCTGGAACAAGGAGTACATTAGAACATTAGAATCAAGAAACTGCAAAAAAAAAAAATAGCCTGTTGGCCCATACGTGGCAGCTCTTATCTAATCATTTAGAAGAATCTCCCCTAATCGTTTAGTAGAATCTCCCCTAATCGTTTAGAAGAATCTCCCCTAATCGTTTAGTAGAATCTCCCCTAATCGTTTAGAAGAATCTCCCCTAATCATTTAGAAGAATCTCCCCTAATCATTTAGAAGAATCTCCTCTAATCATTTAGAAGAATCTCCCCTAATCGTTTAGAAGAATCTCCCCTAATCATTTAGAAGAATCTCCCCTAATCGTTTAGAAGAATCTCCCCTAATCATTTAGAAGAATCTCCCCTAATCGTTTAGAAGAATCTCCTCTAATCATTTAGAAGAATCTCCCCTAATCGTTTAGAAGAATCTCCCCTAATCATTTAGAAGAATCTCCCCTAATCGTTTAGAAGAATCTCCCCTAATCATTTAGAAGAATCTCCCCTAATCATTTAGAAGAATCTCCTCTTATCATTTAGAAGAATCTTCTCTAATCGTTTAGAAGAATTTCCTCTTATCATTTAGAAGAATCTCCTCTTATCATTTAGAAGAATCTCCTCTTATCATTTAGAAGAATCTTCTCTAATCGTTTAGAAGAATTTCCTCTTATCATTTAGAAGAATCTCCTCTTATCATTTAGAAGAATCTCCTCTAATCGTTTAGAAGAATCTCCTCTAATTGTTCAGAATAATATCAGTTAATCATATAGAAATAATCTCCTGTAATCGTTTACAAGAATCTTCTCTAATCGTTTCAGAAACAAGAACTTCTCTCTGAAGGAATAATAATAACATATGGCTTTATTTATCTTTGACAAGGGTAACACAAAATAATTTATTGAGAGAATCATTGAGGTTTAAGGCTTAAATAATGACCATAACGCCAGTATATAACAGATCACAACTTTCGGAATGCTTTATTGTTTTATTGAAAGGTCACGTTGACTACCTTAATCACTTACAACTTTTACTACGTTACAAAAGAGGTGGAAAGTTCTACTTTTTTCCCCCGAAGCTTTTGTAAAGTCTCATGGAACACCAGATACACGGGCTTGGTGTTGTAGTCTACTGTTGGCCCGTACGCTCACAGTAGCCTACAAGGCTGTCCCTTGCAGCCCTTGCAAGGAACAGTCTTGCAAAGGTTGCAAGAGGCTTATGGTCTCCTTGCCTTTGCTATCCTCCCTCTCCTTCCCCTTTTCCATCCTTTCCCCTAAGTCACCTCCATCCACAACTTCAAGACATTTCGACAACGATTTCGAACGTCAGAATAATTTAATAATAATGCGACAGGTAGAGCAAGGCAGAGCATAGGTAGAGCATAGGTAAGTACTGAATGTTAAGGTAAGTGCCTCACATAACCCCCCTCCCCACAAGTGATTGAGAGGTCAGTTTACCTATAGCTCCTGTTGACCAAACTACACACTAGAAATTGAAGAGACGACGACTGTTGATTGTTGGCGCCGGAGGCGGCTAGTTTATTGTGCACCCCATACTCATCCTGTGAGCGGTAGCGCAAAAAGCATTACAGACGGCACAAAAGGTCTTTATCAGACCTCATCTTAGATTATTACATAAACAATTGCATCTACCCTTCACACCTTATAGTTACAATGTCAGCTAGTTACACAGAAAGTGCTATTTCAAGAGTTATATATTTACAGTTAGTCATTATACATTAATGGTAGGTCTTATCGCTAATACATAATAGTTTGACCAATGGAGATAGAGTCATAGGGGAGCTGCTGTTTATTATTAGTCCTCACAATACACTACATGTTTCTTAATCTCATATGTCGTTCATCTACTGGAAGCGAAATATGGATACAATGCAAGGATTTCAGGTAATTTATCCATGGTAATAAGATAGGTTGCCATATCAGAGTGAGCTTAGATTTATCTCTAAATGCCGACGTTTCGGTCCATCCTGGACCATTATCACGTCGATAATGGTCCAGGATGGACCGAAACGTCGTCGTCTCTTCAATTTCAAGTGTGTAGTTTGGTCCACATTTTTCAGTCACGTTATTGTGCCTTTTCATCTGCTTATAGCTCCTCCTTGTTGACTCTTTCCTGATTGCCTACACCAACTCCGAGGACTCCATTTTCTATGGTGCCTTGGTAGAGATCACTGTTTTATTCAGATTGCGAACTGATGTCACAAAAATACTGGTTGAGGTCCCTTCTGCCCGAAACGCTTTGGCAATAGTGGCTTTAGGCATTGTATGTACTAGCTCTATCTATAAATCCATCAATGTTTTGTATCTCACCTTGTATGTATGTACTTTACATGAATAAATATTTGATTTGATTCTGTTTGACACTGCCTAGAGGCTGAAGTTCTCGTTTTCTTCACACACTCATCTTCAAATAAAAACATTACCACCTTTCAACCCGTCCTCGCAAATTCGTATAGTCAATATTGACTTATTAAATACGTGCATAGGTGACATACTAAACATAATAGTTTACCTTGAAAAGCTTCATAGAAAACACCGACCTTACCTAACCTTGTTAGTATGTTAAGATAAGCATCTTATTGCTTCGTAATTTCAATGTTACTTAACCTATTATAGGTATAGGTTAAGTAATAATTGTAATTACGAAGCAATAAGATGCTTATCTTAACATACTAACAAGGTTAGGTAAGGTCGGTTTTTCTATGAAGCTTTTCAAGGTAAACTATTATGTTTAGTATGTCACCTATGCACGTATTTAATAAGTCAATATTGACTATACGAATTTGCGAGGACGGGTTGCACCTTTCATTAGTCTGCCAAGGCAGTTACAACTTAACCCATGAAATAGCGTAATTTGTTGTCGGAACTATGAAAGATACATGTAATTAAGTAATTAAATTCCACTCTGCCTTGCTAATATCATGATAAATATCGCTCAAGGGACTGAACTTAGTTAGGGTAAATATTTAGGTAACCGTCGGCGCTGCCAAATGCTGAGTATATTGGGCCGTGTTTGTTTACATACGAGGCTGGCTGTTTTGGCGGCCAGGTCACCAGGGAGGGATCTCCTCGCCCTGTGCTGGCTGCTCACTCAAACACCTGACTGGTCAGCAGTCAACACCTGTTGTACACACCCAGTTACAATGACCCATTCGCAGGTGATTTCGGTTTATATAAATAGGAGCTGCCTCGTATGGACCAATAGGAGCTGCCTCGTATGGACCAATAGGAGCTGCCTCGTATGGACCAATAGGAGCTGCCTCGTATGGACCAATAGGAGCTGCCTCGTATGGACCAATAGGAGCTGCCTCGTATGGACCAATAGGAGCTGCCTCGTATGGACCAATAGGAGCTGCCTCGTATGGACCAATAGGAGCTGCCTCGTATGGACCAATAGGAGCTGCCTCGTATGGACCAATAGGAGCTGCCTCGTATGGACCAATAGGAGCTGCCTCGTATGGACCAATAGGAGCTGCCTCGTATGGACCAATAGGAGCTGCCTCGTATGGACCAATAGGAGCTGCCTCGTATGGATCAATAGGAGCTGCCTCGTATGGACCAATAGGAGCTGCCTCGTATGGACCAATAGGAGCTGCCTCGTATGGACCAATAGGAGCTGCCTCGTATGGACCAATAGGAGCTGCCTCGTATGGACCAATAGGAGCTGCCTCGTATGGACCAATAGGAGCTGCCTCGTATGGACCAATAGGAACTACCTCGTATGAACCAATAGGAGCTGCCTCGTATGGACCAATAGGAGCTGCCTCGTATGGACCAATAGGAGCTGCCTCGTATGGACCAATAGGAACTACCTCGTATGAACCAATAGGAGCTGCCTCGTATGGACCAATAGGAGCTGCCTCGTATGGACCAATAGGAGCTGCCTCGTATGGACCAATAGGAGCTGCCTCGTATGGACCAATAGGAACTACCTCGTATGAACCAATAGGAGCTGCCTCGTATGGACCAATAGGAGCTGCCTCGTATGGACCAATAGGAGCTGCCTCGTATGGACCAATAGGAGCTGCCTCGTATGGACCAATAGGAACTACCTCGTATGAACCAATAGGAGCTGCCTCGTATGGACCAATAGGAGCTGCCTCGTATGGACCAATAGGAGCTGCCTCGTATGAACCAATAGGAGCTGCCTCGTATGGACCAATAGGAGCTGCCTCGTATGGACCAATAGGAGCTGCCTCGTATGAACCAATAGGGGCTGCCTCGTATGGACCAATAGGAGCTGCCTCGTATGGACCAATAGGAGCTGCCTCGTATGGACCAATAGGAGCTGCCTCGTATGGACCAATAGGAGCTGCCTCGTATGGACCAATAGGAGCTGCCTCGTATGGACCAATAGGAGCTGCCTCGTATGGACCAATAGGAGCTGCCTCGTATGGACCAATAGGAGCTGCCTCGTATGGACCAATAGGAGCTGCCTCGTATGGACCAATAGGAGCTGCCTCGTATGGACCAATAGGAGCTGCCTCGTATGGACCAATAGGAGCTGCCTCGTATGGACCAATAGGAGCTGCCTCGTATGGACCAATAGGAGCTGCCTCGTATGGACCAATAGGAGCTGCCTCGTATGGACCAATAGGAGCTGCCTCGTATGGACCAATAGGAGCTGCCTCGTATGGACCAATAGGAGCTGCCTCGTATGGACCAATAGGAGCTGCCTCGTATGGACCAATAGGAGCTGCCTCGTATGGACCAATAGGAGCTGCCTCGTATGGACCAATAGGAGCTGCCTCGTATGGACCAATAGGAGCTGCCTCGTATGGACCAATAGGAGCTGCCTCGTATGGACCAATAGGAGCTGCCTCGTATGGACCAATAGGAGCTGCCTCGTATGGACCAATAGGAGCTGCCTCGTATGGACCAATAGGAGCTGCCTCGTATGGACCAATAGGAGCTGCCTCGTATGGACCAATAGGAGCTGCCTCGTATGGACCAATAGGAGCTGCCTCGTATGGACCAATAGGAGCTGCCTCGTATGGACCAATAGGAGCTGCCTCGTATGGACCAAATGCGCCTTAACAGTTTCTGTTATTCTTAAGTTCTTATACCTTGGAACTGCCTTCTTTGGGCCATTAGGCCCTTCCTGTTGTTTAATTAATTTTAATTATGCCCCAAGGGGCTAGTTCCTTTTTCTTATGGTCTTCTTCGACTCGCCATTGTCTATTCTATGCCCTATTATGATATGCCTTCTCCAGCGTCTGAGGTACTTATCATACTAGTTACTCAAACAGCCTCTGAGGCAATTCCAATTCTCTCAAATCAGTAGAGAACTTCAAAAATGTAATGTAATATTTTTAAGCATTATTATTATTTTGCTTTATTATAGTTGCTTTATTATAAAAATTTATTATATTTCGCCTTAAAGTTGTACTCACCTAGTTGTGTCTGGGGGGTTGAGCTCTGGCTCTTTGGTCCCGCCTCTCAACTGTCAATCAACTGGTGTACAGATTCCTGAGCCTACTGGGCTCTATCATATCTACATTTGAAACTGTGTATGGAGTCAGCCTCCACCACATCACTGCCTTAAACGTGTGCATGGAGGTGGCTTCCACAACTTCCTCTTTCAGTGCATTCCACCTGTGGGGCCTGACGCCTCCAGCCAGATCATGCGGGGCCTGACGCCTCCAGACAGATCATGCGGGGCCTGACGCCTCCAGACAGATCATGCGGGGCCTGACGCCTCCAGCCAGATCATGCGGGGCCTGACGCCTCCAGACAGATCATGCGGGGCCTGACGCCTCCAGCCAGATCATGCGGGGCCTGACGCCTCCAGCCAGATCATGCGGGGCCTGACGCCTCCAGCCAGATCATGCGGGGCCTGACGCCTCCAGACAGATCATGCGGGGCCTGACGCCTCCAGCCAGATCATGCGGGGCCTGACGCCTCCAGCCAGATCATGCGGGGCCTGACGCCTCCAGCCAGATCATGCGGGGCCTGACGCAGCGAGCCAGATCATGCGGGGCCTGACGCCTCGAGCCAGATCATGCGGGGCCTGACGCCTCGAGCCAGATCATGCGGGGCCTGACGCCTCGAGCCAGATCATGCGGGGCCTGACGCCTCCAGACAGATCATGCGGGGCCTGACGCCTCCAGCCAGATCATGCGGGGCCTGACGCCTCGAGCCAGATCATGCGGGGCCTGACGCCTCGAGCCAGATCATGCGGGGCCTGACGCCTCGAGCCAGATCATGCGGGGCCTGACGCCTCGAGCCAGATCATGCGGGGCCTGACGCCTCGAGCCAGATCATGCGGGGCCTGACGCCTCCAGCCAGATCATGCGGGGCCTGACGCAGCCAGCCAGATCATGCGGGGCCTGACGCAGCCAGCCAGATCATGCGGGGCCTGACACAACGAGCCAGATCATGCGGGGCCTGACACAACGAGCCAGATTATGCGGGGCCTGACGCAACGAGCCAGATCATGCGGGGCCTGACGCAGCGAGCCAGATCATGCGGGGCCTGACGCAGCGAGCCAGATCATGCGGGGCCTGACGCAGCCAGCTAGATCATGCGGGGCCGGACGCAGCGAGCCAGATCATGCGGGGCCGGACCAGCAGACTCCACAAATAACAAGCAGTGTGCGTGTATTTGATGTGTTGAGCGCTGCCCGCCACCTGGAGGGTGTTGTTGACTGATCTCAACCCTCCCCCCATCACTCCTCCTTCCTCCTGAAGCTCCTTTCCTCCTCCTCCTCCTCCTTCTCCTTTCTCTTCCTCCCTATGGGCCCTCTCCTCCTCCTCCTCCTAGCTGTGGGCTTATTGTTCCTCCCTGCGATCTTCTCTCCCATTGTTGAGCAATTTGATATATAATTCTGTCAGGAACTGTTTTTCTCGCCTGCTGGAGTGTGCTAGTTGCAGGCGGACTGGGCCGGACTGTGCCGGACTGGGCTGGACTGTGCCGGACTGGGCTGGACTGTGCCGGACTGGGCTGGACTGTGCCGGACTGTGCCGGACTGTGCCGGACTGTGCCGGACTGTGCCGGACTGGGCCGGACTGTGCCGGACTGGGCCGGACTGGGCCGGACTGGGCCGGACTGGGCCGGACTGGGCCGGACTGGGCCGGACTGTGCCGGACTGGGACTGTGCCTGTGCCGGACTGTGCCGGACTGTGCCGGACTGTGCCGGACTGTGCCGGACTGTGCCAGACTGTGCCGGACTGGGCCGGACTGTGCCGGACTGGGCCGGACTGTGCCGGACTGTGCCGGACTGTGCCGGACTGGGCCGGACTGTGCCGGACTGTGCCGGACTGGGCCGGACTGGGCCGGACTGTGCCGGACTGGGCCGGACTGGGCCGGACTGGGCCGGACTGTGCCGGACTGTGCCGGACTGTGCCGGACTGTGCCGGACTGTGCCGGACTGTGCCGGACTGTGCCGGACTGTGCCGGACTGTGCCGGACTGTGCCGGACTGTGCCGGACTGTGCCGGACTGTGCCGGACTGGGCCGGACTGTGCCGGACTGGCCGGACTGTGCCGGACTGGGCTGGACTGTGCCGGACTGTGCCGGACTGTGCCGGACTGTGCCGGACTGTGCCGGACTGGGCCGGACTGTGCCGGACTGGGCCGGACTGTGCCGGACTGTGCCGGACTGTGCCGGACTGGGCCGTACTGTGCCGGACTGTGCCGGACTGGGCTGGACTGTGCCGGACTGTGCCGGACTGGGCCGGACTGGGCCGGACTGTGCTGGACTGTGCAGGACTGTGCTGGACTGTGCTAGCCCGACTCCCCCAACACGTCACAGAGTCCCTCGTTGCTGTCGCCACCTTTGGTCTGCTCTCAGATCCTGAACCTAATACAGCTCACATAATGGTATTTCCTTGTGTATTCGTTTTAGGGTCGTGATGTATACTTCGGGTATATACTGGCTGGCTGTATTTCGGTATGATAGGTGGGAATATTATACATTCTGTATACATTAAGGGCCAGTGACTCTCCCTCTTAACCAGAGATTTTCAACCTTTTCTCAACTTTCGGCAGCTGGAAGCCTATACGGTATATAGTATTATATATATATATATATATATATATATATATATATATATATATATATATATATATATATATATATATATATATATATATTGGGAGGAATAAATGTGTGCAGAGGAACCAACATTTGTCGTTTTCTATATACAGAAAGTTTAAATTATTGTGAAAATTATACTGAAACATCAACAACTTGAAAACAGTAATTTTCTTACATTTTCACCGTAAGCTTGTTAGAGGCGGTTAGATTATTTAATTAAAATAAAAAGATAACCAGATTAGTACGTTAATAGAACAGAGCATATTGAGAAAGTGGCATAAGAGGACAAGATTGTGCTTAGTAATTTTGTTCCATAGAACTGCCCATCTTCAAGAGGAAACTAGATGCAGAATAGAACCAGTGAAGAGCAGAGGTGCCATAGGCACAATCAGAGAACACTGTATAAACATCAGAGGTCCAGTGAACAGCAGAGGTGCCATAGGCACAATCAGAGAACACTGTATAAACATCAGAGGTCCAGTGAACAGCAGGGGTGCCATAGGCACAATCAGAGAACACTGTATAAACATCAGAGGTCCAGTGAACAGCAGAGGTGCCATAGGCACAATCAGAGAACACTGTATAAACATCAGAGGTCCGCGGTTGTTCAACGTCCTCCCAGCGACTATAAGAAATATTACAGGAACAACCGTGGACATCTTCAAGAGGAAACTAGATTTATTCCTCCAAGGAGTGCCGGACCAGCCGGGCTGTTTTGGGTATGTGGGCCTGCGGGCCGCTCCAAGCAACAGCCTGGTGGACCAAACTCTCACAAGTCAAGCCTGGCCTCGGGCCGGGCTTGGCGAGTAGAAGAACTCCCAGAACCCCATCAACCAGGTAACACACCTAGTTAATATAGGTGTCTTCCTTGACGCCTTCTGGCACTGTTGTGCACTTGTTGGTGGTGACGGGAGTGCCAGGGGCGACCTCACTAAACACCTGTGGAGCTTGACCAGGTGTTGGCTCGGTTTGCTCTGGCACTCCAATCCTCGCTAACCACCAACACCAGCAAGTGGAGTGCATTTAAAGAAGTCATGGAAGCACCCCAACCCCTCCATCAACCCCTCCATCAACCCCTCCATCAACCCCTCCATCAACAACCTATTTCCAGAGTTGACAGTAATCAACCGGGGGGAGGGGGGAGTCACGTGAAACTGAACAGGTCCAACAAGACTCGTATGGGCGGGGTATGAAGAGCTAGAGCTCTCTACGTAACAATGATGACGGTGAAGGTTGATTTATAAAGATTACGTCTCTGTTCCACCTCTTGGGTGGCTTGGTCTTAATCTAACCACCACCACTATCACCACCACCACACCTCCAGTACCACCGCCACCACAACAACAACAACACCACCACCACCACCACCACACCTCCAGTACCACCACCACCATCACCACCACCACAACACCTTCAGTACCACCACCACTACCACCACCACAACACCTCCAGTACCACCACCACAACACCTTCAGTACCACCACCACTACCACCACCACAACACCCTCCCTCCCCCATCCCCCCCTCTGTAACACTTGATGTTTGTAACACTAAATTATTGTAACCTATTGCAGTAACACTCCCTCCTGGTTGCACTTGGTAACTTTGTAACACCAATAACACCAATTAAACTATACACTTGATCACTAACTCTGATGACCCTTGACTGAATTAGCCACGGTACTTTTCCAAAGAAACACTACACAGAAAACTTATTACTAAACGCTGCCACCTCTGGCCTGGTTGACCATTCCAGCAACGAGGAGGCCTGGTCGACGACCGGCCGCGGGGTCGCTGAGCCCGGAATCACCTCAAGTAACCATCCTGTCTGGGTATTAAAGTGTATCCAGCAATGAGGCAAGAAGAATTGCTTGGCATTGAGACTTCTCCTAGATATCTTTACTTAATAACCGGTTGTTAACAAACACAGAGGATTGAGAGCCTCAATTGACACACACAGATGGAAGTTTAACATGAGTTTATTTAGGACACAATTGATAATAGTCACCAAACTCAGGTTAAGTCCCTAACACTGGCTATTGTTAAGACTTCCCACATGGAGTATGTCAAAGAGCACATACACATTACCTTCTGGGTACTGCTCTACACCTGGTGGATACCCTGCTACCTCAAGACTCAAGCAAGTTGAAGGTTGTTCAACTCGTTACAAGTTGAAGGTTGTCATGATATTGTTATGAACAGTATGTGTGAGAGAGAGAGAGAGAGAGAGAGAGGAGAGAGAGAGAGAGAGAGAGAGAGAGAGAGAAGAGAGAGAGAGAGAGAGAGAGTTATATCCTGTTGAGTCAATAACAGGCAAATCAGCTGCAGATACTTGTAAAAAGAATGATTGTGGGTGTCAGAGGTGAAGGGTACCAGGTGTTTACTGAGACACATGTGACGCACGTCACACTCCCGGCCTCTGATATACATGTACGTCACTGATGGTATACATGTACGTCACTGATGGTATACATGTACGTCACTCATGGTATACATGTACGTCACTCATGGTATACATGTACGTCACTAATGGTATACATGTGTACTTCCACTGTGAATAACAACGTTTTTTCCACGATCTTTCTCATTCACGCAGTTGTCTCATCTTTAGGCTGTATTGCCCCTCTGGTACCCCGTCTCCTCATTCCATTACCCTACACTTGCTGGCGCTAAATTCTAAAAGCCATTTGTTGCCCAATCCTCCAGCTTGTTAGGTCATCTTTTAGCAGCCTTTAATCCACCTCATTTCTTATCATCCTGATGAGACGATATTGTCTGCTAATATCAAGTTATGATCCTATGTTTCCTGTCTGTCAGGTATTCCCTTGCCTGTTCTTTTGCCAGTATAGGCATGAAGAATGCCTGTTTTTTGCTAACAGATGCCCGTTTCTCTATCTTATAGATTTGTCTTATTCATTTTGCTATTAAAGTTCAGCCGTTTTCTTCGTTTGCTAATCTGCAAGGACATACAATTGTTATGCCTAACTTCAAACAAACAAACTCCAGCAACTAACCTAACCTATCGAAGGAAGGAAGGAAGGAACTATCAGGGGGAAAGCACCAAGCCATTACGACTATATAGCACTTGGAAGGGGTCAGGATAAGGGTTTGGGTGGGCTATTGAAAACATCAGTATTACGGGGGTTGTATTTTATTAATACAGTACATCACATTTTTCACTCAATGATCAATTATATAAAATATTGCAACATATTAGAACTGATTGTAAAGTTTGCAGACTTGATTTTTTTTCCTTTTCTTTTGGTGAGTATTATGAGTATTTGTTTACCCATCATCTTCTATGGTCTTTGTTACGTCGGGTCTGACTTAAACAATTATCACCTTGCATTTGCTTGCATTAAATCTAGTAAACCATCTATCACATCACCTCTAGCGTTTCCAGGTCTTCCTGCTTCGAGCAGTGTTGAAGGCTTTCTGGCAGTCAGGAAGATGCAGTTAGGGGATCATTTTCGTTGCTGTGTGATCGTTATCATGTTGTTATAATACTTGGGCGGCAGGTTGTGGCAGACACGGTGTATGAAAACCCAGTGTGTCTGTCAGTCTTTAGCTCGTGAGCCCCGCCTTTCCAGTTGCAAATTGTCTAATGCAATGCCTCCCGACCCGCTGTTCATCATGGCATCCGCCATTTAAAATGTTCAGTGAATTTACTCACCACTTACTCACCACTTACTCACCACTTACTCACCACTTACTCACCACTTACTCACCACTTACTCACCACTTACTCACCACTTACTCACCACTTACGATAACGACGTTCTTCCTCACATTGTTGTGACTCACTGGTGTGCTGCCGCTCCTCACACTCCACTCTTCACGTGATCTGTCTTTATCAGTATCTTGTATGTCGTTATCATATCCCCTATATGCCATCTGTCCCTTAAGTGTGTATAGTCAGGTCTGTAGCGCCCTTAGGCCTTCCTTATAGGTTAATCACCTCGCTTCCAGTACGAATATCATTGTGTATTTCCGAATATTTTCGAACGAAGAATAATTCACAAATCACGAGGAAAATGTTTCAATTAATGGTAGTTACAGGTAGTTACTGGTGCACAGGAGGTAGTTACTGGTAGTTACTGGTGCACATGATGTAGTTACTGATAGTTACTGGTGCACAGGAGGTAGTTACTGGTAGTTACTGGTGCACAGGAGGTAGTTACTGATAGTTACTGGTGCACAGGAGGTAGTTACTGGTGCACAGGAGGTAGTTACTGGTGCACAGGAGGTAGTTACTGATAGTTATGGTGCACAGGAGGTAGTTACTGATAGTTACTGGTGCACAGGAGGTAGTTACTGGTAGTTACTGGTGCACAGGAGGTAGTTACTGGTGCACAGGAGGTAGTTACTGATAGTTACTGGTGCACAGGAGGTAGTTACTGATAGTTACTGGTGCACAGGAGGTAGTTACTGATAGTTACTGGTGCACAGGAGGTAGTTACTGATAGTTACTGGTGCACAGGAGGTAGTTACTGATAGTTACTGGTGCACAGGAGGTAGTTACTGGTGCACAGGAGGTAGTTACTGGTGCACAGGAGGTAGTTACTGATAGTTACTGGTGCACAGGAGGTAGTTACTGGTGCACAGGAGGTAGTTACTGGTGCACAGGAGGTAGTTACTGGTGCACAGGAGGTAGTTACTGGTGCACAGGAGGTAGTTACTGGTGCACAGGAGGTAGTTACTGGTGCACAGGAGGTAGTTACTGGTGCACAGGAGGTAGTTACTGGTAGTTACTGGTGCACAGGAGGTAGTTACTGGTGCACAGGAGGTAGTTACTGATAGTTACTGGTGCACAAGGAGGTAGTTACTGGTGCACAGGAGGGTAGTTACTGGTGCACAGGAGGTAGTTA
>WNGS01092210.1:6465220-6475696 GCA_020271785.1 Procambarus virginalis
CTCGCACAAAAATTTGGAGCATCGCACTCTCATTTCACAGTACGGTGTGGCTTTCGATTGATCTTAGTGATTTCACCGTATAGCGTAGCTATGTAAGATGTTCTTAAGGCAAACCTAAGTTTAAGTGATTCTTTTCGTCGGCTTCAGAAACCGCAGTCTACCCGCCATTATGCTCGCACCGCCGCTGTTGTGAGTGTTAATGTTAGTTCTTGAGCAACTTTCCCCGCGGGCGCGCCGTCGACAGTTTCCCCGCGCGCGCGCTCCACCACCTCCAGTTTCCCGCGTTTCGCCCCAGCTGCGCCGCGCCACTCTTGGCGGGAAGGTTTCTGGCACGCAGATTGTGGCGGCTTTTCATCATCATGCTCGACTTTAATAACCGTGCGATTTCTTTTCCTGTATGTGAGGTATTGACTGATAAGCGCTATGTCATGGGTTCGTATCCTGGCCGGGGAGGATTTACTGGGCGCAATTCCTTAACTGTAGCCTCTGTTTAACGCAACAGTAAAATGTGTACTTGGGTTGTAACAACGATTCTTCGCGGCGGGGATCGTATTCCAGGGACCGCCCGAAACGCTACGCGTACTAGTGGCTGTACAAGAATGTAACAACTCTTGTATATATCTCAAAAAAAAAATTATAATTATGCGATAAAAGATATGTTTACCTGCTTGGATATACCCATCAACAGTAAGTAAATAAGATTGGTCCGTGAAGAATGTAAATATTACAACTTTCCACATTTAGTGAATTGGAAAACATTTTCGCGAGAGTAGTAACCGTAGAATGAGCAGAACATCCTTGAGGGCCACCTGAGCATCGCTCCAACTGTCTTCCAACAACATAGATGTTTGTAATGTGAAGAAACTCTTACCTTGTAACATTTAATGCTGCAAAGCCCGCCAACACCTGTAAATAAGACCGCTTACCACTTCCAAGACCATTTTCTCTTGCCACTTCCAAGACCATTTTCTCTTATCACTTGCAAGACCATTTTCTCTTATCACTTGCAAGACCATTTCTCTTATCACTTGCAAGACCATTTTCTCTTACCCCGTGCATAAACCACCGCGTCTCCGAGTGCATCGCTCTTCAACAGTATCTGCTGCCCCCCGGCGAGCATCATTAGACTGGCCAGAGCAAGACCAGGAGCTGTAGCTCAACCACCTAACTGCTGGTCTGATATCTTTGAGAAAGAAAATAGTATTATTTCTATATATGTATATATATTCTCTCAGAGGCACCACTAACCTGGGGGGAGGACCAGAGGCACCACTAACCTGGGGAGAGGACCAGAGGCACCACTAACCTGGGGGGGAGGACCAGAGGTACCACTAACCTGGGGGGGAGGACCAGAGGCACCACTAACCTGGGGGAGGACCAGAGGCACCACTAACCGGGGGAGAACCAGAGGCACCACTAACCTGGGGAGAGAACCAGAGGTACCACTAACCTGGGGAGAGAACCAGAGGTACCACTAACCTGGGGGGAGGACCAGAGGCACCACTAACCTGGGGGGAGAACCAGAGGCACCACTAACCTGGGGGGGAGGACAGAGGCACCACTAACCTGGGGGAGAACCAGAGGCACCACTAACCTGGGGAGAGGACCAGAGGCACCACTAACCTGGGAGAGAACCAGAGGCACCACTAACCTGGGGAGAGGACCAGAGGCACCACTAACCTGGGGGAGGACCAGAGGCACCACTAACCTGGGGGGAGGACCAGAGGCACCACTAACCTGGGGGGAGGACCAGAGGCACCACTAACCTGGGGAGAGGACCAGAGGCACCACTAACCTGGGGGAGGGCCAGAGGCACCACTAACCTGGGGGGAGGACCAGAGGCACCACTAACCTGGGGGAGGACCAGAGGCACCACTAACCTGGGGAGAGGACCAGAGGCACCACTAACCTGGGGGAGGACCAGAGGCACCACTAACCTGGGGGAGGACCAGAGGCACCACTAACCGGGGGAGGACCAGAGGCACCACTAACCTGGGGGAGGACCAGAGGCACCACTAACCTGGGGGAGGACCAGAGGCACCACTAACCTGGGGGAGGACCAGAGGCACACTAACTGGGGGAGGACCAGAGGCACCACTAACCTGGGGAGGACCAGAGGCACCACTAACCTGGGGGGAGGACCAGAGGCACCACTAACCTGGGGGAGGACCAGAGGCACCACTAACCTGGGGGGAGGACCAGAGGCACCACTAACCTGGGGGGGGGATAACCAGAGGCGGCCACTAACCTGGGGAGAGGACCAGAGGCACCACTACCTGGGGGAGGACCAGAGGCACCACTAACCTGGGGGAGAACCAGAGGCACCACTAACTGGGGGGAGGACCAGAGGCACCACTAACCTGGGGGGAGGACCAGAGGCACCACTAACCGGGAGAAAACCAGAGGCACCACTAACCTGGGGAGAGGACCAGAGGTACCACTAACCTGGGGAGGACCAGAGGCACCACTAACCTGGGGGGGAGAACCAGAGGCACCACTAACCTGGGAGAGGACCAGAGGCACCACTAACCTGGGGGGGAGAACCAGAGGCACCACTAACCTGGGGAGAGAACCAGAGGCACCACTAACCTGGGGAGAGGACCAGAGGCCACCACTAACCTGGGGAGAGGTCAGAGGCACCACAAACCTGGGGGGGAGAACCAGAGGCACCACTAACCTGGGGGGAGGACCAAAGGTACCACCTGTGGTGCAACGTAAAGTGACCAAACTCGACAACAATATGACTAACATTGCAAGGCTATTATCTGCCTGGGAGGGTTGACCTCACTGCCAGCTGCTTGCAATCCTCCATATGTTGCAACCTATCCTGCAGGATTGGTTCTACCTATGGTTGATATGTTGCAACCTATCCTGCAGGATTGGTTCTACCTATGGTTGATATGTTGCAACCTATCCTGCAGGATTGGTTCTACCTATGGTTGATATGTTGCAACCTATCCTGCAGGATTGGTCTACCTATGGTTGATATGTTGCAACCTATCCTGCAGGATTGGTTCTACCTATGGTTGATATGTTGCAACCTATCCTGCAGGATTGGTTCTACCTATGGTTGATATGTTGAACCATCCTGCAGGAATGGTTCAGGTCAGGCCTCCTGTTGGAGGCTGCTGCCGTTGCTGTTAGGCCTTTGAGAGTGACAGCTCATAGTTTGGCCATTGCAACCATTGTGGAGGATAGGCTGATATTTTTGTTTACAATTATTGCAATACTTTGAAGCTTTGTACATTTGGAGAACACAAAATTGCACACTTTGAATCGGTTCATTTGGGAGACCTGACATTGTTTTTGCCTTTTGTAGACTTTTTAAGTCTTGCTGCCCTTTGTTTTTAAGGCTTATCTCATTTTAAGAGTTTAGTCTTATCTTATTTGTAGATTTCTCAGTCTTACAAATCAAGATTTCTCAGTCTTATCTTATTTTAAGTCTACAATCTTATCTTATTTTGTAAGCCTTAACCAAGCTTTAACCAGACTTAGGAAGGGTGATTGTATGTGGATGTGACGGGATTGTTAGTAGGGCATCTGACAGCTGGGTGGACAGCGCTTCGGATTCGTAGTCCTGAGGTTTCGGGTTCGATCCCCGGTGGAAGCGGAGACAAATGGACAAAATGTTTCTTTCACCCTGATGCCTCTGTACCTGGGAGAGCTAGACTGCTTCCTGGGGGGGTTGTAACAAAAAGGAGGCCTGGTCGAGGACAGGGCCGCGGGGACGCTAAGCTCCGAAATCATCTCAAGATAACCCGTAAAGTACTCAAGATAACCCGGAAGAAGGGCGTGATAATAGTGCTCCTTCTCCTCTCACTCTCACTCAGTGTGCACTCTCTAGTCATGTTCTCTTCTTAATCGCCTTCTGTTTCACCTCCGCGTATTTCTCCTCGTCCCATATTCCTTCTCTTCCTTTTCCCTCACTCCCTCGACCCTCCTATCTATCCTTCCCCCCCTGCCCATGCTTCTCCCTCCCTCTCTCCCTCCTTTCTATTTCTCTCCATCCCCCCCCCCCTTTCCTCCTCCTCCTGCTGGAGTTAATGATAGGAGGGCTCCTAGTGGAGGACTGGCTAGTAGTGGACTCAGGCGGCCGAGGTGGATAGCTCTCAAGTCGAATGAGTGGATAGATGAGTAAGTGGATAATTGGATAGATTGATGGGTATTAGAATCTCTCTACATCCCTTACACCTCAATGCTGCCTTTCCCTCCTTACCCTCATACTCACACTGGTTGCACTCACACTCAAGGATATGTACTCACATTCAAGTGGTTGCACTCACACTCAAGGATATGTACTCACATTCAAATGTTTGTACTCTCACTCAAGCAGTCGTACATAAAGTCAAGTGGTCGTACACTCAAGCGGTCGAATTCACACTCAAGCGGTCATATTGACACTCAAGCGGTCGTACTATCACTCAAGCAGTCGTACTCACATTCAAACAGTCATACAGACACTCAAGCGGTGGTGCACGCACTCAAGCTGTGGTGCACGCACTCAAGTGCTGACAGTCTCACGTACTCAGACGAGCACGTCAAACCATGCCGTTATACTGGGGTCGGGATTTGACAATCACTCACACGTCTCAGTCTTTGTACACTACCTGCAGCTGTCTCTGTGTGTGTGTGTGGTGTGTGTGTGTGTGTGTGTGTGTGTGTGTGTGTGTGTGTGTGTGTGTGTGTGTGTGTGTGTATGCTCACCTATTTGTGCTTGCAGGAACGAGCACTGGCTCTTGGATCCCGCCTTTCCAGCCATCGGTTGTTTACAGCAATGACTCCTGTCCCATTTCCCTATCATACCTAATTTTAAAATTATGAATAGAGTTTGCTTCCACAACCTGTTCCCCAAGTGCATTCCATTTTTCCACTACTCTCACGCTAAAAGAAACCTTCCTAACATCTCTGTGACTCATCTGAGTTTCCAGTTTCCACCCATGTCCCCTCGTTCTGTTATTATTACGTGTGAACATTTTGTCTATTTCCACTTTGTCAATTCCCCTGAGTATTTTATATGTCCCTATCATATCTCCTCTCTCTCTTCTTTTCTCTAGTGTCGTAAGGTTCAGTTCCTTCAGTCGCTCTTCATATCCCTTCCCTCGTAACTCTGGGACAAGCCTCGTCGCAAACCTCTGAACCTTCTCCAGTTTCCTTATGTGTTTCTTCAGGTGGGTGCTCCATGATGGCGCGGCATACTCTAAGACGGGTCTCACGTAGGCAGTGTAAAGCGCCCTAAAAGCCTCCTCACTTAGGTTTCTGAATGAAGTACTAATTTTCGCCAGTGTAGAGTACGCTGCTGTCGTTATCCTATTTATATGTGCCTCAGGAGTTAGATTAGGTGTTACGTCCACATCCAGGTCTCTTTCTCGAATCGTTACAGGTAGGCAGTTCCCCTTCTGTGTACTGTCCCTTTGGTCGTCTATCACCTGATCCCATTTCCATAACTTTACATTTACTCGTGCGTGTGCGTGCGTGTGCGTGCTTATATATAACAGAAAATAAAGCAGAGCCAAACACTTATACAGAGATATCACTCTCATCACACATACTAAAAATCTTTGAAAGCGTACTAAGAAGTAAGATCACGAAATGCATAATTGGACCGCATCGTTCGTGTAGCCATAGACAAGCTGGGTTCAGACCAGGGGGCACATTCACGAAGTAGTTACGCAAGTACTTACGAACGTGAACATCTTTCCTCAATCCTTGACGCCTTTGGTTACATTTATTAAATAGTTTACAAGCATGAAAACTTGCCAATCGACTGTTGTTATTGTTATAAACAGCCTCCTGGTGCTTCGGAGCTCATTAACTGTTTAATAATTGTAAACAAAGCCGCCAAAGATTGAGAAAAGATGTATAGGTTCATAAGTGCTTGCGTAACTGCTTCGTGAATCCGAGTCCAGGACTCTCCTGCCTCTGGCAATTGCTACACCACTATGGCATGACCTTAGCTGCCGTGGAAGACAAGCTAAACGCTAATGTAACATTCCAGATCCTCTACCGTGAAAAGCTTAGTCCGTCAAGGTACTGTGCTTGCTCCAGAATTGTTCTCATCTTCCTGCTTGATACCTGGTTGATGGGGTTCTGGGAGTTCTTCTACTCCTCAAGACCGGCCTGAGGCCAGGCTTGACTTGTGAGAGTTTGGTCCACCAGGCTGTTGCTTGGAGCGGCCCGCAGGCCCACATACCCACCACAGGGCTATTGTCCACATGTCGGACATGGGACAAGGAGACAAACTAGTCTTGTAGTTTGTCATTTCTAAACTACAAGACTAGAATGATGCAATACTGCATCATTCTCTGCTGATGATACTAGAATGTTCATGAGAGTGGTTAGTATAGAGGACACGGCAATCTTCTAAACAATCAGGTTACCTTGAAGTTACCTTGAGGGGATTTCGGGGCTCAGCGACCCCGCGGCCCGGTCGTCGACCAGGTCTCCTCGTTGCTGGACTGGTCATCCAGGCTGTTGGACGCGGCTGCTCGCAGCCTGACGTATGAGTCACAGCCTGGTTGATCAGGTATCCTTTGGAGGTGTTTGTCAAGTTCTCTTGAACACTGGACTCTCTTTCAATTGGCCACAAAAAATTATGTTTAATGAAGATAAGTGTCAGGTTCAGCGTTATTGAAAATGAAATATCAAAACGGATATGTTAAACTCAGTCAAATACTTTATAGAACTAAAATCAATTTTAAAGATCTGGAAGTAATGATGGTGGGAGACCTTACTTTTAAAGAACACAATAAAGTCACATCTTCAAGAAAAGTGACAAGTTTGATGACAAGAACCGTTCAAACAAGAGATACCAGATCAATGGTGATACTTTTTATGACACTAGGCTCTCTAGAGGGAATACTGTTGCATAATAACAGCCCCATTCAAGGTTGGCGACATTGCTGCCCTGAAGAACGTGTAAGGATCTTTTACTCCCAGAATCCACTAAGTGAAACATCTAAACTATTGGGACCACTTAAAAAAATCTGTATTCCATAGAGTGCATACGGAAGACGTAATAATTTACACTTGGAAAATATTAGAGAGACTAGTTCCAAATCTGCATACGGAAATAGCACCAAATGAGACCAGGAGGCATGGCAGGATGTGCACAATAGCCCCATTGAAAAGCAGAGGTGCAATAGGTACGCTGAGAGAGAACTATCCACATCAAGGGCCCAAGACTTGTCAACACTTCCTCTACACATAAGGGGCAAAATTGGTCAACCGAATACTTGATCAACCAAGCTGTGATTTATACATCAGACTGCTAGCAATTGCATCTGGTTGACCAGAGGGCGAACCAGGAGGCCTTATCATAGACCAGATTGTATGGACGTTGATCTTTACAACAAAGCTGAGAGTTTTACCTTATACAGGGTAAGGTAACCGCCCCTGGTAACCCAGCAGGAATTGAGTACCTGGTAGTAAAACCAACTGGTGGGTTGTGTTCCAGGGGAAAACTTGTAGGGTAAGGCTTGCTATGGGAAGGGAAAATTCTTAGCTTGGTAACAGGGCTAAGAAGATGTCTAGTCCCTTACCACTTGTGTGTGTGTGAGAGAGAGAGAGAGAGAGAGAGAGAGAGAGAGAGAGAGAGAGAGAGAGAGAGAGAGAGAGAGAGAGAGAGAGAGTACTATGACTGTGTAAGTGGTCTTGGGTTATATTTTGTTTACCTGGGTAGAGTGGGAGAGGGGAGACGTAGGCGAGAATAGAGAGGGTAGACAGAGATGGAAGAGGATGGCAAAGGTTTGAAAAGACGGGAGAGGAAAGAGAATCCGGAAGAGGAGAGAGATGAACGGGAGAGTGGAGAAGTATGAGAGGGTGGGAGAGGGGTGGATGAGAGAGGGTGGGAGAGAAGAAGATAGGGTGGGATGGGAAAGGGTTGGAGCTGAGAAAGAGAGAGGGTTAAGTAGAGAGCACTCCTGAGAGGTATCCCTTACTGTCTGTCTAGTCTCTCCCTCCATGGTCATTATTTATGGTGTGTGTGTGTGTGTGTGTGTGTGTGTGTGTGTGTGTGTGTGTGTGTGTGTGTGTGTGTGTGTGTGTGTGTGTGTGTGTGTGTGTGTGTGTGTGTGTGAGAGTGTACTCACCTATTTGTGTCTACAGGATCGAGCATTGTCACTTGGATCCCGCCTTTCGAGCATCGGTTGTTTACAGCAATGACTCCGGTCCTATTTCCCTATCATATCTAGTTTTAAAATTGGGAATAGAATTTGCTTTCACAGCCTGTTCCTTAAGTGCATTCTATTTTTCTACTACTCTCACGCTAAAAGAAAACTTCCTAACATCTCTGTGACTCATCTGAGCTTCCAGCTTCCACCCATGTCCCCTCGTTCTGTTACTATTCCGTGTGAACATTTCGTCTGTGTCCACTCTGTCAATTTTCCTGAGTATTTTATACCTTCCTATCATATCCCTCCCCCTCTCCCTTCTCTTTTCTAGTGTCGTAAGGCTCAGTTCCTTCAGGCGCTCTTCATATTCATCCTTCGCAACGCTGGGACGAGACTCGTTGCAAACTTCTGAACCTTTTCCAGTTTCTTTTGTGTTTCTTCAGAAGGGGACTACATGATGAGGCGGTATACTCTAAGACTGGCCTGGGTATGTGTGTATATTCACCTAGTTGTATTTGCTGGGGTTGAGCTTTGCTCTTTCGGTCCGCCTCTCAACTGTCAATCAACTGTTTCTACTACTACTACTTTTTTTTTCCACACCACACACATACACCCCAGGAAGCAGCCCGTGACAGCTGTCTAACTCCCAAGTACCTATTTACTACTAGGTAACAGGGGCAGATTAATCTTTTATTATTAATCTTTTAAGGCAGATAATATAATTCCAAGTAGGTAAATCACCTCTGTGAGGTTGAGCCATAGATACGCTTAAACAGGTTCTGAATAGTTTTGACATCTTCTAAATGATTTTGACAGTTTCTGAGTGGTATTGAAAGGTTCTGAGTAATTATGAAAGATTCTGAATGATTTTGACAGGGACTTTGAATGGCTCTGAATGGTTTTAACAAGTTCTGAATGGTTTTAACAAGTTCTGAAGGGTGTTAACAGTTCTGAATGGTTTTAACAAGTTCTGAAGGGTTTTAACAAGTTCTGATTGGTTTTAACAAGTTCTGAACGGTTTTAACAAATTGTGAACGGTTTTAACAAGTTCTGATTGGTTTTACAAGTTCTGAATGGTTTTAACACGTTTTGAATGGTTTTAACAAGTTCTGAATGGTTTTAACAAGTTGTGAATGGTTTTAACAAGTTCTGAAGGGTTTTAACAAGTTCTGATTGGTTTTAACAAGTTCTGAACGGTTTTAACAAGTTGTGAATGGTTTTAACAAGTTCTGAATGGTTTTAACACGTTCTGAATGGTTTTAACAAGTTCTGAATGGTTTTAACAGGTTCCGAAATGTTTTTCAGATTCAGAAGTTTTGAGAAGTTCTGATAAGGGTTATGAAGGGGGCTCGACAGCTTCTTAAAGGCTTCATGACGTTCTGAAGGGTACTGACAGATTCTGCAGGAGGTTAAACAGATTTAGAAAAGTCTTGGCGCTGTTTTGAGATGTCTTGGCAGCATCTGAGGATAGAAACGCTTTCTGAAGGATTTGGGAAGGCCACGAGAGATACGTTATTTTAGTACGTTTTAGGACGTGTTGTTAAGAGTTTTAAAGCATGATAAGCACCTCCAAAGGATACCTGATCAACCAGGCTGTGACTCATACGTCAGGCTGCGAGCAGCTGCGTCCAACAGCCTGGTTGACCAGTTCAGCAACGAGGAGGCCTGGTCGAGGACCGGGCCGCGGGGACGCTAAGCCCCGAAGCCATCTCAAGGTAACGTCAAGGTAAAAGACCTGTGTGCGATGCGACCGCCCCCCCCCCCCCAGGGGAGTAGTTCAACCCCGGCCGCTCAATTGTACGTCGTATTTTGACGTATAACTCCCCCTAAGGTCAAAAAGTGATGCACTAAAAATCATAGTGGTTCGCAAATTGACGTGATGTCCCGTTTTCTATTCGTGGGTGCTCGGTTAGGTTAGGTTCGGACAATTTAGTACATCGGTTCAGTGACGTGAATGCTTGAGAGGACGTTCTGGGTTGTTGACGTGTCTTAAAGGAAGCAGCAGCAACAGCAGCAGTCAGCAGCAGAGCAGCAGAAGCAGCAGCACAGCAGCAGCAGCAGCAGAAGCAGCAGCAACAGCAGCAGCAGCAAGCAGAACAGCAGGCAGCAGCAGCAGAAGCAGCAGCAACAGCAGCAGCAGCAGCAGAAGCAGCAGCAACAGCAGCAGCAGGCAGCAGAAGCAGCAGCAACAGCAGCAGAAGCAGCAGCAACAGCATCAACAGCTTAGTTGTAACAACATACAGTTATGACTAGTTGTGTGTGGTTTGCTGGGATGTGTGCTGAAGACAAGACTAGCCACTGCTGCTGTTGCTGCTCCTGCGTGTTGTTGCTGCTGTCTAGTGTTGCTGCTGTTGTTGCTGCGGTTGCT
>WNGS01092210.1:6550757-6580511 GCA_020271785.1 Procambarus virginalis
CCATGCTGAATGAACTTAGCAAACACTGCTAAAAATAGCAGACAGCGCTAAGCTCGGCATCAAACCTAACCCATAGCATGACTGATACGGTTCGCGCGCCGCGATCTACAATTTCGCTGAGCGTGGTACTCTCACATTCTCAACACTGTACGGTACGATCCGTTACGGAATCTGGCCAAGCTGGCGACCACGGAACTTGTGGCATGCAGGTGTCGAGGAATTCATGAAGCCCAAAAAATATTTTATCGTGGATTTTAGCAGCAATGCAACATCAAGCTTCCACGTAACTGTAAAGCAACAGAACCCGGCTGTTAAACTGTACTTCTCGAGAGCTGCTACACGGCAGAAACACTGGACAACTGTTTCCACAGAAAACGGTTGTACGCAGCAATATGTTAAAACCATAAGAAAAAATTAAACAGCGGAAGACCTATTAGCTCATATGAGGCAGCTCCTATATTTACACCCAAACTCATTAATATGTCAACCTACGCTTGAAACAATCAAGTGATCACACCTGGCTTCTCATACAGTCGTTGACGTGGGCGTCAACGGGCGTGAAGTCACTGGGGTGGGCCTGGGCAGAGAGGGTCACCTTCGGCCTCCAAGGAAAAGAAGATATCACAGCAAGTGCACAGAAATACATGACACAACCACTCCAAAGACAACGCACCCTAGCACCATAACCAGCCACTCATTAAAATAAAGATATGCCAACTAAATTGCTAATGACCACAAAGTACCACAAAGTGAATCTATGAAACCACCTCATTAAGAAATTTGAGATTATGTTTCGGCATAGGCTATCGTAAAGCTACATAAAACAGTAAAATCCCAGTGAAAGCAAAACGGGGAGATGCTTCATGGAAGGGATAACACTGTCACTTTAAGAGGGTAAGTGTCCCTGCTCTCCGTCCCAACACAGTGTGAGACGAAGACAAGCCAGGGATAAAACAATAACCTGTCAGAAATTCCTTAAAGATAGGGAAGCTGTGAAAAATTTTGACACTGACATCCCCGGAGACGCACTGAAGATTCAGATCTCATTAACTGAGCTAAAAAAAAAAGAACAAAACTCAACAAAAAAGGTCTGAAAGGATAGTAACAGGAAAACGCTCTTCAACAAAGACAGGTAGCTTGTAGCAAAATTTTTCTGTTTGTTGGAACAGAAACCACTTTATACAGAATGTTTCTGTTTAATGGAACAGAACCACCTCCATATACAAAATGTTTCTGTTTGATGGAACAGAAAAACACCTTATGCAAAATGTTTCTGTTTGATGGAACAGAAACACCTTCCTATACAAAATATTATGTTTGATGGAACAGAAATATATTATACAAAATGTTTCGTTTGATGCAACAGAACACCTTCCCTATACAAAATGTTCTATTTGATGGAACAGAAACACCTTCCCTATACAAAATGTTTCTGTTTGATGGAACACAAACACCTTCCATACAAAATGTTATGTTTGGGAACACAAAAACCTTCCCATACACTAGCAAACAGTTGAGACTTGCACGGTAGGCCTAGGCTACATTAACAAATACTATTATTTTTGTGTATTAGACCTTCCAGTCTTCTCAGTACATGAATTGTATGCAAAAAAACTGTAGCTTTGTTATATTATTCATACAACTACAGTATGTTTATTTCTATGGGCAGCTACCAGTGTAAAAGAATGAAGACAAAGTAGCATGCGGTAAGTTTTCTCATGATTTAAACAAAAATTATTTATAATAATAATAATGTTTATTCAGGTAAAAGTGCATACATGCAAAATGAACTACAAACAGAATATTGGATTTCTAGATAGAGCTAGTATATACTATGCATAAAGCCACTAGTACGCACAGCGTTTCGGGCATTAACGCACTTTCATGTATTTTAATTATAGCATGAAAAATATACTAAATAACTAAATTCGCCTCTGTCAAGATCACTTCAAAGAACTTTGCGAACGAGTGGATTTCCATCAAAGAAAGAGTAGGCTTAGAATTCTGCCGGTTTTGAAGTACAGGAGAAAAAAGTAGACAAAACTAGAAAACGTACACATGAAATTATTTATTTATTTATATTTATTTATTTATATACAAGAGGTACATTGGGTTGAGAGAATACATAGCATAGTATTTACAATCTTGTAAAGCCACTAGTACGCGCAGCGTTTCGGGCAGGTCATTGATAATCAAAGTTAATTGAAGGCATTCCTAACCTACCTGTGAATGGGCGTGGCTCAGCTGACTTCTCATTATAGGCGTAGAGTCGCTGACGAGGGCGTGGGCGTCAGCGGGCGTGGAGTCACTGAGGTGGGCGTGGGCGGGCATAGCCGGGGAGTAACATGGGCGCGAGGGGTCACCTTTGGCCTCCACCGTGGCTGGCTACTACAATCTATTCCACCGTAACAATCCACACTGCGTTGATATTTCACGCTAAAATCGCTCTTTTATAAATCAATGCCATTTGCATTAATTAACCAACCATCAGATTACAGCTACACTGCACTAGGGTTTACGCCACACATATAACTCGGCCGCCACTGTGCACACTGAAGTTCTGGCCGTGTTCTTGCAGGAGAATTTCAAGTAAAGAATCAAGTCAGTGGGAGAAACCACGTCACATAGCACTCCCGGCGCCTGCTGGACTCTGTAGACCAATTTGGCACTGTGACAGGGCCAGCCCGAGCCGTTAGTGAGCCGCGCTCACCTGGTACTTGTGCTCCTGCAAAGTACGCCTAAGGCACTCTCGCTACAAGGTTAACACACGCACTTGTCGCAACTTGAAAGGTATGTCGTCACATTTCCTTTTTCATGTGGGATTGTGTATTACAGCCTCTGGGATCGGTAGCTGCCAGCACACACACCCACTATAGGTAGGAATTCTTGCAAGGAAATTTGTCTAGACAACAAACTCCTTCGAGAACACCCAGCACCTACATGTTGACGCACTCCCGGAGATATTCCTGGATGCCAGTAGCTCCTGTAACTCACCAGAGGTTACAGTGGAGAGTGCCACAACTGGGCAGAGGTTACATGAGAGCCAGGAACAGCACTATACTGTCATCCCTTCACTCCCGTCCAGCGATCACTGTTTACACCGCACCAGCCACCGCTCCCAGACACGTGCTCACGACGTTGCCATCATTCACAACATACTAACCATCTCAACCTTCCTATATTTCACCACCTCAGCTCGCTAAGCATCCCCATATTGTAATAAAGCGATGCATGTTCTTCATTAGCTTGACGTCTATTTTGTTTCTTGAAATAAAATGAGAGGCGACAAGATGGTCGATAATGCGTCGGGGAGCGGGCGAGTGGGGCTCCGCCCCTGCCACTGTCAGCAGCCAATGATAATGTCAGCCGGCTGAGCCATAACACTAGTCACTATGGCGGCAAGTTTGAACCAGTATTGTTTGTCTTCTTTCATTCGTTTCGTCGGGGACTGAAAACCTGTATATAGGAAGGCCTTAGGTCACCTCTAAAGTCAAATTACTGACCTTCCCCAGTATAAAATCCCACGACAGTTGTCTAACTACCGAGTACCGATTTACTGCTAGGTGAACAGAGACATTAGGTGGAAAGAAATGTGCCCAACCATTTCTAACTCTCCAGACAACCTTAACCGTGAGTTGAGAACGTAGCCACTGTACTACCGAGGCATGTAATACCTCTCGATAGCACCAATAACCTTGTTTAAATTATCATCCACACTTCCGTGGATAACAATTTACATGACGCGGGCGTGGATCACTAATTTATCTGAACTTCAGTAGTAGTAGTCAGGGAAAGTTGAAAATTACAACATAGCAGCAGTAGTTACTTTTGGAGTCTTTCCTTATTAAGATTACTCATAGCTGAGTGGATAGAGCCTCTGCCTCACACGCGTATTGTCCGTGATTCGAGTCTCCTAGAGCCCAAGCTTATGAAATATTTCAAGGTTATGAGTGACACAACCTTGTTGTTAAAGAGCCATAACTATTATCAGTCATCTTTCTCTCGCTGTCTATTTGTCTGTCTGTACATAATCCTATGTCTATCTCTGCCAGTCAATATTTGCTGTTTCAGCCCCGTCCTCTGTTATGCCATTTTCTCATGCGTGTGTGTACCCATCAATTGGTTATATAAGGGATTGAGCTCCAGCTCCTAGGTCCCAGCTTCTTGGGGCCAGATTCACGAAAGCACTTACGAACCTGTACATTTTTTTCTCAATCTTTGGCGGCTTTGTTTCCAATTATTAAACAGTTAATGAGCTCTGAAGCACCAGGAGGCTGTTTATAACAATAACAACAGTTGAATGGGAAGTTTTTCATGCTTGTAAACTGTTTAATAAACGCAACCAAAGCCGTCAAAGATTGAGGAAAGATGTACACGTTCGTAAGTGCTTGCGTAAGTGCTTTCGTGAATCTGACCCTTGATCTTCAATCAACTAGAGCTCTCACATCCGTTTGTTTTAATACAATTTGTCCCATTGTTATACTTGTATCAAGCCATGCAAAAATGTAGGAAAGTTTAACTGGGACGACTAACCGCTGGAAAGCCTCGTGCCATGATTACATTTTGTATGGAAATAGATTACGTATTGTGAGGTAATAATTTGTCTGATTAAAAGTGTTCTATTGACTTACAACATGAGTACACACGTCTCGCTGATATTCTATACATGTGTGTTTCAAGATGCAAACTTTTCCAGATGTGTGTGAATTTAAACTTGCAGTAGTGTGTGAGTTTGTATATCTGGGTGTGCTTGTATAGATGTGTTTTTATTTAGGTATGCGTGCTTCAATGTACAAATAAAATATTAACTTCAGCGCATATATATATATATATATATATATATATATATATATATATATATATATATATATATATATGTGTGTGTGTGTGTGTGTGTACTCACCTAGTTGTACTCACCTAGTTGTGCTTGCGGGGGTTGAGCTCTGGCTCTTTGGTCCCGCCTCTCAACCGTGTGTGTGTGTGTGTGTGTGTGTGTGTGTGTGTGTGTGTGTGTGTGTGTGTGTGTGTGTGTGTGTGTGTGTGTGTGTGTGTGTGTGTGTGTGTGTGTGTGTGTGTGAGTGTGTTTTTGTGTTTGTGTTTATGGGGTTCACGTAATAAATAATACTATATAAATATATATACAGCTAGTTACATAACGCAATCTATCACAGTTCCAAGCAATTTAACTACAGTGTCAGCCATTTATCACAATGCTAAGCCATATATCACAGTGCCAAGTCAGCTGATAAATGACTATTACAGAGTCAAGCCAACTATCACAGTGACAAGCCATCTATCAGAATGCCTAGCCATTTACAACAATGCCAAGTCAATCGTGACAGAACCAAGCTATTTATAAATGTTATCTATAACTATAACAGCCACCTATAACAATGCGAAGCCATCTATAACAGTGCCAAGCCATCTCTAACAGTGCCAAGCCATCTCCAACAGTGCCAGACCATCTATAACAGTGCTAAGTCATTTATAATATCGCCATCAGGTATCTCAGTGCCAAGCCATGTGTCATACTGTCTTCATAACACTCAGACCAATGCACATGTCTTCGTCTCCACAATTACTGTTCAGTTAAATAACTATTAAGCCAGAGCAACATTACCTTCAGTTTGAGACCAGGACACAATAAAGCTGTAGCCTAATCTCTTGATTAAAAAAATTGCTATGATGAAATCTTTCGGTGAGAGTGTGAAGCCTGAAGCAATACTTACAACACATGGAGCAACAACGAATGTTTGTAACACATTTGCTGAGTTACAATGAACATTTGTAACACATTTGTTGGGAGCAAAAATGAAGTAGTCGGACAAGTATATAGAATAGAATATATCGAATAATAGCCCAGTGCGCCTTGCGGCAAGAATGAATTAGCTGTCTGGGTTTGTGTAGTTTCTCTTTGTTGTAGGCTACTGTTGTTGATGCATTCGTTAGAGTAAGTTGCTATCATACTCGATGTGTTTAATGGTGCAGGCCACTAGCATAGTGGTTGATGTATTTATTTGTATAGGCTACAACTGTGCTCGTTGATATATTTGTTGGTGTGGGCTATTAATTTACTCGTTGATGTAAGCTACTGTCATACTTGTTGATGAAGTTGTTGATGTAGGCTACTGTCATACTTGTTGATGTAGGCTACTGTCATACTTGTTGATGTAGGCTACTGTCATACTTGTTGATGAAGTTGTTGATGTAGGCTACTGTCATACTCGTTGATGTAGGTGTTGATGTAGGCTACTGTCATACTTGTTGATGTAGGCTACTGTTATATTCGTTGATGTAGGTGTTGGTGTAGGCTACTTCATTGATATATCTATCGTTGCAGGCCATTATCAGTTGAACAATGGCGCCCCGTCAGTGTTCACCTCCCGGGGGGCGGGCAGGTCAGACCGCAGTGATTGATAACATTATAGTATGATTTGGCCCAAGTCCTTGCACCCCGTCGCCCACCCCTGGAGGGTAGAAATAGCCTAAGCTTCTCCATCACTTTGAGATGTATTTTATTGCCTCAATAAATGTACTTAAACCCTTGCATGGTGCTCCAGGGGATGTCAACACTGTGCAGGTGTAGCTACACAAATGCAAAAAGACATCGATACATAACTATAGTGACAATAGCATTGTTTTCGTACAGTCGTTAGGAAAATATATAGAACAATCCTTGTTGAGAGACCAGAAAAAGCACCTTTATGTAAACTATTAATGGTGAGGCAATTTGGTTTAACATACAATAGAAGCACAGCAGATCTGTTGCCTCAGTTGACCGCGCGTTGGAGGAAAGAATTGAATTTTACAACCTGTCTTTGCAACTAATACGTCTCCATACGTCGTTGTGATCCCAAGCGAACAAATTATATAGTAATATGAAAAGTAGCGGCTCACTAAAATGCACATTTTCTACACATGGCTCGGTTAGGTTAAATAGGCTGCTTGGGTTTGTACATTGATAGGGTCCAGCATAAAGGACTGGGTGGTGCATCCTTGGTTAGTGCAGGGGCCAGATTCACGAAGCAGTTACGCAAGCACTTACGAACGTGTACATCTTTCCTCAATCTTTGACGGCTTTGGTTACATTTATTAAACAGTTTATAAGCATGAAAACTTCCCAATCAACTGTCGTTATTGTTATAAACAGCCTCCTGGTGCTTCGGAGCTCATTAATTATTTAATAATTGTAAACAAATCCTCCAAAGAGTGAGAAAAGATGTATAGGTTCGTAAGTGCTTGCGTAACTGCTTCGTGAATCTGGCTCCAGAACACCACCTTCTACGTCAGCCTGGAGTTAATACCAGAGGCTTGCGTCGGTGCACACATTGTACACTGACCTTTACTTTAAGTACGAATGAGAGCGTAAATCGCACTGTACCCGAAGAGGGTTCTGGGACTTGTACTCCACAAGCCCAACTCTTGACGTGTGACAACTTGGTCCAACAGACTGTTGCATGGAGTGACCCGTGGGATAACATATCCACTACAACCCGGTTGGGCCTCGCAGGAAACCGTCTAATATTTTTTGTTATCCTTAAAACTGCATTATCGGACGACGCACCAGAAAAAATTACAATTACAGTTATCCACGGTCATTAAATATGCCTATCATAAGAAATAGATAAAGATAATTTAATATATAATTCCCCGAATAATTTTTAAGCGCAGACTGATGAAAGTGTGAAAGATATATAGACATGCGCTAGGAAATGTGCACATCTCTTACTCTCACATAATACAATGTATTTTGACGTAAAAATCGTTCACGGCCAGGGGTCTACGGGCTCACCATAGCCCGTGCTACTTGGAACTTTTTTCTTCAGGTAGCGAATCTTTAACAATAACAACAACGTTCACGGCCAAATAAAGTAGTACCGTAAATCAATAGTGGCTCACAATCTCTCACGCTTTCTGTATACGGTCAATAGGTTAGGTCGAACGTTTTAGAACGCCATATTCTATCCGTTCTGGCAACTCGAGAGGACGGGATAACATATCTATGGAGAATTGAGCGTCAGCAATGGCGTTTAACCTTTTTCTGGGTCACGGACCCTCTTGATGATTTGTTGAAAGCTATGAACCTCCCTCTTGAGATAATGGACATAAACACACACAATTTTAAAACTTTTTAAAGGAACTCGGGAGAAAAATGATTTGCTTCACCGCGATTTTTGGACGTCCCGGAGTTCTTAATCCCACGACCCGCTTTGGGGTCAATGGACCACCAGTTACAACACCGTGGGGTCAATGGACCACCAGTTACAACACCGTGGGGTCAATGGACCACCAGTTACAACACCGTGGGGTCAATGGACCACCAGTTACAACACCGTGGGGTCAATGGACCACCAGTTACAACACCGTGGGGTCAATGGATCACCAGTTAGAACACCCTGGGGTCAATGGATCACCAGTTAGAACACCCTGGGGTCAATGGACCACCACACACACACACACACACACACACACACACACACACACACACACACACACACACACACTGTTTCTGATATACGTAAATGATCTCCCAGAGGGTATAGACTCATTCCTCTCAATGTTTGCTGACGACGCCAAAATTATGAGAAGGATTAAGACAGAGGAGGACAGCTTGAGACTTCAAGAAGACCTGGACAAGCTGCAGGAATGGTCGAACAAATGGCTGTTAGAGTTTAACCCAAGCAAATGTAATGTAATGAAGATAGGGGTAGGAAGCAGGAGACCAGATACAAGGTATCATTTGGGAGATGAAATACTTCAAGAGTCAGAGAGAGAGAAAGACCTGGGGGTTGATATCACGCCAGACCTGTCCCCTGAAGCTCATATCAAGAGGATAACATCAGCAGCATATGCCAGGTTGGCTAACATAAGAACGGCCTTTAGAAACTTGTGTAAGGAATCTTTCAGAACATTATATACCACATATGTCAGACCAATCCTGGAGTATGCGGCTCCAGCATGGAGTCCCTATCTAGTCAAGCATAAGACTAAACTGGAAAAGGTTCAAAGGTTTGCCACCAGACTAGTACCCGAGCTGAGAGGTATGAGCTACGAGGAGCGACTGCAGGAATTAAACCTCACTTCGTTGGAAGACAGAAGAGTTAGGGGGGACATGATCACCACATTCAAGATTCTCAGGGGAATCGACAGGGTTGATAAAGACAGGCTGTTTAACACAAGGGGCACACGCACTAGGGGACACAGGTGGAAGCTGAGTGCCCAAATGAGCCACAGAGATATTAGAAAGAACTTTTTTAGTGTCAGAGTGGTTGACAAATGGAATGCATTAGGAAGCGATGTGGTGGAGGCTGACTCCATACACAGTTTCAAATGTAGATATGATAGAGCCCAATAGGCTCAGGAAACTGTACACCTGTTGATTGACGGTTGAGAGGCGGGACCAAAGAGCCAGAGCTCAACCCCCGCAAGCACAACTAGGTGAGTACAACTAGGTGAGTACACACACACACACACACACACACACACACACACACACACACACACACACACACACACACACACACATGTGTTGTACCTAATAGCCAGAACGCACTACTTTGCCTACTATGCAAGCCCCGATTTACCTAATAAGCCGAGTTTTCCTGAAGGTATTTATTTTTCTAAATCGTTTCTTATGAAATGCTAAAGATTTCCATAACATTATATATGATTTAATTTTGTTTATTTTCACACATACACACCAAACAGCATACATCTTTCCAGGGGCTCGTAGCTGAGTGGACAGCGCTCTAAACTCGTGGACCTAGGGACCGGGGTTCGATCCCCGGCGTTGGCGGAAAACAAATGGGCAGTTTCCTTCACCTGATGCCCCTGTTACCTAGCAGCAAATAGGTACCGGAGTTAGACAGCTGTTACGGGCTGTTTCCTGGTGTGTGTGTATTCACCTAGTTGAATTCACCTAGTATTCATCAACTTTCTAAAGTTGTGCTTGCTGGGGTTGAGCTCTGCTCTTTCGGCCCGCCTCTCAACTGTCAATCAACTGTTTCTAACTACTACTACTGCTATTTTTTTTCACATCACACACACACCCCAGGAAGCTGCCCGTGACAGCTGACTAACTCCCAGGTACCTATTTACTGCTAGGTAACAGGGGCATAGGGTGAAAGAAACTCTGCACATCGTTTCTCGCTTGCGCAAGGGATCGAACCGGGACCACACGATCACGAGCTCAGCGTGCTGTCCGCTCGGCCACCGGCTCCCTCACTCACCGGCTCCCCGGCTGTGTGTGTGTGTGTGTGTGTGTGTGTGTGTGTGTGTGTGTGTGTGTGTGTGTGTGTGTGTGTGTGTGTGAAAAAAAATTAGTAGTTAGTGACAGTTGATTGATTGACAGTTGAGAGGCGGGCCGAAAGAGCAGAGAGCTCAACCCCCGCAAGCACAACTAAGTTAATACAACTAGGTGAATACATCTCATTGACATGAACATTCTGTACAAGTTCAAGTATGTTAATTGAGACAAGAAAAAATACATCTCAAAGGGATAGAGTAACTTAGGCTATTTCTACCCCCCTCCCTTGAACGTTCTGTAAATATACCCCTGTTGAGACAATCAAAGAACACGGTACAACAGTTTTTCTTAGTAGAAAACCAGCAGTTTTCCTCCTGAAGGAGTCACTAGCATAAACTTTTATTGCACAGTTTTTTCGTACTTATATTGCTCAAAGCATCATGTTATTTCATATTTCTTGTATACACATCGTATATGATACCTAACTAACTATTATTTCATCAACCGTCATCAGATGAGTAACTAACAATTTAGCTATCATCAGCTGAGTAACTAACAGCATCAGATGAATATACATGAAGGCCAATATCTATCTTGTGTTTTCGTTGAGGAAAGAAAGTCAACGGGTTGTCAAACGTCCCCCTCCCCCCCCCTCAATTTATTAATGATATTATCGAGTCGGGTTTTTAATTTCAGCAATGCCTTTTGACATTTACGGCTTCGGCAGGTAGGCGGTTCCATAGGTTTTTAACGCTGTGGGTGAAAAAAAAAAGTATCTGCTGTTCTCAGTCCTACATTGTGGCTTGATGAGCTTGAAACCATTACTACTTGTTTGTGTTACATCTGACCTTCTGAAGAAATTGTCTAGATCAACATTCTTCAAATTGTTCAGTATTTTAAAAGCTTTGATGAGATCCACCCTGTCATGCCTGGTTTGTAATGTTTTTAGTCCTGTTGCTCTCACCCGTTTCCAATATGGGAACTTACTTCTTTACTTCTGGGATAATTTTTATCGCCCGATGTTGAACTTTCTCCAAGGCAGATAAGTAACTAGCAATCACCATCAGACGAGTTACTAGCAGATCGAATTCCACTATGCTCTTTGTTGTGTTTCCTATAGTCGGGGACACGAAGCCTGTTAAGCTTTTAGAGGGGACCCTGGGCCAGGGGTGGCCAAGCTATGGCATACGTGCCCAAAGTGGTACAGGAACTAATTTTGCTGGCTAGCGGCGTACGTGCAGTGCCGCCCCTTGATTCTTGAGAACCTCTTCATTTTGGTATGTTATACAATACAAAATAAAGCTTTAAAGTTCACGTTTACATTTCGCATAGCTTAAAATACTATATATAAATAAAATACAGGCAAAATACTATTTATAAATTATGTTATTTTTCAATTGCCTTCTTAAAAATATTAATAGTTATTCATTTTTAAACAGGCTTTCTAAAAAGCTTTACTTTTTTCAATCTCATTCTCTTAAACTTCTGTTAATGACATAGCAATAAATATACACGTAAATAACACACGTAAGTAAATAAATATACAGCGTAAATATCCTCTAGCTGCTCTGGCGAAGGTGCAACACCGGGCAACTAAAATCATTCCAGAGCTAAGTCATCTCTCGTATTAGGAACGGTTGAAGGCCACAGGGCTAACAACACTGCAGACCAGGCATGACAGGGCCGTATCTCATCGACACCTTTAAAATACTAAACAATTTGGAGGATGTTGATCCGGACAATTTTTTCAAAAGGTCAGATGTAACACGAACGAGGAGCAACGGTTTCAAGCTCAACACGCCACAGTCTGGGACTAAGAACAGATGCTTTTTCACCCATTGGGTTATAAACCCATGGAACAGCCTACCCGCCGATGCCGTAAAGGCCAAAACTCTGTTGAATTTTGAAATACAACTGGAAAAGATCATCAGGGCTAATGGGGGGGGGGACCTTTGACAAGCCGCCAACTTTCTGTCCTCGTCGAGGCCACTAGTATTAGACCCTCAGGTAAATTCAGGTAAGACTCGTTTTCCCTTCAAAAGTTCATTATTAATGTTACTAACTCTTTAATTTTACTTCTTAGAAATTACTAGTTATTTGTAATGTAATGCTGTACCATTTTAAACAATTCAAAAGATATAATGGTGTCCTGAATCGACTTCTTGAAGAGCGCTTTCAACTATTTTCTTCTCTCTCCATAATTTTTTTCTAAAATGCAGTAATAATAATAATAAAAAATTGTAATCTGCGGCTGAAACTTCCATGGGCACACGAGATGATTTTTTAGAAGATAGTTGCCAGTTTGGGCACTTGCTCTAGAAAAGGTTGGCCATCAACCTGGGCCATCTACGGACCCTCCCCCAGCATGCAACCCACAACAGCTGCCTGACTCCTAGATACCTACCTTGGATGTACCAGGAGGAATCTATACACCAGATGATTGACAATCAAGAGGCGGGACCAAAGAGCCGAAGTTCAACCCCTACAAGTACTAGGTGAGTACACTTCCACCTGTGAGTACTCTGAGCATGTGTTTATGTTGAGCATGTGTGTGTTTATGTTGAGCACGTGTTGAGCATGTGTATTTAAAAGTTAAAACATTCTTGCACCGCCACTAGCAGTCCCTTACCTCGGGTTCTCATAATCAGTTCTTGCTAGTGATCACTCAAGCACTTCAGTATATTTCCTGCCGCCGCTAGGCTTCCTCCCACCACGGCGCGTTGTCCCAGCCCTCATGGCTGTGCCCACACAAGCTTCTCCCTCCTGTAGTTTAACAGTTTAGTTAGGTTATTACAAACCCAATATACATTCTAAGGGTGGTGGAGGAAATATTATGGCCACGAAGTGGGTTCAGGAACTCAGGACAAACATATAAATTGTGTCACTAGCTCTCCACATATGTCAGTTGCTTAATTTAGAACCTGTACTTGAGGTCGATCTCGAACCCATTGTTGATGTGACGACTTATATTGAATTTTGTAACTAGCTCATCAAGATTGTAACTTGCTTAGCTAAATGAATTGTGGGGTTCAGTCCCTGAGCCATTATGTGCCTCTGTAACCCTTTCCACTACCGCCCACAAGATGGGTATGGGGTGCATAATAAATGAACTAAAACTAACTAAAGGAACTGGTCTCCGATGATTTCTCAGCTAAGTTATTTACACTTCTGTTGTATAAGGAGCGAAACGTCGTCGCTTTTTCATCTTCTGATGTGTAATTTGGTCATCGTATCTTCATCCATGTTATTGTGACTCATCGTCTGCACTTGTATAAGCTACATTTAATTTATATATGCTTAGTGCAAATTTCATTTTATCTCAGATTTACTATTCTTCAAATTCTTAGTGCAGCCTAATACCTTTCTCGAGTTACTGACAAGCCGTCCTTGGTCATACTCAACTCCTTCCTCGAGAACAAATGCTTCGGCAAACTCCTCAGTTCTATCATGTCTTTATACATGAATCCCCAAGAAAGGCTCTAATTACATCATTATTAACTGTTATACATGAACCTGACTTTAGACACAACCATGTTACAATTATGCCTTAAAGAGTTATTGGTAATTAGAGATAATAAGAAGGGATAATTACTGTGTAAATTTTGAAAATACGTGAAAATTTAGTCAAATTGTTTATATGAGCCCCGCCGCTACCCGACATGGGAGCCGCCATTAGTTGCGACGACGGACGACTGCGCTCGTGGGAACGTCAGCTAGGGGACGCAAGACCAGTCTACATGGTATGGGCTTGGGTATCAATCAGGGTATGGGCCAGGGTCCGTTTGTACAGCATCAGTCTGAATTAACGCGTTCTTCGTTGCTTTAGGGCAAAGCGTGTGGCTGATCTATACTTTGCTTCTTTGGCGAGGAGGGATTGAAATTTGGGAAGAGATGATCTTCCACGGTGCTGGGAAGTGCCGCGGGAGTGAACACACCACTGTGCTCTGGATGAACACTGTGCTCTGCGTGAACACTGTGCTCTGGGTGAACACTGTGCTCCGGGTGTACACTGTGCTCCGGGTGAACACTGTGCTCCGGGTGAACACTGTGCTATGGATGAACACTGTGCTCTGGATGAACACTAGAGTGATAATGTGCACGTGTTATCGTCCAAAATTTTTATCTGTCAAAACCCAGATCTTCGTAATTGTTGTAAAATCCCGGAACAACTGTCTTTGAAAACTGTAATGAGACTGTATATTTTCCCCACCAAACGTCCCTGCTGGTGTTCTTGGCATGATGAAGCGGGTGAAAATTTAGTCAACATTAACTGGAAACTCATTTAGGATTATTATTTAGACCAGTGATTAATCTAGTTAAAATATATTGATCAATAATGTAATTGTTCCTCTGTAACACGAAGTTCTCGCCTTTGATACTTATGTTTAATAATTAATGTATGAATGAGGTATTGCGCACTTAATACCTATCACTTTAAGTGTTGAAAATGGCAAGCTTCTTACATCGCTGTAATCTAATTGCTACAAAACAGTTTTAATTAAATTTGCTTACACTCTTGCACATAATAATGAGTAATCTAACATTATGTAGAATAATGATGGCTGCCCTCCCTTTGTACAAAGATGCTGTAAATTACCAATGAATGAGCTATATCATAAAATTTCAGCTAACTTTCATTTTGACGTAACTTTCCCAAGATTACTGATTCATGACACATATAAGGAAGAGCGTTGAGGGGAAGTGACTACTCACAAAGTTACAGCAAGAGTGCCAGTTTGCTTAAGTTAGTCAACAAATTCTTGGGTAGAGCAGTGGAGCCAGCTACCACCTTCCATCTCTGACGGCTTCTGCTGATCAGACCTTCGTACGGATGGGAGGATTGATTGATAATTGATGAAGATTAAGCCACCCAAGAGGTGGCACGGGCATGAATAGCCCGTAAGTGGTGGCCCTTTTGAGCCATTACCAGTATCAATAGATGATACTGGAGATCTGTGGAGGTGCGACTGCACCCTGCGTGACGGGAGATGTCTCCGGAGGATGGGAGGCGCAACCAATACGGTATTAATCCCGGGTACCTGTCGGTACCCAGGATAGTGTCTCTTTTTTTTTTTTCCTTGACGGCCTCGTCTCCATCTCCTCGGTCCCTCTCCCATCCCCTAAGTCCTTCCCTGATCCCTGTACTACCGGGACCCCCGGAAAGGGTTCCGGTAGTACAGCAAGGATGAGAATTTAGAGGCTGTTATTTAGAAATAGAGGTGCCGTTACTAGGGAGGAGATTGTTTATTTGCAAGTACTTTGTGTTACGCACAGTCTCCCATGAACCATCGCCAGCTGCACACTGGCATTCTTGGGTCAGGTTTATTTTCTTAATTTCGCCTTGCAGATTTTCCCCTTTAAGGGATGTTCTGACATTTACCTCAACACCACCTTCTCATTATGTAAGTAACTGAATAATTTGGCACTAGAGTTGCAACCAATCTTAGGTCAGCATCATTTTGAGTCACCAAAATATAGCAATTACTGATTCACCAATTCAGTCATTGCGATATATAACGTATTGAGTTTACACTTCGTGGTTGTAATAGTTCTCCGTACCGTACTGTTGCACAGGCATTCGTAGGGGCCGTCGTTAGTGGGAGTAGGCTGTCATCGGCGCCACTAATGCAGCACTAACAGCGACCTCATCACCATTAGGGACAACCTTGTACGCCATTCTCCGAGCTCACTACCTACTAACACGCTAAAAAATACACGAGTCATTTTCTGCGAGTCAGTCAGCTCTTCAAACACTTGAATGCTCAACATGGAAAATAGATACTAAGAATGCTGCAACATTCATTATAAAAAAAAACATAAGTGATATACAGAGCAAGAGTTTTAGAATTTAATTTGTATGGATACTATTTCATATAGATGTTGTTGAGCATAATGATACGGACAATGCAGCTAAAGGTGCACGTCACAAACCTAAAACTGAAATGACCTATTTATTCCAATCTCTATTGTCAAAACCAAATTATTTCAGGAAATTAGGGCTGACAGAAGAGCTATCGCCAACACACTCAAAAGTGCAGAAAGAGCTAGTATCAAGAGTAGCGTAGGCTAGTAGACTAGACTCACATATCTTGTTCTCTCCAAGAACAAGAGATGTGAGAAGCCATGGAGGAAGCCTCCAAGAAGCCATGGAGGTGGCTTCCACAGCTTCTTCTTAAGAGTGCATTCCGCTCGCTGACTACCCAAACAGGGTACGAGAATTTTCTTAATGCCTTCGACTCATTTGCGTTCTCTCGTCTAACTTTATCTCAATTTAAAGAGGCTGTCCTTGTCCACCTTGTCAGTTCCCTCTCGATATCTTATGTTGCGATCATGTTCCCGCCATTTCTTTTCCTGGAAGGTTGTGAGGTCTAGCTCCTTCACCTGTCATTCTATTATCCTCTGGAGCTATATCTTATTGACCAGCTCGCAAAGCATTAGTCATTAGCATAGTTTAGGACTGAAGTAAACTCTCAGTGTACCAGTATATGCACCGCGGCCCATTCTCTGGATTTGCCACTACGTAAAAACTACAACTGTTTTTCCTAAGTAGAAATGAGCTCGAGCAACCCACTTCATCTATAAAGGCAGATGCATAGAAAATATCAATATTACTGTGTTTATGCTTGTTTTAACAGTCTTATTTAAACAACTTGATTGATATAAATGACAAACTGAATACACCTCTCGGTGAATATACTGCATATATCTCCCATTCAGGTTGTTTCTACTCGTACTGACCAAGCTGAAAATATACCAAGGATTCAAATTATATATTAATAATCCTTCGCTTAATATTCGAGTAAGCTAACAAACAATAAATCAAATTATCACACCACAACCAAAGAGCCAAAGCTCAACCCCCGCAAGCACAATTAAGCGAGTACAGCCAGTTGCTTTAATTTTAACAATAATGGCGTCGACAATTAAATGGTAGTTAAATTGTGCGTCAATATACTAATAAACCGATAAATTAACTAACAGTAACTCAATATTGTATGTGGATGGAGGTGGACCACAACTTCTTACAGTTCATCTATAAAGGCCGATGCATAAAACATATCAATATGACTGCTTATGCTTGTTTTAACAGTCGTATTTAAAGTCATTAGCATAGGAAGAAACTCCCCAGGAATAGGTTGCTGTCTTTTAGTGCTGACTATTGCGCCATTTGGTACAAAATATTCAAGACCAAAAGTTCTTTTACATAATTCAGGATACCAGCACGACAGAAGAAAGCCATAAGATGAGCAGATGAGCGGTGTCATAAGAGGTAGACTTACCGAGGACTTTAGAGGGACATCAGGCCTAAAACTGTGGTCACGCCAAATTTCCGATCGTGAAAATCGGGATGTTCTACGAGGTGCGAGACTGTCAGCTGCGTATCTATCAAATGCCCATTTGTCTCTTGTGTAGCCAAAATGTAAAATAGCCACAAGATCAACCTCAAACTGTAATGTTTCTTTCACTAAAGTTGCTCGAAAACTGGAAACAAGCCATAAATACACAAAATGTATTATCATGCAAATTCAAACACGGAATAAACTTATTTTACACAATTAATTTAACAAACACTTAGAAAATACATATAACATGCTTCCGAATTATTAACGTGAAATATTTTAGAATGACGCTGCTTATAACAACATGAAAATAAAATTGTGATAAATAAAAATAAGGAATAATACATGCACTTTATTGATATGCTGGTGTACAATAACTGAACACATAATAGATAAAAAAAAAGCTTGCATGTCCACCACAATAGCCATAAAAGTACCTGTTTCATTCTTAACAATTAACCAAAGTGAATAACAATGATCTGCCAGTGCAATACTTACATTTAATCATTAACATTACTAAGCTTTACATGTCAATATAAATTGTATTATCAACTTGCACAAAAAATTAGCCATTAAGCAACATAAATATAGCAAGTCTGGAGACCAAGTAATGTCACTGACTTATGTCAAAGTACATTAAATGTTACTTAAATTTATATATACAGTAACAAAATAAACTGATTTCATTAAAAGTTAATTTTTTCTCGCATATAAATAGATATGAATTAATTAAACAAACTGAAACCCTGGTCTACTAATCAAATGAAAAAGTTCACCACTTTAAAGATAAAAGACTACTTACTACCTTATGTAATAAGAAAAAAAACACTTTACAATACATCAATCAAGAATGAATACACCAGCATCAACACTTATTTTCAAATTCTCATTTACCGTGATTAAGAGAAATTATATTCAACACTACATTTTTTACTGATTCCTTCCCATTAGTTGCGGCTGGCGGACATAAGGCACAACACCAGCCAATACGGCTCACCATAGGCGACACCTTTATTGTGATTTGAAAATCAAGCATGGCTGTCACCATTAATAACAATAACTGGATAAATTGAGTGGGTGGGTGGTGCAGCATCACCTGGGGGTGGGTAGTGGTGCAGCATAACCTGGGGTGGGTGGTGGTGCATCACCTGGGGGTGGGTGGTGGTGCATCACCTGGGGGTGGGTGGTGGTGCATCACCTGGGGGTGGGTGGTGCAGCATCACCTGGGGGTGGGTGGTGGTGCATCACCTGGGGGTGGGTGGTGCAGCATCACCTGGGGGTGGGTGGTGGTGCATCACCTGGGGGTGGGTGGTGCAGCATCACCTGGGGGTGGGTGGTGGTGCATCACCTGGGGGTGGGTGGTGCAGCATCACCTGGGGGTGGGTGGTGGTGCAGCATCACCTGGGGGTGGGTGGTGCAGCATCACCTGGGGGTGGGTGGTGGTGCAGCATCACCTGGGGGTGGGTGGTGCAGCATCACCTGGGGGGTGGGTGGTGGTGCATCACCTGGGGGTGGGTGGTGCAGCATCACCTGGGGGTGGGTGGTGCAGCATCACCTGGGGTGGGTGGTGGTGCAGCATCACCTGGGGGTGGGTGGTGGTGCAGCATCACCTGGGGGTCAGCAACCAGGAGGCCTGGTCGATGACCGGGCCGCGGGGACGATAAGCCCCGGAAGCACCTCAAGGTATCCTCAAGGTAAGGGGGGGGTGGTGCAGCATCACCTGGGGGTGGGTGGTGGTGCAGCATCACCTGGGGGGGGGGGTAGTGGTGCAGCATCACCTGGGGGGTGGGTGGTGGTGCAGCATCACCTGGGGGGGGTGGTGCAGCATCACCTGGGGGGTGGGGGGTGGTGCAGCATCACCTGGGGGTGGGGGGTGGTGCAGCATCACCTGGGGGGTGGGTGGTGGTGCAGCATCACCTGGGGGTGGGTGGTGGTGCAGCATCACCTGGGGGGGGGGGGTAGTGGTGCAGCATCACCTGGGGGTGGGTGGTGCAGCATCACCTGGGGGGGGGTGGTGCAGCATCACCTGGGGGTGGGTGGTGCAGCATCACCTGGGGGTGGGTGGTGCAGCATCACCTGGGGGGTGGGTGGTGGTGCAGCATCACCTGGGGGTGGGTGGTGGTGCAGCATCACCTGGGGGGGGTAGTGGTGCAGCATCACCTGGGGGGGGGGTGCAGCATCACCTGGGGGGTGGGTGGTGGTGCAGCATCACCTGGGGGTGGGTGGTGGTGCAGCATCACCTGGGGGTGGGTGGTGGTGCAGCATCACCTGGGGGGTGGGTGGTGGTGCAGCATCACCTGGGGGTGGGTGGTGGTGCAGCATCACCTGGGGGGTGGGTGGTGGTGCAGCATCACCTGGGGGGTGGGTGGTGGTGCAGCATCACCTGGGGGTGGGTGGTGGTGCAGCATCACCTGGGGGGTGGGGGGTGGTGCAGCATCACCTGGGGGGTGGGGGGTGGTGCAGCATCACCTGGGGGGTGGTGCAGCATCACCTGGGGGGTGGTGCAGCATCACCTGGGGGGTGGGTGGTGGTGCAGCATCACCTGGGGGTGGGTGGTGGTGCAGCATCACCTGGGGGGTGGGTGGTGGTGCAGCATCACCTGGGGTGGGTGGTGGTGCAGCATCACCTGGGGGGTGGGTGGTGGTGCAGCATCACCTGGGGGGTGGGGGGTGGTGCAGCATCACCTGGGGGGTGGGGGGTGGTGCAGCATCACCTGGGGGTGGGTGGTGGTGCAGCATCACCTGGGGGGTGGGGGGTGGTGCAGCATCACCTGGGGGTGGGGGGTGGTGCAGCATCACCTGCGGGTGGGTGGTGCAGCATCACCTGGGGGTGGGGGGTGGTGCAGCATGGACACATCCCGGTGTGCGTATGTTACATGGTTCAGTTTCAATACTCCACACATGGCTTGAGCTACATTTTATAAACAATAAATAATAATTTACTAAGTGTATATTACCAAACACGTTTTGCAATGTATTTAGTATGTTTTCTGGCCCAAAAGATCGTAGTTATTTACGATCGTGTCTGAATTGTGAACAAGTTAACTTTGCACTTTAACGAGTTATCACTTTAGGATAACCAACAGGTTATCACTTTAGGATAACCAACAGGTTATCCTACATCAATGAGAGGTCGGAGCCATTAGTGTACCGTTGTAAGCCATAATACAGATGGTGAGAAGCCCTGTGAGAGTTAACTATCGCCTGACCTAACGACTGCCCGCTACAAGATGACGGGAGAGAGAGAGGGGGAATAAAATACATAATGATAAGTGCATGCACGTTGGGGGCGGGTAGACAGGCATATCAGGTGAAGGAGCACAAACAAGGTGAAGCAAGAGACGTGGTGGATCATGCAGAGCCAGCCGGGTCTTGACAGCCTCTTCCTGCTCGCTGGTGCTCTCATGCTGCACAAATTGCTCCTCAAAAAATGGCATTTGCTTACGCTCAATTTCTCTCCCCGGCAGGGCAGGAGGGACGCGTATAACACCTCCTTCCTCGGTATCAGTATCTGTGGGAGGCCGGTAGAGGTGGTGGAGGGATAAAGGGATGTAGTGTGAGGGGTGTTGTGGGAGAGAGGGAGGTGTGGACCACTGCCCGTCACGCTCAACAAGACACTCGCCATCACCGCCATCTGTCGCCTCTCTCCTGCACCACACCGCCGGTCATACGCCTTTACTATCTCTTAGATTTCAACTGGATCTCTTCAAATCTTCTTTATGTACTCAAATATTTGCAGGTTAGAGGAGTATTAGTGGTAGAAAATGGTGAGTTTTGAGGGGTGGGAGGGAGTGATGTGTAGTGAGGTAATTTGAAAGGTGGGTCACCAGCGGTGCTCACCATAACAACCTGGCAGGAGCACACGGCTCCTGTGGCTCCTCCTCGCTCTTTTGACTCTCCCGCCGCTGTCTCCTCTGGCTCCTCACTCTCCTTGTCTCCTTAATAGAGTGGCTCCTCATTCTACGTCTTGTGTTGAGCCTAACGGTGCGCCTCCTGCTGCACCCTAGTGTCTCCTGCTGCTCACTCTGCCTCGTCTGTTGCTCAACATCACCTCAAGATGGGTATCCTTGAGAGGATCGGGGAGATCGAGAAGGAGATAGCCCGGACTCAGAAAAATAAAGGTAGGCATCAGACGAGTGTCACCCTGACGCAGTAAGTGTTGTCAAGGGTTATAGTCAACTCCACGCTTGAGCTTTGGCACACACGAGGTTGTGGCTCTTTCTTGTCAACTCCTTGTACTCTCTGGTCAGCTTGTAGTACATTATTATTTCATGGATTTTACTACTATTGAAGTTTCATTCATAAAGCTAAAGGCTACAGCCAGCCCAAGTCTGAGGTAGTCAAGGTTCCTGTTGAGAAAAATGGCTTTGGTAAGTTAACTGGCAGTGCTCTGCCAAACGTGACGTAATATAATAGTGCATTAATTAATAATAAAAATACCTTGGTAAAGCATACGCTATATTCGGATACCTCAAGACTGTCCGTTGGCAAATTCTTTCAGGTTGACCAAGGGTACCACTCAACTTTGATCCAGTTGAGCAAGGCCTTACTGTTGTGTATAACCCCCTTAAATTAGATGGGTAAAAAAAATTATTTTGTAAGAAACATGCAGTGAATCATGGGCACATTAATGTTATAATAATATAACAAGGTTTTATTACTGTGTATACCTTTCATGTTCCAATATGTTCTTGGAGGATATTTGAAGAGTTCTTGGCATTTTGGTGGTGATGTTCTTTGCACTTGTACAGACACTGTAGGTTTTTTGTGTGATGTCTGCAGACCAGTGACTTTGCTCTAAAGATGTTGCCTTAACCCCTAAAGAGCAGTTATTATCAGATGTTAGTCTCTGGACCAATGTAATTAATGTAATTTTCCAAATTTAGGTATTATGACCTGTTTTTATTCAAATTATATAAATGTGGTTGTAATCAATCTACTAAATATAAATGTAATGTAATTAACCAAGACCCATGAAAATTTTTTGCCATCATTATGCAATTGGTCTTTGAATCCTACAGTTCATTTAATTAAATTGATACTTGAATCGGATATTAGCACTCGAATGGAATATTATTTAACTTAGTGTTACATAGCCTAACCAAATAGTGAGCATTACCTCTTAAAAATAATAATAAAAAAGTTGACAGGGAATAAAGTATTTAGTGAGGAGACCTTAGTCAGTTGTCTTGTTCACTTTCTAAAAAGTTTGAGAAGATTACATGACAGTTTTGAGCAGCTGCTTTTGAACAAAGTATTATTTACTTCAACTTTCAGTAATACTTATGGATCATATTTTTACATCTGCTGTTCTAATCATAATTATAACAACAATTTATAATTCATATTCAATATACATTGTTTATATTTATTTATTTATTTATTTATTTATATATATACAAGAAGGTACATTGGGTTTGTGAGAATACATTGAATAGTACAGTATTTACAATCTTGTAAAGCCACTAGTACGCGCAGCATTTTGGGCAGGTTCTTAATCTAACATAATTTTAAGTAGGTAATTTCTATCAGAATTAATAACAAATTACATTGCAAGAAAAAAATGAGATGAGAGAGCTTAGTAAGTATATTAAAGCACATTGGTATATTAAAGCTCTGATTGATTACATTAACAGCTTGATTGGTAATTTAACAAGATTAATAGACATACAGCAGATTGACAGCACATATAAGAACACAGCAATGATCACAATGATAAAGATGTTCAGATTGGGTACATAAAGATTGGGAGATTGGGTAGCAATAGATAGAGTGCAATTTTAAAGCAAAAGGTAAAAAACTATGAAGATGAAATTAGGTACTTTTTAGTATTGTTTTTGAATAACGCAAAAGTTGGACAGCTTTTCAATTCAAGAGGGAGTGAGTTCCATAGACTGTTATCTTGAGTTATATCTTGACTGGGTCCTTTTATTTGCATAGTGTTTACACAGATTAAGTTTGACTCTGGGGATATCAAAGAGATATTTATTTCTGGTGTGGTGATAATGGGTCCTATTACATCTGTCCAGGGAGAGTTTCAGAGTAGGATTTGCATTTAAGAACAGGGTTTTGTAAATGTAGTTGACACAAGAGAATTTATACTGTACTATAACAGTTTGTTTAACCTTAAACCCTTTGTCTGCGTAGTTAGGTGTCTGAATTATGTATTAATGTGTCAAGTGCATTGAATATTAAATTTAAGAAAAAACTTTTTTTTATAGAAAACTTGAATGTCATTACCTGGGAGTCGTGTAGATTTCATTTCCTAAACAATAAGACTGATTACTGCATGTAAATGAATTTTGCCTTCTGTTTTAAAGACAAAATACATACAGAATCATTACCGACCACTGCTTACCAAACTAAAATGTAAATGAACATCTTAATTAACTAATTGCCCTAAGTTACTATTCACACCCAGGCCTGACTGCTTAAAATACAGGCTCCAATTTTCAGGTCTGTAACCTAAGGCATTAAAACTAAAGCATTTGATTCACTCATTTAATTATGCACCCCATACTCATCCCGTGTGTGGTGGTGGAAAGAGTAATTGGTATAAATATAAATTTAGAAACACTTATCAACCATCGCAGTCACAGAGGTTTACGGTTATAAAATGTTTTACTAAACGTTAAAAATCCATGGTATTTTGAGCAAATCTAAAAAACTAACGTGTGTGTGTTTATTCAGTATTTAAATTTTAGGGTAATATTTCTGGAAGGGCCCGTTCAGTGACTCCTTGAGCTAAGGGTGCCTTAGGGGAGAGGTATCAGGCATTTGAGAACCATCCTTGCCTACCAAGAACAAAGACCAGAATCTAGCACTCGCCTTAAAGGGAGGGAAGTTGGTGTTTACACAGATCGCACTTATTACTATCTTCACACACACACACTTTCCACCACACACCACCCATCCAATAATATGAGTTCAATGCATTTGATATTTTCATTTAAGATAATTAATTTTTGTGGAGGATATCAGGAGGCAAACTATTTAAACTTTTAATTTTGTTAACACTAGTTGCAGTTATATTTTTATCTTGCTACCCTACTGGGAGCCGGTCGGCCGAGCGGACAGCACGCTGGACTTGTGATCCTGTGGTCCCGGGTTCGATCCCAGGCGCCGGTGAGAAACAATGGGCAGAGTTTCTTTCACCCTATGCCCCTATTACCTAGCAGTAAAATAGGTACAGGTACCTGGGTGTTAGTCAGCTGTCACGGGCTGCTTCCTGGGGGTGGAGGCCTGGTCGAGGACCGGGCCGCGGGGACACTAAAGCCCCGAAATCATCTCAAGATAACCTCAAGATAACCCTTATCTGGGTTAATAACCCTTATATAGGGTTAATAAGGGTATCTAATAAGATACCCTTATTAACCCTAAAAAAATGTAATTTTTATTTAGAAGTGATAGAAAGTGATATGAAAAGATTAGTAAAAATGGTAAAAAGTCTCGTTGACAATACTAGACCTTATAATTGTCACGTGATTTTGTAAACAATGCTATATACTGTTAAAATTCCTAGTCTTGTAGTTCTCTTGTGGTAGTTCGATTTCATATATATACTGTATTTTCTTTTAGTATAATTTATCATAATTTTAATGTACTTTGCAGTTTTATAAATATTTCAATACTGTATTGTTTGTATCACGAGATATGCTGATGCAGTATAGTACAGGTATTGAAAACCAGGGAAATCTTCCTTGATAATCATCATGAAGTTAAGTAATGTATAATTGAAACTAATGCATTATAACTATGAACATTTACAGCCAGTTGAAATAGTGTAATTAAAATGATTCTTATCTTTGCAGCCACTGAATACCACTTAGGTGTGCTGAAGGCTAAACTTGCCAAGTATCGCACACAGCTCCTTGAACCACAGGGCAAGAAAGGGGAGAAAGGTGAGGGTTTTGATGTTATGAAAAGTGGAGATGCCAGAGTGGCACTTATTGGCTTCCCATCTGTTGGCAAGGTAAGAGATATTGAACATTGAATTATTCTTGCAAACTTGAATAGTGTTCCTCCTATTAAAATAGCTATTAAGGGAAGCATGGCATCAAAATGTAAGAGGAACAGGCTATACTGAAAACTGAATTGCCATTTATTAGAAAAATACACTTAAGAAGATAAGTTTGAATGTATGTAGTCTAAAGTACTGTATTAATTTGCTATTCATTCTAATTGAAACCATGGATAGGTCTACACTATTTTGTTGCCATTTTATCAATAGTGCTAAATTATAATAAGGCTTGCAAGATTTACTTTTTAAATTTGATATTCTAACAATCTACAGAATAATGAATGTGTGTTTTGTTTTATTGTCTGCAGTCCACTCTGCTGAGCACATTGACCAACACTCAAAGTGTAGCGGCATCGTATGAATTCACAACACTGACCTGCATCCCAGGTGTTATTGAATATAAAGGTGCCAACATCCAGTTGTTAGATTTGCCTGGTATCATTGAAGGCGCCTCTCAAGGAAAAGGTAGAGGTAGGCAGGTAAGAATCAAGTTTTCATTGGTATTTAGATATACCCTGAAAGGATGCCTTATAGTGCTCACTTTTTAATTTGTAGTGGCCTTGTAATATATAAAAGTAAAAATATGTATGCATTGTGGTTATTAGGCCATGTAAACCCGTGGTTACTGGGCCATGTAAACCCGTGGTTATTGGGTCATGTAAACCCATGGGTATTGGGCCACATGATGCTCTTGGTGGGAAAATTTAGAACCCTTAAAAAAAAAAAAGACTTGTGGTTCAACAAGTATAGTTGTTCCAAAATTTCTTCATGCATTCCCTGATGCCAAAGGATAATGCCAAGGTTCTGAAGGATACCCTAGAAAGTTTAACAATACAGTAGTGGGAGCTACAGTATGCTTTATGTTTGTATTTAGTAAGATGTAATGGACAAAGTGTTCATGAGTTTTTTTTTTAATGTTAATGTATCTTGCAAATAATAGCCATAACTAATTTATATTTGGAATTGTTTGCAAATGATTGCCCTGTCATGTGAGTCAATATGAAGATTGCATAATAAATGAAATTTGTGATCATTTAAATTATTGGAGGAGGATTGGTTGTGATAATTCCGATGTACTTGTACCTAGATATGCTTCAAGGTTATCATGAAAATATATTACTACATTATTTGATCTGGTATGGTAACACACCTGTATATACATTATAGTGTGTGTAGAAACTCCAAAAGTTTTTTATTTTATAGATTTTTTCCTATAGGGGGGCTTTGACGGTTTGAATGAAATCCCCCATGCCCTAAATTGGCTTCTCTCCATATAATTTGTTCGAGAAAGTTCACAATGTAATACGGATTATTCAGAATTGAGATGTGCATAATGACTGAGGATACTTTCCTTGCTGGGGTGCATTCTAAACTAGGCTTGTTTTGTTATGTTTTATTGTACCATTTTGATTATAAATCACTTCTTGCTTTGCCCATTCTACATTGTTCAAGATTATGTGTGTAACAAGAGATCAACATTTACTAGCAAATGAAAAGGAATACTGAGGTTAGTTATGCTTTTAGTGGAAAGATGGTTCCCAAACCCAACCTACCTCTCGCCTAGAAACACAAATGAAAGTGAATGTGGGCAAAAGTAGAGTTATGGTGATGAAGAGATAAGAGATGATGAAGAGAGTGTGGGGAAAAAATTGGATAATGAAGTTCTGGAAGCAGTCAATCAATTTTAGTACCGAGGATGTGTCAGATAAAGGAAGAATTTGCGCAAGGGAAGTTAAACTTGGCGGGAGTCTGGGATGCGAAGTGTCAAATCGAGGAAAGTATTGGTTAGAAAAAAATAAGATAGAGATAGTTGCAGCCAGTGTTATGGCCTACCCTTGTGTACTGATGGGCTAGTGCCCACTGTTGTGCACTGATTGGAGGTGACTGTGTGGTATGAACCTGAAAAATCAAGATTTAGATCAGTTGATATGAGCAATTTGAGAAGTATTTGTTAGGTGTTTTAGTAGAGGACAAAATAGACTGGAAGGGGTTTAAGAAGATGTGATCATATGTTTATGCTATACTGTAAGAATAATGTAATCTGAATTCCTGTAACCCAAATCTGAGTAATCCGAATGAATTTGTGTTCATCACATGCAGGTGAACAGCAAGAGTAAGCAGGTAAATTATGGAAATGCGAGGGCAAATGGTGGGTAAAACCATGTTGTGGTACAAAAATATTTACAAATTTGTTTAATTTTTGACAGTCTTTATAAACAAATTTGGCTAATTTGAATATTCAGCTAACTCGAATGGGGGGTGGGACTTGTATGATTCAGATTACCGAGCATACGCAGTCCATGGTAATTTCTAAGCTGTGCTGTAGCCTGATCCTATGAAGCAGTGAGATTTTGCTGTTGATTATTGCTCAAGTGTGGTATGGCCTGTTTTATCCTTGATGCTATACAGTGTAAAGGATATAAAAAAAAATGGCTCACTTGAGGGGATTTCAATGGCCTGATGTGTTGGTCCAGCACTTGATGGTACAATATTTAAGTTTTGCTCAAGGAGTCGCTGGGAGCCTACCAGAATGTGTTTCATTACATTTCAGCCCAACCACTTGGGCTGGATGGTAGAGTGAAGGTCTCGCTTCAATCTGGTCGGCATTCAATCCCCGACCGTCCAAGTGGTTGGACACCATTCCTTTCCCCCGTCCCATCCCAATTCCTTATCCTGACCCCTTCCCAGTGCTATATAGTCGTAAGGGCTTGGCGTTTTCCCCTGATAATTCCCCTCTCTCATTACATTTCATTTCAATCAGTTGTTACATTTTGTATTTTTTCTGCAAGATCTTTACTCGTATAATAACACGATGGATATTTCAGTGTACATTTATAATTATATTTTGTATGAGTGTACAGTACAGTATTTCGGTGATGTCTGATCAATGAATAAACCAGCCCAATATGATGGATGTCGAGCTGCTTTTACCACTGATATGTAGTGATTCATTACATCTGAACCAGAGTCTCATTACAGTACTTGTACTTGGTCACAGATCATTTTGGAGGTGCAACAATATAATTAATTGTTTGTTGAATTGGGGTTTAACAATTTTTGTTTGATCTTTGTGTGTGGATTTAAGTGTGGATTTATTTAACAGTCTTTCCGATAGCATGTGCTTCATGGCAATTGAGGGTTTCCCAGCTGTTATTATGATTTTATCAGTTTTCCATCTTGATAAGGTGTCTTGTTTAAATCTTGGATAACACCATGTAACACAGTTTTTGTGTTACATGATTTTCTGACTGCTTTTGCCTCCTGATATTCTCCCTCAAACTTTGCTTTGACCTTTGCCTCACGCTTAGAAAGACCCATGGAGTACTTGAAGGCTGCCTTCCTTATCTAGAGCTGTAACACACAAGTCGGTAGCCTTCTTGGTTATCTTGATGATTTCGGGCTTGGCGTCTTCGCGGCCCGGTCCTCGACCAGGCCTCCTTTTTGTTAAACATCCCAGGAAGCAGCCCGTAGCCTGTAACTCCCAGGTACCTATTTAATGCTAGGCGAACAGGGGCTTCAGGGTGAAAGAAACGCCCATTTGTTCGCGCTTCCACCGGGATTGAACCCGGAACCTCAGACTATGAATCCGAAGCGCTGTTCACTCAGCTGTCAGGCCTTTAGATCCTTCAAGACGTCTTCCCTAAGGTGTTGAGGCAAAGGTCAAAGTAAAGTTTGTGGGGGAATAATGGTCATTTCTATTTTTTAAGAGGCAAAGGCAATCAGAAAATAAAAGTATCCAATTTTTATATAATAACACGGCTTTTAACTGTTTGGTAAATGTCATTAGTATACGAATATAGCCACAACCTTTGTTTTTTCAGGTTATTGCTGTGGCCCGAACTGCAGATTAGTGATAATGATGGTGGATGTTACTAAGGAGAGGTACAGAAGGAGCTTCTTACTGCAGAACTGGAAGCTGTTGGTATCAGACTTAATAAAAGAAACCTGGTATTTACTTTAAGGTATATCTTACTTTAAGATTAAGCAAATTTTAACTGTTAGAACTTTTTTTTTTCAGCTTGGACTTCAGCATGTGAAAACAAGTACTGCATCTGTTTTTTGTCAAGTAGCCAAGAAAACTTTCTAGGGCTAGACATTGTCTATTTTATTAAGTGCTGAAAACTAGCATAGGCTCCCATGTATGTTGAT
>WNGS01092210.1:6585998-6596297 GCA_020271785.1 Procambarus virginalis
ATATTTAACAACCCTTAGACTTACGTTATCTTGCAGATGCAAAGGGGAGGTTTCTTTTAAAAATAGTATCTATATTTGACAGTGCTTTCCTAACTCAAAAATGTGAGGTATATTATTCTTCACATATTTCTTATGTCTTTTAGATTGACACAGTCTCAGATGCTTCTCCCCCGCCTGCTTAGTTGTTTATAATTGACGCGGCGTTCGTCACTCTCACCTCAGGTTATAGTGCCCTCAAACTCTTATTTCAAACATGTATGCACAGATTTTTTGAGTTTATAATTTTGATATACTGCATAATAAGTTTCGTAGTCTTTTATTTGGTGATATACATGTTACATATAACTTTCACTATTTTATGTTAAAGAGGACCTGCGTGCAACTAATAATGAGGAACTAAACACCATGGGGATACTCAGTCTGTATGGTGGAAAAACATACATACTTACTCATCATACTAACTCATGATGCAAAATCATACTAACTCATTAGCAAAATGACAGTGGTAGTATGCTACAGGGCTGACACAGCAGCAGCAGAGGAAGTTAAAGATCTGCACAATGTGATCAATGCGACATCTGAAATCCAAACCCTAAAAATGGGGAACTTTAACCATGAGACCATAGGTTGGATAAATGTAACATCACAAGCAGGAGAACAATTTCTAGACTTTTACATGACTATTTTCTCATACTACATGTAGTAGAGCCCTCACGAGGTAACAGCATTCTAGATCTTGTGCTAACGTCTGAAGAGGGCTGACTGATCAAATTCAGGTGGGCAAAAGCTAACCCCCTCGTGTGATCACCATATTTTAAGATAAAATAAATAATAAGGTACCCCGAAAATAATATCAGCCAAAAGAAATTAAGAAAGAAAACTTGCCTAAAACAAATTAAGATCCAAAATCATTTTATGCCTTTATAAGTAGAACCAAAAAAACGACTCGGTAGGACCCTTAATATACGAGTCTAACAAAGTTATACTAGACGATAAAAGGGCAGTAAACACTTTAAATGAATATTTTACATCAGTTTCACACTATAAAGGTTTGATTACATACCATCACCCACACAAATGTTTGAAGGAGGGGGGGGGGGGGAATGAATTGAAGGCTATACCCATAACAAGCACATAATCGGGAAGAACATTGACAAACTTAAAGACTCCAAAGCCCCAGGTGTGGATGGAATCCGATCCAGTCTTAAAGGAACTGGCAGAAGAACTATGCCTACCGCTGAAATTACTTTTCACAAATTCTCTGGACCAAGAGGTAGTCTGCCCAGATTGGTAATAAGTTGTCAGACACATCCAAAGATGACACAGAGCTAACCAAACAGATGAAATGAATTATAGAATCTAATATACCATGCTGTCCTCAAAAAATAATACATTACAAAAATATAACATTCCACCAGCATTATTTTAAAGGCAATAAATCTATTCGTATTTTATGTTGAGTTATGTGTATTTACTGTATTAATGCCTATGCTGAGCAAGATCTTGCTATAGAGGCACCACCTAGATACCTGGAACATACCTGGAGAGAGTTTCGGGAGTTCTTCTACACTCCGAGCCCGGCCTGAGGCCAGGCTCGACTTGTGATAACTTGGTCCAACAGGCTGTTGCTTGGAGCAGCCCGCAGGCCCACATATCCACTACAGCCTAGTTGGTCCAGCACTTCTTGCAAGAACCTGTCCAATTGCCTCTTGAATACATCCACCTTCGTTCCGGCAATATTTCTAATGCTTGCCAAGAGGGTGTTGAACAGCTGTGGACCCTTGATGTTAAGACAGTGCTCTCTGATTTTGCCTATGGCACCTCTACTCATTGGTTCTATTCTGCATTTCCTTCCATACCTTTTGCTCCAGTATGTTGTTATTCTACTATGCAAATTTGGGACCTGGCCCTCCAGTATCTTCTATGTTTATATTATTTGATATCTTTCTCATCTCCTTTACAGAGAGTACATTTTGAGAGCTTAAGACAGCCCCAATAATTCTGATGTTTTATCGTTTCTATGTGGGCTGTATGTGTTCTCTGTATTCCCTCTAATTCAGTTATCTCTTCTGCTCTGAAAGGGAAAGTGAGTATCGAGCAATACTCAAATCAGGGCAGCACCAGTGATTTAAATAGTATTAGCAGTGCTGTGGGGTCCCTGAAGTTGAACGTTCTCATAATCCCCCCTAATCGTTTTCCTGGCTGCTGCTACATTTGCTCAGTTATGTTCACTAAATGTCAGATCATCAGACATCATAATTGCCAGATTTTTTACATGTTGTTTTCCTTCTATGAATAGGTTCGATTGTGTCCTGTACCCTGTGTTTCATTTTAGTTCCTCGTTTCCACCATTCCTAAGTACATGGAACTTATCACTGTTAAACATCATGTTATTTTCAGTTGCCCAATCGAATACTTTATTTATATCTGCCTGTAGTTTTTCAGTGTCCTCTACAGAGGAAGACACGAAGCTGTGACTAGTATGTTTGTCTATATCAGAGATTAGAATGAGAAATAGCAGCGGTGCAAGGACTGTGCCCTGGGTTACAGAGCTTTTCACTGCACTTGGGCTTGATCTTACTTGACTGACCATTACTCTCTGAATTCAGTTTGACAAAGTTGAAAATCCAACACCACACTACCCGTTATTTATATTGATCTCATTTTATGGGCTATCACTTCATGGTCACATTTGTCGAATGCATTTACAAAATCTGTGTATACAGCATCTGCATTTTGCTTTTCCTCTAAGGCTTCTGTGATTGTATCATAGTGGTTAAGTAACTGTAACAGAAAGTATCTTCCCAATCTAAATCCATGTTGTCCTGGGTTGTGAAGTTCATTACTTTCCATAAAACTAAAAATTTGATTCCTAATCACTTTCAAAAACTTATTGTGTGTGATATTAGTGCAACTGGTCTATAATTTTTTGCCAAAGCTATCAGTACTATCATAGATATCAGTACCTGGTGCATTATGTCAACAGGAAAGGTTTGTAGTACAATTAAAGCATACAGTACAATACCAGTATGGCATACTGGGATATTTGGTAACATTTTCTAGTCACATTTGTTTTATTTCAACAATTTTAGTAGGTACATACTAATGTTTGGCTGTTTATAACAAATGAACAGTCTTCTTGAAAGTGAAACAGTTGATCCTGCATTGTTGCCAATGTTTTATTCCCATGTAAGCCTCTGGCTAATGCCTCTAAGGCATTAGCCTTAGCCTGGCTAAGCCTCTGGATAATATGTAAATGAGTTAATTAATAAACAGGCATAAGGATAAATTATATATGATGTAAATAGGTGATAAATTGGTGGTGATCAAATGAGTCAGTAGATTGTTACTGTATGATTATTTGGGCTACTCTGAGACACCGTGGGAACACAAATTCAATTGGAAATTCTTTGTCCCATGTAACATCTTGTTGGTTGACCCATCATCATCTTGAGGTTCCTCTGTCTATAGACTAATTTTTATAAACCAGTTTAAGGGTCTGAGCCCTTCTTTCAGTTCTACTATGTGGTATTAATAACATACTGGGGACCCCTCATTGTCTATCTTAACATCAGACATATTTTGGGTAAGCAATAATGTTACTGGAGTTTCATTTCAGGTTGGATAAGCACCTGGTTTAGCATTGTCAGTTCCAGGAAATGTTATCTGCAAACTGATCATTTGCCATTTCCATCACTTCTGCTCTTCACATTTCATCACCTTAATGAGGGTACTTTGTTACCTACTATTTCCCTGCGAATAAAAATCCTCATGTATCAAAATTTTAGCCCCCACTCCTTATGCTATTGCGATCATCTTTTCTATTATATTCAAGCAGTTCTAGTTGCATGTCATATTGGCCTCTTGTTTTGGTAAGGGATTCAAAAGGCCCACTACCCCTATCCTTACACAGTATTTCCAACTGTTGCCATACCAAATATGTATTGTTGTTAGCTGGTTACCTCTGATACTATTACAATATTTTCAAAGCTCCAGTGCAGTTGAAACAGCAGAACATACCTCACAAGCTAAGCATGACATTGTGGTAATCATTAATCAGAGCTTTACACATTTTCAGAAGAGATGCATTATTTACATGTGCTAAATGAATACTAATAATGAACAATAACTTTAAACAAAAGATTTTTTTATTTGATTACATTTACCGAGCTGTTTCTTTTAGGTTAGTATTGAAGCGTGTTAAGAAGCATGGCTGGAGGCAGACATGACTACCCTCTTCAATATAAGTGAATTTTCTCATTATTTTCCATGTAGATAGAATATTATAAACCTGCATGGGTTAACATGACATACTACAATTGTTAAGTGAGATATATAATATGGTAAGTGGTGCATAGAATCTCCTTCAGTGTGTTGGTATTGTGTGAATAATGTAACAAATTGTTATTTGAACATTTCTAACCATTCACTATATTATTCCCTTTCTTCCAAGCCAATGCCTCCTCACCCAATGAAAATATGGGGTAATAATAATGTATCAGTATATGCATTTCTGTACAGCTGTACATGTGGACAGTGTGTTATATATTGTAGATACAAATAAAGCTTGAAAGCAACAGGTCAAGATAATACGGTCTCAAGTAAAAATTCTTTATTAAGGTCCGTTAATGCTATAAAAAAGGATTCACACCAGCACATGACGAAGCTCAAATTCTGTTGCTCTTATCAAAATTTTCCAGCCCTTAGATCTTCAGAAAGTTTCTTGAATACATCACAATTTTTTTCCCCCCTCAAAATAGATATGTATTTAATCTTTGCAGCGAGTACTTAAGTTTAAAATACTCAAATATCCCCGTTAAAAGACTTAATTTAATTTCGTCCCTCAATGGCTTATTGAAAACAAGACGACTTGATGGAAGATGAGTAGTAAAAACAAGCAAAAAGTTATGAAAAAATCCGTTCCTTATATTTTACCAAAATATAAAAACTTCAAATGTTCTCAATTAATAATTTAATATGAATACAAAATTCATCACAACTGTCAACAGTTTAAATAATCAGTGCCTTTTGTTTAATGGCACAACTGTATCATTGGGAGCAGAGACCTGATAATTGCAATGTTCACTGCCTAATCACTAATTTCCTTCAAATACCATAAATGTCTTCTAAGCTTTCAATGTAATGTCGTAGAATTCAAAATTGAATCAAGTCGTTTTGTTAGAAGAAAAAAAAAAAGTGGTTGACATGACAATTGAGTGTGCAAATGCAATGACTTTATATTTTTTCTGATGTTTCTATATAGCGCAGCCAAGTGCATGATATATACTGTAGAAGTAACTTAACAATACTTGGAAATAACAATATAATAATTTACTTTTTGGAAACAATTTGAATGACATCTTCATCACTCATGATATGATGAATACCAACTCGTTGGGGATTGAATTTTGTACTCTTACCCTGAAAAACACAAAGTAGATGATAATTTTATATATAAGAAAATGTAGAATAATAAGACAATATTTAAATAACAATGAAAAGCCTTTATCATAATCATATACTGTATATTTATATTTATTACTAGTAATGACAACCCATACTAATACAACATTTGACAATAAGGAAGAGGAATTATCAGGGGAAAGCACCAATTAGGATTAATTCAGCATGGCATCGATGAAAAACATTAGTAAACCAATTGTTTATTTTAATATTATCTGTACTACAAACTTACCGCAGCTCCTAAAAACTTGCAATTTTATCATAAAATAATTGTGCCTATGCAAGATAAAAATGTTTCAATAAGGAAATACAAGAGCCCATGTGTCAGTGACAAGCTTAATGTAATGAAAAGTATTGAAAAGTGGTGTTGGAAGAAGGAAAATTTACAAGGATTTGGGATCTCTGGACAACATTTCTTGAGTTTGAGAAAGTTTAAGGAATATTAAGTCTACCACAGAACAAGATGTAGTGAGTTTTATTAAAGGGAAAAACCCCAGTGTTGACTCTAATGAAGAGCCATTGTCTGGGTGAGCCCCGGAGCCTCCCTTGAGCTATCAAACTAATATACTCTATATTAGTCTGGGCATCAGTCAATGGAGTTCAGCCTACCGAGGACCATGAGCCAGAACCTGGCCCCCTCAGCGGCACAGGGAGCAATGGCCTATGGAAACCCCTATCTGTTTGGGAGCATTCCATGTCTGCCATTGACTGGGGTTAGGCATCCAAAAGGTAAGCATAACAAAACAGACCTCAGGTGGTAAGAAATTGCAACCAAAGACCGAACAGAGGCAGAACTCCCCCAAACCTAAACAAGCAAACTAGCAAACGTCATACACCGCCACCGCTTGTCTGCGTAACCATTCCCTTCCCGGGAAAGGGAAGCCCTCGCACCACCTCCCCATCCATGCCAGCTACTCGCACCTTCAGTTCGAAGGCTGAGCATCAAAAGCAAAACCTGCCGACTGGAGGGAGGGTGCCAGGTAGCCTCCAGGGCTCACCCAGAAAATGCCATTTCATTACATTCAATGCTGGTTTTCTGTGGGGAGCTCCTTCGGCCCCTTCGGCTAACCAAAGACAAGTAAAAGAGGGACTTAACTGGATGCAGCTGCCATGTGCACATCAACTCGAAGTCGATATAACTGGCTGCAATCTAAGACCCAAAGCCACACACGAATGACCGGGACCAGGATATTCACCATATTAATGGGTGGCCAGGACCCTGTTTGACCTTCAAAACCCTCGCCCGCACAACAGCCCAACACAGCTGTTGCCAAACACACCCAAAAGCAGCAAACTTACGAATGTCATGGGCACGAGGGTAGACTGCAGGCTGGCTAGACTTAATAACTCTGAACGACCTGGAGACCCTAGCCCAGGAACAAGGAACGAGGGGAAACCAGATCAACCCAAAGCGCATCCCTGACCACAGAAGCCAAGGTGCACAGATAATGGCAAGATACACTATCTAACCTAGCTCAAGAAATATTGCAGCAGCCAATAATCAAATGCTAATAAACATAAGTGGTATTATACACATATAATATACATGCAAATATGCAAACAAAATATATACATGAAGGATTTAACAATAGAAGAGGTTCAGTCACTGGAAAGGTTAAATCAAACTTACTGTTGATGAGGTGTTGCCTCCCTGCCTAACGACTCTCAATTTATATGTGGACTTATTAATACTATACAGCATGAAATTATCTAATCTACGCTCTAAAACAATCAATAACTTTTCCTGAATTGAGAACCAGAGCCTTTCTAACAGTTGCCAGATGATACCTCTTGTTGAGACAAGACCAAGCTCTGTATTTTGATGATGATATAGCAGCTTTAATGTTGATTATGTTCCTAGTAACGTTTGCTGTAGGATGGATACTTGTAGCAGTAGCTAGGATATGATTAATGATGGTGGAAATGTGGCGAGTCTCTTTGTGCATGAGCTCGTCCTCACTACTCTTTATACGAGTTCTTATAGTTGAATTCTGTGACATATTATAGATTAAGAACTCCCTAAGTATCCAGGGAGCTACCACTTGTGAATCAATTAGTAGTTTGTGTGTGTATAATACCACTTGTGTTTATTAGCATTTGATTATTGGCTGCTACAATATTTCTTGAGCTAGGTTAGACAGTGTATCTTGTTCAGATACTTGATCTCGAACTGTACAAGTTTTTACAGTCATAGAACTGCAATTTATCATCATATCCTTGTATAAAATACAAGCTAAATGTGTTGAAATACCCACAGGTATATTGTGGCTCTGTTACCAATGATCTAGCTCAGCCTTGAGAACCCTACCTGCTACAACACATTACCAGTATTAAGGACGAGAGGATTGGGTCTTACAACCCATAGGATCCATGCCCTTAGACAAGAATTTGCACTTTTTATTTTTGCATTTTAATGAAAAATATACAGCACTTAATTTCCAAGTCCTATGTAATTCTCCTCTTTTATCAATCATGGTATTTTTCCCACATCTGAACCTCCAAAGGGGAAACCAGAGAGGAAGAAAACCTCCAGAATGAAATTGAAGAACCCATAGGAACCCGGAAACGAACCCGAGGGTAGCCCTACCCACCACATTTGCCGGCGGAAAACGCACCGCAGAAAGGAAGGGCAACACACATGACCCAGACAGAACCCTCTGGCTAAAATAGCCAGAAAACTGACCAAAAACCAAGGGTCAAAGGCGTGGGAGCAAGCAGGGTATACAGACACGGACACTGGGTCCAAAGACAGGTATTGAAGTCTTTGTTGCCAACAGTGGATGCCTATGCTTATAGCATTTTAGTAATGAGTGATGCAGTAGATAATGTTGCAGTGCACTCATTTTAAGCAGTTACTGTATTATAGTGTAATGTATAAAATTGAAATAGAACAGTACAGTTCTGTACTGTACTGTATATACAGTCTTCAAGAAATATTATGTACAGTAAATTCAGAGTCATCACTGCTGCTCACTATTCCTGAATAGTATGTACTGTATTAAAGTTACTATCAAAGTTTTATACTGCAGTGTAGAATTGTTTAATATACTGTACAGTACTCTCCCATCATGTTATACTTGTATGTGGTACACAAACAATATTAATTATTGTTATGTACAGTGAAACATGATTTGTTAAAATATTACAAATATTTTCCTGATGTCATAATTCTGCTACTCATTGAATTGAAATAACCATCCCATATGCCAAATGAATCTAGGGTTGTCTATAATCAGGTATGTAAATCTTGTTTTTAACCACTGGTTAATCAATACAAATAAATGTACATTATGTCATAATATACAGGAGGTACCTCGATTTAAGAGTTTAATCCGTTCCTGGAGACAGCTCGTATTCCGAAAACTCGTAATCCAAAGCTAATTCCCCATAAGAAAAATGGGAAATGAATTAATCCGTTCCTGACTACCCAAAATCTCATTTCAAACTAAATTTTATACCTAATTCATCTAAAAACCTACAAACTATGTTCAAGTTATTACTTACCCTTGCTGATGACTGCTGTTGGCGTATGGAAGATGGTGAGGAGGGAGGAGGAGGAGAGGTGTTACTGTATGGAAGGGGAGTCCCCTTCAATTATAACATCAGGCAGTGAGGACTTCACGGGTGTGCACTTTCTGGTACATTTTGCCTGCATACCACTAGGTCCTGCTTGTGGCTCACTGCTTGCTAGTCTTACTAAGAATCTGTATAAAGACACTTGTTTTTCCCTACATTTTAACACTTATCTGTAGTAAGACATCACATTGTCATTTAAAAGGTCAATGCAACAGTCTGCTACAGCTTTATCTGGGCGAGTTTTCTTAACAAAACTTTGCAGTTCTTCCCATACATCACACATTTTCTTAATGAAGAAGGGACATCCTCTACTGCCTCTACTAATAACTATTTTCTTAGGTTGAACCTTACCACTGGCTTTCTTGGGACCCATGGCAAGATTTATAATAACTTTTATGGACAAATGGCCAAAAATCTGACAAAAAACTGTAAATCCTTGTGGAGAATTTAGGCGGGATAGTCACTGGGCGCGAGGTACTGGTAAACTGAGGCGCGATCGCCATACCATCACACACTAGTCGGCCTGTAGGCGTATCAACACCCTCGTCTTCCGAGGCAAATTTCCGAGCCAATCCTGTTCGCATTCCGAAAAACTCGTATACTGTACAGGGACAGTCGTATTCCGAGGAACCACTGTAAATTACATCTAATGGTCACTTATGATCTTTTCAACTCAAAATATTAATTACTACTGTATACATTAAAAGGAAGTGACTATGTTCTTCAGACTTACCCCAACTAATGCATATTTGAAGACAGCCACAATAGATCGATGAATTGAGTGACAGACGTGCTCTACTGAAGCTCCGCCACGAAGAATGATTGGGTCAGAAAAATCTGGAGCTCTACCAGGTTTCTTAGTGTATATACGAAGTAGAGAGAGCTCCTGCCATACCCGATCCAGAAGGTAATCCAAGTTTAGTTTCATATTACAACTGAAAATAAATTTTGGAAAAAAAATTGTATTGTACTGTTAACAAAATATTAATTAAAACAAAAATATAAAAACCATAAATTCACCTAATTATTACTAATAAAGAATGACGTCTAGATTACCAGAACCGTTTGCTCCAGAGCAGACTAGCTACAACCACACATTCGCAGTTTTCATTATTATTTTGCCACAAGTATACACAATTTTGATACTTTGTTTATGTAGGTTTGCATGCTTTTAATAAAAAAAATTTTCATGTAAGTTTATATGTACCTTGATGGAGTTCTGAGAGTTGTTCTACGTACTTCCCAAGCCCAGCCCGAGAG
>WNGS01092210.1:6606033-6619782 GCA_020271785.1 Procambarus virginalis
GGATGGTTGAACACTGAAGGTTGTCTGTGAGGATGGTTGGTGAACACTGAACGAGAAGATAAGATTAAGAACAAAACATCTGTAAAAGGAAGAGATGCCAGTACCATAAACCCATCAAATAATGTAGGCTGGACGACTGGCAAAGTTGTGTCTGGCGCTGCAGGTAAACTGGGCCAATACCTCGCAAACTGCTCTTTAAATTAACAAATCCCAAGTGGCCGGGATGAGGGTTCGAACCTACGTGCCATGATATCCCAGGACGCGCCTAGTCGATTGCGCCACGACATGGTCAAAGAATTGCAATCGGAAGTGCAACTGCCCTCACACGGATCCTGCAGGCCTCTCCGAGACACAACCAGGGTTTTGACACAATTCCCCCATGCACCCGGGCTCTGTCAACAAGCTATTCTACCTCTTTGCCTTTACTTCAATACACACAGAATCACAATAGCGTGATAATGATCATCCCAGACGTAAGTTCGAACCCTCATCACGGCCCTTGTGGATTTGTTCATTTGATGTATCACGCTATTGTGATTTCTGTGTGTACCCTTAAATGCCACGCTGAACACTGACAACATAAATATTTGTAAGCATTTGCACTTAACTATGGCTATTCAACAACAAATGCAACTCTACTGTGCCATCCAACTGCAGGTGATACATACCACTCTCCCTAAGGGGGGTGCCACGCTCTCTAAGGGAATGCCACGCTCTCTAAGGGGGTGCCACTCTCCCTAAGGGGGTGCCACTCTCCCTAAGGGAATGCCACTCTCCCTAAGGGAATACCACTCTCCCTAAGGGAATACCACTCTCCCTAAGGGAATGCCACTCTCTCTAAGGGAATGCCACTCTCCCTAAGGGAATACCACTCTCCCTAAGGGAATACCACTCTCCCTAAGGGAATACCACTCTCTCTAAGGGAATGCCACACTCCCTAAGGGGGTGCCACTCTTCCCAAGAGGGTGCTACTATCCCTAAGGGGATAATCTACCCTCCAGGTAACTATAGCTGAAGGTATTTCCTTACGTGCCGTGTTAACAAAGGTAAGAGTGTTACAACAGAAGATGACTTCTACTACTACTGTTAATAATAATAATAATAATAATAATAATAATAATAATAATAATAATAATAATAATAATAAGGATCAATAATCACCAAGAGAGCCACAACTAGTGAGAAGTGTACCGGTGCAACTGTAGCAACAACAACAACAACAACAGCCGCCATGAGAGCAGTTGTGCACATTACCTGAAACAGTAACAATGTTGATAACAATAGTGACAACAAGGGATAACAGTGACAGCAGTAACAAATGATAACAACAGACAATAATAATAAGTATTATTGCCCGAAACGCATTGCGTAATAGTGGCTTTAGGCATTGTATGTACTACTCTATCTATAAATCAATCCATTAATGTAACATCACTTGTATGTATGTACCTTACCTGAACATATTTTAAGTGACCAAAAATAACTACAATCCTAATAACAATAACAGCAATCCTGATAATATTAACAACAATCATGATAATAATAGATTACCATAACAATACAGCGCCAAGAGTAACAACAATCCTTATAATAGTGACAACAATAACAACAATCCTGATAACACTAGTGACAATAACAGTCCTGATAACACTAGTGACAATAACAATCCTGATAACAATAGTGACAATAACAATCCTCATAACAAGTGACAATAACAATCCTCATAACAATAGTCAATAGTGACAATAACAATCCTCATAACAATAGTCAATAGTGACAATAACAATAGTGCCAACAATAAAGATTGGTAAAGCTGGTACTCACAGGGAGTCGACACTCTCCTACACAAATGATGATGTCTACAACATAGTTCCTGAGGATGGAAGTACAAATCATAAACTGTTGCACCCAAAAAAAATGTCCGCATTTTGCACTTTTCATTCTGTAGAGAGCTTGAGTCAGAAGACAACAACAAAATTTTACTTTTCTTAGGCCTACTGTATTAGTAGTAGTAGTATCGTAGTAGGCATCCATCAGTCTCAGGAGACTATGGAGTTGGCCTACTGTAGCACACAAACATATATTCTACATTAGGACTAATATTGCGCATCTTGGGCATAGGATTATTTATTTGGGCCTGGGACAGGTAGGGTTGGGTTTATGGTTATTCTGTTTCATGTTTTGCTATGTCTATTAGTAATCTAATAGCACAAAACATCAAATTTTTGGAGTTATAACAGTTCAAATTTTTCATATTTTATACATTCTAAACTTTTTTTGAGGATAGGTTGGGCGATCGGTAGTCGCCAAGATGAAGGTGATGCTGTATATAGATTTATATATAGAAACATGCTGTATATAGATCTGTATATAGAAACTACTCGCTGTGTTTCCTAGTCACCTTGCTAATGCCTAATATCTGCCTCTGGCCAGCTCAATGTTGGCTAACTATCCCATCTTAGGTCATGTTGGCTAACTATCCCATCTTAGGTCATGGGAGAGGGAAACCGGCGGTTCTCACTAACGGTCACAGGAAAACAATCAATTCCCATGCGCAAAGACATACAGCCCATCCTCTTAAAGCCATAATACTTATAGGAAATATTTGCTCAAACGTACGAAAATGTATTGTTTAACCTTCCAACAAAAATTCACGTTTTGTATTAATGAATTAGCCGAAATGGCATTCTAAAATTTTGACTGTAACTAAAGAGCCTAGCCTAGCTTAGGTCTAATATACCGTCTCTTAGAACAGTACATTATTGTACGTTCAACCATATAATTGCTCGACGTAATATATGATTTTATTTAAAATGGGTAGATTTACTCGACACAAATTGCCATTGAGAGTTGCTATTGTGTGTGTGTGTGTATATACAGTATATATATTCAGTATATATATAATACATAAAAAATGGAATATATAAAAAATGTGACTAGGATACACGAGAAAAACCTTTGGAACATATACAAACAAAGTAACCTTGATAAATATATATTCTAGACCAATCTTGGAGTATACACACACTAGAGCACCCTTGGAATAGATATATACAAGCTCAAGCATCCTTGATACATATCAACACTAGATAAACCTTGATACATATCAATACTAGAGAAACCTTGAAATATATCAACACTAGAGAAACTTTGAAACATATCTATACAAGAGAAACCTTGAAACATAACAACACTAGAGAAACCTTGACACATAACACTAGAGAAACCTTGACACATATCAATACTAGAGAAACCTTGACACATAACACTAGAGAAACCTTGACACATATCAACACAAGAGAAACCTCGACACATATCAATACTAGAGAAACCTTGAAACATAACAACAGAGAAACCTTGACACATATCAATACTAGAGAAACCTTGAAACATATCTATACTAGAGAAGCCTTGACACACTTCAACACTAGAGAAACCTTGATACATAACAACACTAGAGAAACCTTGATACATAACAACACTAGAGAAACCTTGATACATATCAACACTAGAGAAACCTTGATACATAACAACACTAAAGAAATCTTGACACATCAACACAAGAGAAATCTTGATACATATCAACACAAGAGAAACCTTGATACATATCAACACAAGAGAAACCTTGATAATATCAACACAAGAGAAACCTTGACACATATCAACACAAGAGAAACCTTGATACATATCAACACAAGAGAAACCTTGATACATATCAACACAAGAGAAACCTTGACACATATCAACACAAGAGAAACCTTGATACATATCAACACAAGAGAAACCTTGACACATATCAACACAAGAGAAACCTTGATACATATCAACACAAGAGAAACCTTGAAACATATCAACACTAGAGAAACTTGATACATATCAACACAAGAGAAACCTTGACACATATCAACACTAGAGAAACCTTGAAACATAAGAACAATAGAGAAACCTTGAAGCATATGTACACTAAAGTAAACTTGAAACATATTCAAATTAAAGCAACCCTGGAATATACTGATATACACATTTGTGTAAACTTTTATTAAAAAAAAACTGGAAACATAATACACATTTGAGCAGCCTTGGAACATGTATAGAGTAGAGCAACATTGTAGCATGTATAGTAGAGCACCCTTGTAGCAAGTACACAAGAAGCACCCTTGGACATATACACACTAGAGCACTGCAGTGGCCCGTGGCCCACCAGATGAGAACCATTTCAGTGCTCTAGTAGTATGACTAGCAGATATATATCCCAAGGTTGCTCTTAATACATCTCTACAGATTATTACCGCTTACCTACATACGAAATTAGAAGCATGCGCTCGCTGGGAAGGTCAGTTTTGGCCGTCCGTAAGAAGACAACTTGCATACGTCGAGCCGCTGGAGGTGGTGTCATGGCTGCGGTCTTGTCCCCATATAATAACTGAATGTCTGTAAACTCGCCTCTCTAAGGTGGAAGCTACAGGCGTGACATTATCTCACTGTAGATCTGTAAATGCATATGACGACGAGATGACACCTATAAAGCAGCAACCTCCTAATATTTCGTTGATTTTATCCGAGGTAAAAGGTGTATTTTTTTCAGCTGATATGGCATCAGTTAATGCGTTCGGGCACGTGAGAGGTACAGCTCATGTGATGCTTTATGAACACCACGATTAAATTTACTTATTAGAATTTATTACTAATCATGGGATTCATCAGTTCGTAGATAGTTATGACAAAGCGTGCACATTTAATAATTGACGTGGTCATATTCAGTGTGACTTGAGACCGTTGCTGTGCGCCAGACATATTTCCTCCACCACCACGCCCACTAATTTATAATACAGCGTTCCTCTCCTCTTCAACAGGATCAGAATTGTTATATTTTAGACATAAATTGTTCTGAAAAGCTCGTGGGACGTGTAATGGCAAAAAACTTTCGAAAATATTCCCACAAATGTGACTAATTATGACATCAAGTGTGAAAGTAATATTTGTGTAAAACATTAGCAATGTATAATTCTTCTGTGGTGTAATACGTTTCTCGACATTGCAATCTTGATGTGTGTATGTCTGAATGGGGTCAGATACTGGTTTACAGAACCAGTTAATTGGTTATAGGTCCACCCCCGCGGTTAGGCTAGCGGCCGGCGCTTGGACACAGCAATTACTGTAAATTCAACATGATATCTGAGACTATGTTCCTTTTAATAAGTAAGCAGTGTATGGTTCCGACAGGTACTACTGGTATGGGTGGTCGGAGTGGCCCTGGTACTACTAGTGAAGGACACCCTCCTGGTACCTCGTCTACGAACACCATACAGCCGCCAGCCACGCCATCCACTATTGCCACCTGCACTCCCACCACCACAATTATCGCGGCCACTACTGTATATCATCATCGCTTTCCAGCTCCACCATCTCTAAAAGCCAACCTTTATCACCACCATCATTGTGGTCCATCGCCGCCATCTCCACCACCACCTCCCAGTATATTAAAAGTTGATCTCTTCAAAGCGTCTTTCACTACCCAAACTTTTATTAACAAAAGCAAAGAGACGCTGAAAAAAAAACGCCAAACACCTCCCATTGAGGTCATCTAATGTATTCTGCCAAACATAACGGGAACTTGTATATGTATATAGATGAGTGCATGTGTCGGGTTAGCAGTTGCCGCAGATGGCAACCTATTCAAACAAGGGTTCAGTCTAATTTAAATGAACCTTTCTTGTAGTTACTGGTTGACCATCAAACAATATCAGTTATAATCAGGTTCTAAGAAAATTAAGATAAAATTAATGTATGGAGAGATATTGAAAAAAGGAAAGATAAAGTGTTTGTGACGTTTATATTGATCTGGAGTGCGTGTATGTTATTGAAGGAGTTGTTCCACATCATTAAGTGTAAAGAAGTTGAAAGCTGCTTCTTCTTGATGATCAGTAAAAGACTGAATGCAATCCTTGTGATGAATATTGAAGGTCCAACAAATTTTACATTTAGAGAAACGAACAAAAGATAGTTTAGTGACTCAAGTCTGTGAAGGAGCATCTGTGGAATAGCGTCGAAGACTTTCCGACAGTCTTAGAAGATGCTGTTATCTCATGTTTTTCCCTTGTATGATCACTTGCATCATGACCAGGTTTGTCAGACAAGACATCTGACAATGTCATTCAACATTGATCCGTGTTTAAGCTTCGTCACAACATTTTGCTTGTTCTAGTGTTCCACTAGCCTAACTCCTCATAAATTTATCAAAGACTTTACAGGGAATTCATGTCAATGCTACAGGTCTACAGTTTGGTGTCTCGTTTTTATCCCTTTGCATATGTACTGTATAAGTATGACAGTTATTTTTCAGCTGTCTGGTAGTTCTTCCATCTCCAGTGAAGTATTGTTAAAAATACAGAGTAGAGCCTGTGCTGCATTCATTACTATAACTGAGGGAAATGGGCTTCTTCTGACCCTATTAGTTTCTTAAATTCAGTACGTCTAATTCCTCAAGCAGCTTCTTTACCTCATCAACTGTACTGTCCACTGCTTAGTCTCTCGCTCAAGATGTATTGTTCTCTGTCACATGCTCAGGTCCTGGCACCAACCATTCCTGAAAGTTTTGTTTTTTGTTTTTAGTACTTCACACATTTCGAAGGTGTGTGTGTGTGTGTGTGTGTGTGTGTGTGTGTGTGTGTGTGTGTGTGTGTGTGTGTGTGTGTGTGTGTGTGTGTGTGTGTGTGTGTGTGTGTGTGTGTGTGTGTGTGTGTGTGTGTGTGTGTGTGTGTGTGTGTGAGAGAGAGAGAGAGAGAGACTTGTCAGAGAAACAAACAGCATACGGGCAAAAGTGGGCGCCGTCAGATCCCACAACAAACCACAAACCTAGAACCATTCGCGCCTCCCATATACAACCCCCCTCCAGTCCACATACGCTCCACACTCAAACTTCCTCCAATATAAATACACTTCACACGCGAACCCACTCCAGTCTACATATATTCCACACTCAAATTCCTTACCACACATATACCTTTTTGCACACAAATTCCCTTCTGACATCACTGGTCTGAGGCGAGGCTTCTCCCCCATTAATTGCACTAAACTTTGACATGTGCTACATTAACAAAGTAATTATCAAGCGTGTCTGTGTCACACAACATCATACAATTTTTGAGATATTGAAGATGTCAATACGAGAGCAAAACGACAAAAGACAAACGACATCAAAGGCATGATATGAGCCCAAGATTTGATCAAGGTTAACATACAAAGTGACATAGCAGGACATAGCGGGACACAGCAGGACACAGCGGGACACAGCAGGACACAGTGGGACACTGTGGGAAAGTGCTACGTGCTCTCAACTAAAGTTCTACAAATTGGTCTCTGGCACTAATTCGTAATTATTTTCTGAATAAATTTTGAAAGAATGTACAACAAAAATATCTTGGAATCTCAATGTCAATTTTTTTAAGTGGCTTCTCGCTAGCGTGTAGAATATCCAAAGCTATATTTTGAATTATCAGTTTATCAATATGTGCAAAACACTAATCAAGAGTTCTCATTAAAAACTATCAGGAAAAGAAAACTGTGTTGTACCAACATAAGATGGATTAGTGCCAGGAACATCCAGATGTGTGTTCTACCCAGACCTTCATTTGGATCTACCTTGTGCTCGGGATTAATGTCCCCGCGGCCCGGTCTCTCACTAGGCGGCCCGGCCGGTGGTCACATCAACCGGGCTGTTAGACGCCGCTGATTGCAGTCTGACGCATGAATCACAGCCCGGTTGATCAGGTATCCTGTGGTTTTTATCAAGGTTTATCATATCGATCTTAACCTATTATAAATCATAATGTTTTCCTAATACGACTGAGTCATAAGTCTTAATGACAAGCAGTAACTCCAGAAACAAGCTCTGGGAAAATATAACAACATTGAATGACAATTTTACATGTATAAATAATTTCAGGACCAAGAGTGCTGCAAACCGGACAAGACAGCGCTGACCTGAGATATAAAATGCTGAAGAGATTGGAAGACATTAGTCCAGACCACGTCCGTAGAAAGTCGAGTATGTTTCACTCAAGGGGCGACAGCTTCAGTGTGTGTCTCACTCAAGGGGCGACAGCTTCAGTGTGTGTCACACTCAAGGGGCGACAGCTTCAGTGTGTGTCGCACTCAAGGGGCGACAGCTTCAGTGTGTGTCACACTCACGGGGCGACAGCTTCAGTGTGTGTCTCACTCAAGGGCGACAGCTTCAGTGTGTGTCACACTCAAGGGGCGACAGCTTCAGTGTGTGTCTCACTCAAGGGGCGACAGCTTCAGTTGTGTGTCACACTCAAGGGCGACAGCTTCAGTGTGTGTCACACTCAGGGGCGACAGCTTCAGTGTGTGTCGCACTCAAGGGGCGACAGCTTCAGTGTGTGTCACACTCAAGGGCGACAGCTTCAGTGTGTGTCACACTCAAGGGCGACAGCTTCAGTGTGTGTCACACTCAAGGGGCGACAGCTTCAGTGTGTGTCACACTCAAGGGGCACAGCTTCAGTGTGTGTCACACTCAAGGGGCGACAGCTTCAGTGTGTGTCTCACTCAAGGGGCAACAGCTTCAGTGTGTCACACTCAAGGGGCGACAGCTTCAGTGTGTGTCACACTCAAGGGGCAACAGCTTCAGTGTGTGTCACACTCAAGGGGCGACAGCTTCAGTGTGTGTCACACTCAAGGGGCGACAGCTTCAGTGTGTGTCTCACTCAAGGGGCGACAGCTTCAGTGTGTGTCACACTCAAGGGCGACAGCTTCAGTGTGTGTCTCACTCAAGGGGCGACAGCTTCAGTGTGTCGCACTCAGGGGCGACAGCTTCAGTGTGTGTCACACTCAAGGGGCGACAGCTTCAGTGTGTGTCTCACTCAAGGGGCACAGCTTCAGTGTGTCACACTCAAGGGGCGACAGCTTCAGTGTGTGTCTCACTCAAGGGGCGACAGCTTCAGTGTGTGTTCACTCAAGGGGCAACAGCTTCAGTGTGTGTCTCACTCAAGGGCGACAGCTTCAGTGTGTGTCACACTCAAGGGGCAACAGCTTCAGTGTGTGTCTCACTCAAGGGGCGACAGCTTCAGTGTGTGTCTCACTCAAGGGGCGACAGCTTCAGGTGTATCTCACTCAAGGGGCGACAACTTCAGTGTGTGTCACACTCAAGGGGCGACAGCTTCAGTGTGTGTCGCACTCAAGGGGCGACAGCTTCAGTGTGTGTCGCACTCAAGGGGCGACAGCTTCAGTGTGTGTCACACTCAAGGGGCGACAGCTTCAGTGTGTGTCTCACTCAAGGGGCGACAGCTTCAGTGTGTGTCACACTCAAGGGGCGACAGCTTCAGTGTGTGTCACACTCAAGGGGCGACAGCTTCAGTGTGTGTCACACTCAAGGGGCGACAGCTTCAGTGTGTGTCACACTCAAGGGGCGACAGCTTCAGTGTGTGTCACACTCAAGGGGCGACAGCTTCAGTGTGTGTCACACTCAAGGGGCGACAGCTTCAGTGTGTGTCACACTCAAGGGGCGACAGCTTCAGTGTGTGTCACACTCAAGGGCGACAGCTTCAGTGTGTGTCACACTCAAGGGGCGACAGCTTCAGTGTGTGTCTCACTCAAGGGGCGACAGCTTCAGTGTGTGTCTCACTCAAGGGGCGACAGCTTCAGTGTGTGTCTCACTCAAGGGGCGACAGCTTCAGTGTGTGTCACACTCAAGGGGCGACAGCTTCAGTGTGTGTCTCACTCAAGGGGCAACAGCTTCAGTGTGTCACACTCAAGGGGCGACAGCTTCAGTGTGTGTCTCACTCAAGGGGCGACAGCTTCAGTGTGTGTCACACTCAAGGGGCAACAGCTTCAGTGTGTCACACTCAAGGGGCGACAGCTTCAGTGTGTGTCACACTCAAGGGGCGACAGCTTCAGTGTGTGTCTCACTCAAGGGGCAACAGCTTCAGTGTGTGTCGCACTCAAGGGGCGACAGCTTCAGTGTGTGTCGCACTCAAGGGGCAACAGCTTCAGTGTGTGTCACACTCAAGGGGCGACAGCTTCAGTGTGTGTCACACTCAAGGGGCGACAGCTTCAGTGTGTGTCACACTCAAGGGGCGACAGCTTCAGTGTGTGTCACACTCAAGGGGCAACAGCTTCAGTGTGTCACACTCAAGGGGCGACAGCTTCAGTGTGTGTCTCACTCAAGGGGCAACAGCTTCAGTGTGTCACACTCAAGGGGCGACAGCTTCAGTGTGTGTCACACTCAAGGGGCAACAGCTTCAGTGTGTCACACTCAAGGGGCGACAGCTTCAGTGTGTGTCACACTCAAGGGCGACAGCTTCAGTGTGTGTCACACTCAAGGGGCGACAGCTTCAGTGTGTGTCACACTCAAGGGACGACAGCTTCAGTGTGTGTCACACTCAAGGGGCGACAGCTTCAGTGTGTGTCACACTCAAGGGCGACAGCTTCAGTGTGTGTCACACTCAAGGGGCGACAGCTTCAGTGTGTGTCACACTCAAGGGGCGACAGCTTCAGTGTGTGTCGCACTCAAGGGGCGACAGCTTCAGTGTGTGTCACACTCAAGGGGCGACAGCTTCAGTGTGTGTCACACTCAAGGGGCGACAGCTTCAGTGTGTGTCTCACTCAAGGGGCGACAGCTTCAGTGTGTGTCACACTCAAGGGGCGACAGCTTCAGTGTGTGTCACACTCAAGGGGCGACAGCTTCAGTGTGTGTCACACTCAAGGGGCGACAGCTTCAGTGTGTGTCACACTCAAGGGGCGACAGCTTCAGTGTGTGTCACACTCAAGGGGCGACAGCTTCAGTGTGTGTCACACTCAAGGGGCGACAGCTTCAGTGTGTGTCACACTCAAGGGGCGACAGCTTCAGTGTGTGTCACACTCAAGGGGCGACAGCTTCAGTGTGTGTCACACTCAAGGGGCGACAGCTTCAGTGTGTGTCACACTCAAGGGGCGACAGCTTCAGTGTGTGTCACACTCAAGGGGCGACAGCTTCAGTGTGTGTCACACTCAAGGGGCGACAGCTTCAGTGTGTGTCACACTCAAGGGGCGACAGCTTCAGTGTGTGTCACACTCAAGGGGCGACAGCTTCAGTGTGTGTCACACTCAAGGGGCGACAGCTTCAGTGTGTGTCACACTCAAGGGGCGACAGCTTCAGTGTGTGTCTCACTCAAGGGGCGACAGCTTCAGTGTGTGTCACACTCAAGGGGCGACAGCTTCAGTGTGTGTCACACTCAAGGGGCAACAGCTTCAGTGTGTGTCACACTCAAGGGGCAACAGCTTCAGTGTGTGTCTCACTCAAGGGGCGACAGCTTCAGTGTGTGTCTCACTCAAGGGGCAACAGCTTCAGTGTGTCACACTCAAGGGGCGACAGCTTCAGTGTGTGTCTCACTCAAGGGGCGACAGCTTCAGTGTGTGTCACACTCAAGGGGCGACAGCTTCAGTGTGTGTCTCACTCAAGGGGCGACAGCTTCAGTGTGTGTCACACTCAAGGGGCGACAGCTTCAGTGTGTGTCTCACTCAAGGGGCAACAGCTTCAGTGTGTCACACTCAAGGGGCGACAGCTTCAGTGTGTGTCTCACTCAAGGGGCGACAGCTTCAGTGTGTGTCACACTCAAGGGGCGACAGCTTCAGTGTGTGTCTCACTCAAGGGGCGACAGCTTCAGTGTGTGTCACACTCAAGGGGCGACAGCTTCAGTGTGTGTCACACTCAAGGGGCGACAGCTTCAGTGTGTGTCACACTCAAGGGGCGACAGCTTCAGTGTGTGTCACACTCAAGGGGCGACAGCTTCAGTGTGTGTCACACTCAAGGGGCGACAGCTTCAGTGTGTGTCACACTCAAGGGGCGACAGCTTCAGTGTGTGTCACACTCAAGGGGCGACAGCTTCAGTGTGTGTCACACTCAAGGGGCGACAGCTTCAGTGTGTGTCACACTCAAGGGGCGACAGCTTCAGTGTGTGTCTCACTCAAGGGGCAACAGCTTCAGTGTGTCACACTCAAGGGGCGACAGCTTCAGTGTGTGTCTCACTCAAGGGGCGACAGCTTCAGTGTGTGTCTCACTCAAGGGGCGACAGCTTCAGTGTGTGTCTCACTCAAGGGGCGACAGCTTCAGTGTGTGTCACACTCAAGGGGCGACAGCTTCAGTGTGTGTCACACTCAAGGGGCGACAGCTTCAGTGTGTGTCTCACTCAAGGGGCGACAGCTTCAGTGTGTGTCACACTCAAGGGGCGACAGCTTCAGTGTGTGTCTCACTCAAGGGGCGACAGCTTCAGTGAGTGTCACACTCAAGGGGCGACAGCTTCAGTGTGTGTCACACTCAAGGGGCGACAGCTTCAGTGTGTGTCTCACTCAAGGGGCGACAGCTTCAGTGTGTCACACTCAAGGGGCGACAGCTTCAGTGTGTGTCTCACTCAAGGGGCGACAGCTTCAGTGTGTGTCTCACTCAAGGGGCGACAGCTTCAGTGTGTGTCTCACTCAAGGGGCGACAGCTTCAGTGTGTGTCACACTCAAGGGGCAACAGCTTCAGTGTGTGTCACACTCAAGGGGCGACAGCTTCAGTGTGTGTCTCACTCAAGGGGCGACAGCTTCAGTGTGTGTCTCACTCAAGGGGCGACAGCTTCAGTGTGTGTCTCACTCAAGGGGCAACAGCTTCAGTGTGTGTCACACTCAAGGGGCAACAGCTTCAGTGTGTGTCACACTCAAGGGGCAACAGCTTCAGTGTGTGTCACACTCAAGGGGCAACAGCTTCAGTGTGTGTCACACTCAAGGGGCAACAGCTTCAGTGTGTGTCTCACTCAAGGGGCGACAGCTTCAGTGAGTGTCTCACTCAAGGGGCGACAGCTTCAGTGTGTGTCACACTCAAGGGCGACAGCTTCAGTGTGTGTCTCACTCAAGGGGCAACAGCTTCAGTGTGTGTCTCACTCAAGGGGCGACAGCTTCAGTGAGTGTCTCACTCAAGGGGCGACAGCTTCAGTGTGTGTCTCACTCAAGGGGCGACAGCTTCAGTGTGTGTCACACTCAAGGGGCGACAGCTTCAGTGTGTGTCTCACTCAAGGGGCGACAGCTTCAGTGTGTGTCACACTCAAGGGGCGACAGCTTCAGTGTGTGTCACACTCAAGGGGCGACAGCTTCAGTGTGTGTCACACTCAAGGGGCAACAGCTTCCAGCTCAACAAACCCCAGTGTAGAAGAGAAAACTGATTGTCCTTCATCCAAGAGGGTCATCAACCCAAAGAACCGCCTACCCGCCAAAGACGTAAATGTTAAGACAGTTCAAAATCCAGTTGAAAAAAAAAATCGCTGGAAAATAAGGGCGGGGGGGGGGACCTTTGACAAGCCGTCGGCTTCCTGTCCCCGTCGAGGATAATATATATATCCAGTGGTGTGTGTAGGTGCTGCTGAAATACTCATCCAATGGGCTAAGTGGATACAGTCGCTCTCTTACACAAACATAAGCACACTCATTCATAGAGTGTGACACATGAACACACACACTGCCAACCCTCACGTCACACTCAAGGAAGTGTGGCAAACATTAGCTCATACTGGTCCCCGCGCGCCAGCAAGAGCTCCAGCATACACGGGTTACACATCATCAGGAAGTTCACGCAATTTGCTTATAGAACTTGACCTTGATCATTGGTATTTGGGGAGAGAGAAAAGGCGGGGGAGGGGTTAGGCAGCGAGAGAGGGAAGGGGGAAATATGTTGTGTGCCATAAAACAGTAATATAGTGTGAATGATTCTGGTACTTCCAG
>WNGS01092210.1:6636668-6653653 GCA_020271785.1 Procambarus virginalis
TCTCTCTCTCCTCTCTCTACTCTCTCCTCTCTCTCTCTATCTATCTATCTATCTATGAGAGAGAGAGAGAGAGAGACAGAGGCAGACAGACACAGACAGACACAGACAGACACAGACAGAGACACAGACGACGACAACGACAGACAGAGTGGAGTAAGAGGGGATGCAAAATAAACATTTGGACATTAAAAGCGAGCCAGCCCACCTCTGGACATGCAGGTAAGGTAAACGCTGCGTCTAATTTTAAAGACAGATAAAGAGAGAGAGAGAGGCAGCAAGGAAGAAGTTCGTGGTGAAGACCTTATAAGGCAACCCTGGTGTGTATGAATTCACACACTCACAACCGTAAATCCCGCCCGACGCGGGTACCATATGGTAGGCTGTGGTAGGCTGTGGTAGGATATGACAGGATGCTATAGGATGTAACAAGACCTAAGATTTCGGTCATACATCTTGGTGTTTGCTGATTTATTGGAACCTTAGGACTACGAATCCCGAGCGCTGTCCACTCAGCCGTCAGGCTATCCAAACATCTTCATCTACCCAATCTCCCAATCTTTATGTACCCAATCCGAACATCTTTACCACTGTGATCATTGCTGTTTTCTTATATGTGCTGTAATCTGCTGTATGGTGTCTATTAATCTTGTTTAAATTACCAATCAAGCTGTCAATGTAATCATCAGAGCTTTAATATACATGTGCTTTAATATACTTACTAATCTCTCTCGTCTCATTTTTTTTCTTGCAAATGTATTTATTATCATTTTACTAATTCTGCTAGAATTTACCTACTTAAAATTATCTGTTAGATTAAGGACCTGCCCGAAACGCTGCGCGTACTAGTGGCTTTACAAGATTGTAAATACTGTACTATGTATTCTCACAAACCCAATGTACCTTCTTGTATATAAATAAATAAATAAATAACTCTTCCTTGGACGTAAATTCCTTGACTAACTCATTAGTTACGTTATGCAATGGGAACCAACATGCGATGGCTGCGAGGATAGCCAGAATAAGGTTAGGATAACTAAGCTGGAAAACGTTGAGGACAGGATAAGGTGATATAAGGCCAGATAAAAAGTAATATAAGGCCATGATATTATAGGGTATGATCCGGGCAAGGGTAGAGGATGAGGGGGCTAGGGTGGGTTAAGGCGCAGCTGAGACATAAACATAGGGTTGGGTAATGTGCAGGGTGTGAAACTAGGATAGTAAATACCAAGATCCAATAGGGAAGAATTTACTCGGGATAAAGCCCAAGGATGACACTAACATGACGCATGCTCAGGTTAAAATGCGGGGGAGTGGAGGGGGGAGCAGGATGTAAATAGGCAGTGTAGGAAAAAATAGATTGGACAAAATCTGAACATGGTTAGAGGTAACAAGATTAAACTAACGAGGATAAGGTGAAGCAAAGTAGAGTAAGAAAAGAAACGAAACGGACAAGTGGGAGGAGAGAGAGAGAGAGAGAGAGAGAGAGAGAGAGAGAGAGAGAGAGAGAAGAGAGAGAGAGAGAGAGAGAGAGAGAGAGAGAGAGAGAGAGTGTATTCACCTATTTGTTCTGCTCTGTTGAGCATAACAAATAGGATTGTTCAGGGTTGAGCTCTGCTCTTTCGGCCCTCCTCTCAATCAATCAACTGTAACTAACTACTAGCTAATGTTTTCATACACACACACACACACACCCAAGAAGCAGCTCCGTAATAGCTGTCTAACTCCCAGGTACCTATTTACTGCTAGGTAACAGGGGCATAGGGTGAAAGAAACTCTGCCCAATGCTTCTCTCTGGCGCCCGGGATCGAATCCGGGACCACAGGATCACGTGCCCAGCGTGCTGTCCGCTCGGCCGACCGGCCGGTGTGTGTGTGTGTGTGTGTGTGTGTGTGTGTGTGTGTGTGTGTGTGTGTGTGTGTGTGTGTGTGTGTGTGTGTGTGTGTGTGTGTGTGTGTGTGTACTCACCTAGTTGTACTCACTTAGTTGTGCTTGCGAGGGTTGAGCTCTGGCTCTTTGGTCTTTGTGTGTGTGTGTGTGTGTGTGATCGAAGATGATCCCATGCTGGTTTTTTGGCGGGATAGCTAGGTGGCTGGGCAAACCGGTAGGGTTAGTGCTCTTTGATTTGTTAGTTGGCTGGATAGCTAACTTGCTGACTGTTTCACTGGTTGATTGGCTTGTTGACTTTCTACCTATGTGGCTGGTTGGCTGGCAGGCTCGGTAGTAACTGGTTGACTGGGTTGACCTTGACAGACTGGCCCAGGTGACCCGGGGACTGTGATGACCCCGTCATGCGAGGCTGGGGGACCCGGCCTCGCCACACAATAACATAATTGTCCAATTCTCATTTCCTGAAACAATAGCGGTGATGGGAAGGAAGGAGGGAGAGGGAAGGGGAGAGGAGGGAGCGAGTGAGGGGAGAGGGAGGGAATGAAAGATGCTCGTCAACTCGTACTCTAGTCTAGAGAGTATTTTTCCTAACTATCTTGAGGTTATCTTCAGATGATTTCGGAGCTTAGCGTCCCGCGGCCCGGTCCTCGATCAGGGCCTCCTTTTGTTACACACACCCCAAGGAAGCAGCCCATAACAGCTGTCTAACTCCCAGGTACCTATTTACTGCTAGGTAACAGGGGCATCAGGGTGAAAGAAACATTTGCCCATTTGTTTCCGCCTCCACGGGGGTCGAACCCGGAACCTCAGAGCTACGAATCCGAAGCGCTGTCCACCCAGCTGTCAGGCTATGTGGACTATCGTACATATATTGACGTATGGACAATTAGATACTAGAATTTGCTATTTGTTGTTGTTAAAGATTCGCTACCTGGAGCAAAAGTTCCAAGTAGCACAGGCTATGGTGAGCCCGTAGTAATTTGCTACCATTCGATTTATAGAATCCAGAAAAAATCAGCAGAAAATTAACTTAAATACTGCTTTGCCCAGTATAGCACATATATGTGCTATATTAGGCCTCAGAAAGCGTGTATTGTGCCTAAAATGGTTAGGTTAGGTTAGATTAGCTTAGGGTTATGTTAGGTTAGGTTAGGTTATATTAGCAACATAAATACAAAACCTTTTCCGGTTTGTCCGAGTGTAATAGAACCAAATTCTGTGTTCTAATTGTCCATTACATCAATATACTGTATATGTATACGATGGTCCACATCGTTACTATAATTAGCATCTAAACAGGCGGAAGTTCTGCAGCAGTAGTGCTGTAACGGCATAGTGTTACAGCATCATAATACAGCAACTTAGCAGACTGTTACCGTGTACCGTGTACCGTAACGCTCCATCCTCGGTACAGTGTGTCATTGTTACTGGTACAGTGTGTCATCGTTACTGGTACAGTGTGTCATCGTTACTGGTACAGTGTGTCATCGTTACTGGTACAGTGTGTCATCGTTACTGGTACAGTGTATCATCGTTACTGGTACAGTGTGTCATCGTTACTGGTACAGTGTGTCATCGTTACTGGTACAGTGTGTCATCGTTACTGGTACAGTGTGTCATCGTTACTGGTACAGTGTATCATCGTTACTGGTACAGTGTGTCATCGTTACTGGTACAGTGTGTCATCGTTACTGGTACAGTGTGTCATCGTTACTGGTGCAGTGTGTCATCGTTACTGGTACAGTGTGTCATCGTTACTGGTACAGTGTGTCATCGTTACTGGTACAGTGTGTCATCGTTACTGGTACAGCGTGTCATCGTTACTGGTACAGTGTGTCATCGTTACTGGTACAGTGTGTCATCGTTACTGGTACAGCGTGTCATCGTTACTGGTACAGCGTGTCATCGTTACTGACCTGTCACTCACTACCTGGGACGTGAGGTCAAACTCCTTACTGTGAGTTGAGAGCTGTGAGTAAGCTGCCCCTTACTCTACCTCCCAGGCGATCAGTTAACTATTCTGACGCTCAAATTCTTTGTCGAATCTGAGTTTGAAATCGTGGATGGAGGTGGCTTCCCCAACCTCTTCTCTCCGAGCAGTCCACTTGTTAACTATTCATACAAGGGCCGACGATTTTCTAGCAGCTCTTTGACTGATTTTCGTTTCCAAGTTCCACTTCTGTCTTCTTGTCAGACATTCTTTTACGTTAAATATGCTGTTATTTTCAACTTCCTCTATTCCATACAAATTACTATCGAGTATGTTGTGATCATATTCACTTTATTTCTTCTCTTTTTCTGGGCTTGTGAGATTTAGTGCCCTCATTTTGTAGCTTAATTCTCTTAGTTTTGGCACTAATCTTCTTGCTGAGCTGTGAATGTTTTATATATCTGTTTTGTAGTTTACTAGATGCGGATCCCAGGCCGGTAGTCATGTGTAGCAGGGTACAACCCCGCCGGCCACCCTTCCTCCACCCTGGTACAACCCAGCCTGCCACCCTTCCTCCACCCTGGTACAACCCAGCCTGCCACCCTTCCTCCACCCTGGTACAGGTCAGCCTGCCACCCTTCCTCCACCCTGGTACAACCCAGCCTGCCACCCTTCCTCCACCCTGGTACAGGTCAGCCTGCCACCCTTCCTCCACCCTGGTACAGGTCAGCCGGCCACCCTTCCTCCACCCTGGTACAGGTCAGCCGGCCACCCTTCCTCCACCCTGGTACAGGTCAGCCTGCCACCCTTCCTCCACCCTGGTACAGGTCAGCCTGCCACCCTTCCTCCACCCTGGTACAGGTCAGCCTGCCACCCTTCCTCCACCCTGGTACAGGTCAGCCGGCCACCCTTCCTCCACCCTGGTACAGGTCAGCCGGCCACCCTTCCTCCACCCTGGTACAACCCAGCCTGCCACCCTTCCTCCACCCTGGTACAGGTCAGCCTGCCACCCTTCCTCCACCCTGGTACAGGTCAGCCTGCCACCCTTCCTCCACCCTGGTACAGGTCAGCCTGCCACCCTTCCTCCACCCTGGTACAGGTCAGCCTGCCACCCTTCCTCCACCCTGGTACAGGTCAGCCGGCCACCCTTCCTCCACCCTGGTACAACCCAGCCTGCCACCCTTCCTCCACCCTGGTACAGGTCAGCCTGCCACCCTTCCTCCACCCTGGTACAGGTCAGCCTGCCACCCTTCCTCCACCCTGGTACAGGTCAGCCTGCCACCCTTCCTCCACCCTGGTACAGGTCAGCCTGCCACCCTTCCTCCACCCTGGTACAGGTCAGCCGGCCACCCTTCCTCCACCCTGGTACAACCCAGCCTGCCACCCTTCCTCCACCCTGGTACAGGTCAGCCGGCCACCCTTCCTCCACCCTGGTACAACCCAGCCTGCCACCCTTCCTCCTTTCCTGTCAACAGCAGGAGCAGGTAGCACCGACTCCTGTGTGTTGTGTGACTCTGGTCTTAGTGAAGAAGCAGACAGAGCAGCAGTATTAACGTGCAATAACCCCTAAACACACACTAATAGTCTACGCGTGTTTAACTGAGACAGCAGAACATGCAGACTCCCCAGCAGCGTGTGTGTTGAGCAAGCGCACGTTCTCACTGTTTAAGTCGGTATATATATATATATATGTATACACGACACGAACACAGCAGGCCAGGAACGACGAAGGAAAAATAACAGGAAAGCACGCACGCAAGGCGCGGAGAACCAATCTCCAAGAACGACAAAAAATCCAAACGTAGAGGATTTAATAGCGATTCAAAAACGTGTAAATTCCAGTGGTTATAAAATCTCCGGAGTGAAGTAATCATGCCACAGCCCGAGACACACCAATCACAGTTCACGGATCAAAATCTGAAATGAAGCCGTTAAAGCCTTGCTATAAATATCATAATATTTTGTTCTGGGTGCTGAATGAAGCAGTTACAGGAGCTCAATTAACAAGTTATGGGTGTTAATATTAACTACCTGCAGGTGAAGACCCTCCCAAAATACACCAAAAAACTGGCAAGAATATTCGCCATGTATCGCATCACTGCTCACGAAAATATTCACTCGCTCCTCTGACTCATGCCCTAATTAAATGGAATATTTTTTTTGTATCTTTAGACCAGTAAACTGTGAGCTAACATGGATACCTGGGATACGTTGTTAACTAATTCCTCACGGAAGATCATGACTAAGAAGTCAATATTTACCGACTTATTTTCGTTATATAAGCAATCAACTAGACGCCAGATCACAGGAAATGGTAATTGAACACCATATGTAATCATTTACGTGATTGTTTACTAACCTTCAATTCGCTTCTTTCAGATATTAGACCCTGGAAACGGCCACAATTACAGTAACAAAAAATAAATTATTAAGATTTGTGAAACAAAACACGGGATAATATTCTAATAAAATGATCACAAATTTAGACTATAACAAGATTATATCCTTGCCCATTTGATATGTTTAAAAAAAATTAACTTTGCTGATTTTTCGTAGGATTTGGTATGTCGTTATCATATCCCTCCAGATTCTGTTTTTTCTTCAGTAGGGTAAAGTGAAATTCTCCCCCAGCTTTTCACTATATGTATGCGTGTGTATTCACCCACTTGTACAGTCGAGGAAACGCATTCTTTTACCCCAGTTTCTTGGAAAGTGCAAAATGACAAGGCCATATTTGTTGTTGTCGTAGTATTGGATTAGATTGTGAATGAATAGGCGCTTTGTAACACACGACTCACAACTGATGACGTTCGAACACTTCCAGAACAAGTGCTTCGCAGCATATATATATATATATATATATATATATATATATATATATATATATATATATATAATATATATATTAGTATATTTTGGTAGCAGTCTTTCCTGTAGACATATGTTATTAAATATGACCGAAAAAGTAAGATTAATAATTCTAACACGAATTTTCTCAATTTTCCTTATGTTTGTTTTTACTGATGACGGTAAATTAAAAATCAATTCTCCAAAATTCATTCTAAATTTCTTAGTCTGACGCGACACTTGAGCGCGTTTCGTAAAACTTATTACATTTTCAAAGACTTTAGTTACACACACACAGAACAACTATAACTGAACAGAGTTTAAATACCTGCATTTGGGTGAGGTGACATGTTACAATGGTTTGGGGTGAGGTGAGAACAAACACAGAACACGAAACAATGGGTATAAGGGAAGAATAGATCTGTAGCTGCAGAAGGCCTATTGGCCCGTATTTCTTGATGTTTCTATATTGGAGCGGAGTCTTGAAGTGGGTAGAATATAGTAGTGCGTTAATTGGCTGTTGATTGCTGGTGTTGACTTCTTGATGTGTAGTGCCTCGCAGATGTCAAGCCGCCTGTTGTCGCTGTATCTATCAATGATTTCTGTGTTGTTTGTTAAGATTTCTCTGGTGATGGTTGGTTGTGNGCGGGGCAAGTAGCACGGGCTATGGTGAGCCCGTAACTAACCTGGCACAGGAGCGGGACAAGTAGCACGGCTATGATGAGCCCGTAGTGGACTTACCAGGCACAGGAGCGGGCTGAATGTGCTGTGTGTGCTACAGGATTGATGATTGATAAAAATTAAGCCATCCAAGAGGTGGCACGGGCATGAATAGCTCGTAAGTGCTACAGGTTAGGTTGGGACAATGTAGCACATCAGTTAAGTGACGTGTGAACGCTCGCAAGGACGGGCTGGGTTACAATGGCGTTGTTTTCTTATATTTATATATACAAGAGTTCTTACATTCTTGTTTACGGGCTCACCATAGCCCGTGCTACATGGACACTTCGTTCTGAGTAGCTAAATCTGAAACAACAACATTCGTGTATAGCCACTATGGGGGCCTCGTAGCCTGGTGGATAGCGCGCAGGACTCGTAATTCTGTGGCGCGGGTTCGATTCCCGCACGAGGCAGAAACAAATGGGCAAAGTTTCTTTCACCCTGAATGCCCCTGTTACCTAGCAGTAAATAGGTACCTGGGAGTTAGTCAGCTGTCTCGGGCTGCTTCCTGGGGGTGTGTGTTGTGGTGTGGAAAAAAAGTAGTTAGTAAACAGTTGATTGACAGTCGAAAGAGCAAAGCTCAACCCCCGCAAACACAACTAGGTGAATACAACTTAGGTGAATACCAGCAAGCGTAGCGTTTCGGGCAGGTCCTTAAGCCTATATTCCCTGGAACACGACCCGCCAAATTGTTTAGCAACCTGGTACCCATTTACTGCTGGGTGAACAGAGGCTACAGTTAAGGCTTGGCGCTTAAATCATTGTTAATAATAAGGATTGAAAAAATAATAAATAAGGATTGAAGTAAATCCTCCTCGGCCAGGATACGAACCCAGACCAAAGCGCTTGCGAAACGCCAGACGAGTGTGTTACCACTTCGCCACGGGGGACTACGTGGGACTATATAATCACGTTTTCTTTAATTATCTCCATCTCCGTTTTCTGCGCGGCGCGGAATGATTGATGGATATTTTCTACCAGAGACGTGCTAATTAAGTTACAATGCTGACCAGCATATCTAAATTTCGTCTGCATTCGCCAAATTGTGTTTGAGAGTTGAACTTTAGCTCTAGGGTTCCCCCTCTCAATCAACTGGTGTTAAGCCTTTTGGTCTGTCAAAGCTACACGTGGAGCTAAAGTCTTGGAGGAAGACCCCAGACACATTTATGTCACATGACAAAACTACGAGGGTCCTCTTGTATGTACACAGGTCGACTGAAAATTGAGAGACAGGAACCAAGAGCTGAAGTTCAAACCTCGCAAGCACAACTAGGAGACCTGGAACTTAAAGAACAAGAGGTCATAGATATAAACTAGCTAAACACAGATGCCGAAGAAATATAAGAAAATTCACTTTCGCGAACAGAGTGGTAGACGGTTGGAACAAGTTAGGGGAGAAGGTGGTGGAGGCCAAGACCGTCAGTAGTTTCAAAGCGTTATATGACAAAGAGTGCTGGGAAGACGGGACACCACGAGCATAGCTCCCATTCTGTAACTACACTTAGGTAATTACAACACATATGTAAGTGAGCACTTTCTTAAATACAATCAACACCTCACACCTGTCATACAGGTGTGTCCATGTTGGGGACAGGAAGCCGGTAGGTAGGCTTATCAGGGTAACAAAAGCCAAGGGCGTGACGGTGGTGCAGTCAGCCATCCAGCTACTGGACACAAGCAACTAGACTTAACTTGACTGAGCGTGTCCCGGGAACAGCAGCACTGTGCCAGCCTCACACACCTGCCCACACACCTGCCAACACACCTGCCCACATCCAAGCACACATACACACACAGCTATAAAGGTGTCAAACATATAAACACTACCATGACAACATTAGCAAATAATCTCTAGAACAATGCCAGGAATGTGAACCCTTTCCAACAGGTGGTGTCATGCCAGCGTCAGGTGGTACACCTTCACCAGGTGTCATGCCAGCGTCAGGTGGTACACCTTCACCAGGTGCCATGCCAGCGTCAGGTGGTACACCTTCACCAGGTGTCATGCCAGCGTCAGGTGGTACACATTCACCAGGTGTCATGTCAGCGTCAGGTGGTACACATTCACCAGGTGTCATGCCAGCGTCAGGTGGTACACCTTCACCAGGTGTCATGCCAGCGTCAGGTGGTACACCTTCACCAGGTGTCATGCCAGCGTCAGGTGGTACACATTCACCAGGTGTCATGCCAGCGTCAGGTGGTACACATTCACCAGGTGTCATGCCAGCGTAAGGTGGTACACATTCACCAGGTGTCATGCCAGCGTCAGGTGGTACACCTTCACCAGGTGTCATGCCAGCGTCAGGTGGTACACCTTCACCAGGTGTCATGCCAGCGTCAGGTGGTACACATTCACCAGGTGTCATGCCAGCGTCAGGTGGTACACATTCACCAGGTGCCATGCCAGCGTCAGGTGGTACACCTTCACCAGGTGCCATGCCAGCGTCAGGTGGTACACCTTCACCAGGTGTCATGCCAGCGTCAGGTGGTACACCTTCACCAGGTGTCATGCCAGCGTCAGGTGGTACACATTCACCAGGTGTCATGCCAGCGTCAGGTGGTACACCTTCACCAGGTGGTACACCTTCACCAGGTGTCATGCCAGCGTCAGGTGGTACACATTCACCAGGTGGTACACCTTCACCAGGTGTCATGCCAGCGTCAGGTGGTACACCTTCACCAGGTGCCATGCCAGCGTCAGGTGGTACACCTTCACCAGGTGTCATGCCAGCGTCAGGTGGTACACCTTCACCAGGTGCCATGCCAGCGTCAGGTGGTACACATTCACCAGGTGTCATGCCAGCGTCAGGTGGTACACCTTCACCAGGTGTCATGCCAGCGTCAGGTGGTACACATTCACCAGGTGTCATGCCAGCGTCAGGTGGTACACCTTCACCAGGTGTCATGCCAGCGTCAGGTGGTACACATTCACCAGGTGTCATGCCAGCGTCAGGTGGTACACCTTCACCAGGTGTCATGCCAGCGTCAGGTGGTACACCTTCACCAGGTGGTACACCTTCACCAGGTGTCATGCCAGCGTCAGGTGGTACACCTTCACCAGGTGCCATGCCAGCGTCAGGTGGTACACCTTCACCAGGTGTCATGCCAGCGTCAGGTGGTACACCTTCACCAGGTGCCATGCCAGCGTCAGGTGGTACACATTCACCAGGTGTCATGCCAGCGTCAGGTGGTACACCTTCACCAGGTGTCATGCCAGCGTCAGGTGGTACACCTTCACCAGGTGTCATGCCAGCGTCAGGTGGTACACCTTCACCAGGTGCCATGCCAGCGTCAGGTGGTACACCTTCACCAGGTGTCATGCCAGCGTCAGGTGGTACACATTCACCAGGTGTCATGTCAGCGTCAGGTGGTACACATTCACCAGGTGCCATGCCAGCGTCAGGTGGTACACCTTCACCAGGTGCCATGCCAGCGTCAGGTGGTACACCTTCACCAGGTGTCATGCCAGCGTCAGGTGGTACACCTTCACCAGGTGTCATGCCAGCGTCAGGTGGTACACATTCACCAGGTGTCATGTCAGCGTCAGGTGGTACACATTCACCAGGTGTCATGCCAGCGTCAGGTGGTACACATTCACCAGGTGTCATGCCAGCGTCAGGTGGTACACATTCACCAGGTGGTACACCTTTACCAGGTGGTACACCTTCACCAGGTGGTACACCTTCACCAGGTGGTACACCTTCACCAGGTGGTACACCTTCACCAGGTGGTACACCTTCACCAGGTGGTACACCTTCACCAGGTGGTACACCTTCACCAGGTGGTACACCTTCACCAGGTGGTACACCTTCACCAGGTGGTACACCTTCACCAGGTGGTACACCTTCACCAGGTGGTACACCTTCACCAGGTGGTACACCTTCACCAGGTGGTACACCTTCACCAGGTGGTACACCTTCACCAGGTGGTACACCTTCACCAGGTGGTACACCTTCACCAGGTGGTACACCTTCACCAGGTGGTACACCTTCACCAGGTGGTACACCTTCACCAGGTGGTACACCTTCACCAGGTGTCATACATGTAATCACTCTCATTATATCAACTGAAAAACAAATCCAGGAATTCACCTCAACGCTTTTAATTGTTCATCAACACATACAGCAGATGACTCTCGATGCTGTACTGGGACAGAGTCTTCCCTTCTCTAGGCTCAACTTAAGTCTTATTAGCTTCCCTGAAGCACGATCCGCCAATCGGTTTTACAACCAGGTCCCCCAGTTACTGCCGGTGAACAGGGACAGACAGTTAAGGATCGGAGCCCAGTCAATCTTTCTTCTCCTAGGGCTCGAACCCAACCCAGAACCCAAGGCATGGCTATGTTCGTTATGAGGGGTGGTACGAATACGAACTTTAACCCCCCCCCCCCTGTGCTGGACGGTAAAGCGACGGCCTTGCTTCATGCAGGTCGGCGTTCAATCCCCGACCGTCCACAAGTGGTTGGGCACTATTCCTTCCCCCCGCCCCATTCCAAATCCTTATCCTGACCCCCTTCCCAGTGCTATATAGTCGTAATGGCTTAGCGCTTTCCCCTCTAATAGTTCCCTTCCCTTGTAGCTAACCCTGTTAGCAGGTAACGACGCGTTATTATGAGCTAATGGTCCGCGGCTCGTCCGCTCTGTGATTGGTCCAGACTGGTGGACTCATGGGGGGGTGGGCGGAGTTAAGAGGCTAACCCGTTTCCGGATTTGTCACGTCTAAGACCAATAATTTTGAGATTTGACAGTCTGAAATTATTTCACAGATTGAGCTGGACTGAGATTATATGAACATAACACAGGCCTGAGGACTGGGATGAATTCATAGTGAGTCGAACTTGTTTGAGAACTTAGGTAGAATCATGATTCTACCTAAGTTGATCTGGTCTGAGATTAATAATCGCGAATCACCTTCACTTACATAACTTACAATCACAGAACAATTCCCGTGACACAACCCACACACACACACACACACACACACACACACACACACCACACACACACACACACACACACACCACACACACACACACACACACACACACACGCACACGCGAAAGGTGAGTACACTAGGTGAGTACACACACACAGTTTCAAATGTAGATATGATAGAGCCCAATAGACTCAGGAACCTGTACACAGTTGACTGACAGTTGAGAGGCAGGACCAAAGAGCCACAGCTCAACCCCCGCAAGTACAACTAAGCGAATACAACTAGGTGAATAATTTTGAGAAGAAAAACCATTGCTTGAGTGACAATTGAATCACCAGTGACAGTGAGAGAGCGCAATTACAGGGGGTTACATGGGCCAGGCGGGTACATAGGCCAGCGGGTACATGGACGAAGCGGGTACATGGGGCGTGGAGTCCTGTAAGGCAGGAGAGAGTGGCACTGTTGCCAACATAAACCACTGAGGGCTGAGGTTCCCCTGGCACACATATATATATATATTCTGATTCATATATTCAAGGCGGGGCCAGATTGTCGCTGGAGAATTAGACTCGGCGTCTTTGTATCCTCAAACACAAGTCTAGTTTATTACCTTTTGGCTTGTGTTATATAATTCCTAATTACCCGCGGCTTAATAGCCTTTACAAAGTGTTTCATCACAAATCATTTTTAATTCGTTTCTGTCGGGGACAGGAAGCCTTCGCCATAAGCCTGTGTGTACATATATAATTTCGGCGTGTATGAAGGACACGCTCTACCCCCTTAGGAGGGTCAAACTATTGACCCTCCTCAGGATGCAACCCTATAGTAGTTGCCTAACTCCCGGGTACCTATTTGCTGCTAGGTGAACAGACGCATTAGATGAAAAAAAATGTGCCCAGCTATTTCTGTCCCGGCCGGGATTCGAACCCAGAATTCGCAATTGTGAGTCGAGACCGAACCCAATTGTACTACCGTCCCGGTAGTACATGTATGTACTAGTACTAGTCTCTGACTGTAAATTATTAATATTTTCGAATTAATCCGAATGGCCCAGTTTAGTTTTAATTGTTTTTTTGAGAATCAGCTGGACAGAAATACACCAAACAAAATAACACAATTAACTCAGGGATGGAAAAGTGAGGAGTATCAGAATGTAAATGCACTCACAGAAACTAAACTGTCAGGATCCATAAGCCATGTGGTACCCCCCCCCTCCCCCTGAGGGCAGCAACATAATATGGACGAAGAAACTGGATATCTGAGGAAGTTAACCCGAGTTGTAAAGGGTTTAGTGAACACTTACCTGGAACAACAATGCTAGAGCTAAATATAGAAGTCAGCAATATGTAACCTTCACAAAAATGAGAGAAGCCATAGACAGGATTATGACTGAAACAACAAGTCTGATACAAAAATTATAGACAGTGATGAATCAATTGCAAGTGTAAATGAATCATGACTCTTTATAATAGGTGAACTATTACTAACTATAGCAAGATGGGCTAGGAAAACTTACATACTCACTGGGCCATAACTACACCAAGACCAAACTATTGAAGGCAGTAATATATGTTCTAAGCCAACATGTTGAGGGACTCACAAAAATGAGTAATGATGAGCCAGCTAAACTTGACGAAATCATCATTCTAGAATAGGACATAACAAATGTCAATTTCAAATTCCTCTTTGGAAATAGGTAATAAAAAGATGAAAATGCTAAGGCAGTATAAAACTGGCACTTGCAAGGGCCATGAGGACAAAGAGATGGGCCAAGAGGACAAAGAGTTGGGCCAAGAGGACAAAGAGGTGGGTCCTGAAGACAACGAGGAGGGACCATGAGGACAAAGAGATGGGCCAAGAGGACAAAGAGGTGGGCCAAGAGGACAAAGAGGTGGGCCAAGAGGACAAAGAGGTGGGCCAAGAGGACAACGAGGGGGGGCCCATGAGCATACAGTGAGGGAAGGCCAACATCCTATAACATCACAACCACAACTTTCTACATCACACAGCCATACAAGATTCTAAGAATTCAAAGGGAACTGACCCTGTCCTAAGGGAGGAGATCCCCCACAAAGGAATGGATTAGGAACGACTACATAATTTGTAATATCATCTATTCTCTATCCATGGTTAGGATAAGGTTAAGGTTACTTTTGGTTAAGGTTTGGTTAGGTTAGGAGTAGGTTAGGTTTCATTACGCTTGGTCACATTAATACGATGTATTATTGATGATTAAGTGAAATATAAATAAATATAAATAAATATGTTTATTCAGGAAAGGTACATACATAGAGAGATTTTACATAAGTTGATCGATTTATAGATAGAGCTAGTACATACAATGCCTAAAGCCACTATTACGCAATGCGTTTCGGGCAAAATATGGAATTCAAAAACTATTTCAGTGTGCCTGAAAATTCCGTTTACAGAAAATCAAATCCTACAAAGAAAACGTCTTCAGCATACACTTTATATATTTTAAACCAATGATTTATTTTACAATAAAATTATAACTTTGCGAATAATCTCTGTTTACGACAAAGGTTCATTTGCCAGTTTACATGTAGACTGTTACTAGAACTGTAATATGCTTTCAGACCATCACAAATATCTAGATAACTACCCAGGTGGTTTGAGGGTGGGTGTGGTTTCTCATGGTAATGGCTTTGATCTGAAGACAGGCTCCCAATTAGACAGAGAAGCAACGGTTTGAAACGTGATTGGCGACATAAAAATAGAATATACCAACGCTATAGCAAGTATCAATACAATGTTACATAGCCAGTGTTTACTTCAGTCGAAGCTGGAGACAGAAATGAGTCTTAGAGTTGTCAGAAAGAACATCTTAAGTGTAACTTCCGTTAATAAACGGGACGAATTAATGAGGAAACTGTGAATGCTAATTAAATACACAATTCTAAATGTAAAAATTATAAACAACGAATGAAAACAGACACGGCATTGGACTACTGACCGTGGAATGGCGTGGACGGACCGTAAAAGCACGTTTAGGAAGCACACACACACACACACACACACACACACACACACACACACACACACACACACACACACACACACACACACACACACACACACACACACACACACACACACACACACAGAAGAGAAGACAGAAGAGTTAGGGGGGACATGATCACCACTTTCAAGATTCTCAGGGGAATCGACAGGGTTGATAAAGACAGGCTGTTTAACACAAGGGGCACACGCACTAGGGGACACAGGTGGAAACTGAGTGCCCAAATGAGCCACAGAGATATTAGAAAGAACTTTTTTAGTGTCAGAGTGGTTGACAAATGGAATGCATTAGGAAGCGATGTGGTGGAGGCTGACTCCATACACAGTTTCAAGTGTAGATATGATAGAGCCCAATAGGCTCAGGAACCTGTACACCTGTTGATTGACGGTTGAGAGGCGGGACCAAAGAGCCAGAGCTCAACCCCCGCAAGCACAACTAGGTGAGTACAACTAGGTGAGTACACACACACACGCACACACACACACACACACACACACACACACACACACACACACACACACACACACACACACACACACACACACACACACACACACACAAAGATGTCTACAGGAAAGACTGCTACCAAAATATACTATAGTATATATATATATAATATATAATAATATATATATATATATATATATATATATATAGTCTATATATATATAATCTCATATATGTGTGCATACAATATACTTATTTATAAGCGAAATAGTGATAAGCAAATAGTCATATATGTGCTGTCTTGTGCGAGAGTGGTCAGGTGGACATGACAAAGAGTGTGGGTGACGGGCCACCACAAGCGTAGTTCTCATGCCCTGTTTACATTTAGGTAATTACACACACACATGTAAGGTATACCACAATGTAAGATCAATCCTGGAGTAGGCGGCCCCAGCATGGAGCCCGTACCTTGTCAAGCACAAAGCGAAGCTTGAAAAAAGTTCAGAGGTATGCCATTAGCTAGGCCCCCAGAACTAAGAGGCATGAGTTACGAAGAAAGGCTGTGTGAAATGCACCTCACGTACTGGAAGACAGAAGAGTTAGGGGAAAATGATCACACCTATTCAAGATTCTCAGGGGAATCGACAGGGATAAATAAACTGTTAACACTGGAACCAACAACGGGGGACACAGGTGGAAACTGAGTGCCCAAATGAGCCACAGAGATATTAGAAAGAACTTTTTTAGTGTCAGAGTGGTTGACAATGGAATGCATTAGGATGCGATGTGGTGGAGGCTGACTCCATACACAGTTTCAAGTGTAGATATGATAGAGCCCAATAGGCTCAGGAACCTGTACACCTGTTGATTGACGGTTGAGAGGCGGGACCAAAGAGCCAGAGCTCAACCCCCGCAAGCACAACTAGGTGAGTACAATGAGCCTGATAGCTGAGAGGACAGCGCTCTGGATTCGTATTCCTAGGGTCCGAGTTCGATCCCCGTGATGGCAGAAACAAAAGGGGGCAGAGTTTCTTTCATCCTGATGCTCTGTTATCTAACAGTAAATAGGTACCCTGGGAGTAGACAGCTGTTTACGGGCTGCTTCCTGGGGTGTGTGTGGGGGGGGGGGGATAACAAATAGTTTGGTAGTTAGTAACAGTTGATTGGTGGACAGTTGAG
>WNGS01092210.1:6654218-6661718 GCA_020271785.1 Procambarus virginalis
CAGATAGGTGAGAGAATGGGAAGTGAGGCTAAGAAAATGGGTGGATAGGGCAGGAGAATAAGTAGAGACTAGGAGAATGGGAGGGAAGACGAAAGGGTAAGAGAGAGAGAGAGAGAGAGAGAGAGAGAGAGAGAGAGAGAGAGAGAGAGAGAGAGAGAGAGAGATGTGGAAAGAAAGGGAAGGGGAAAATTAGGGAGAGATGGAGTGAGCAGGAAGAGAATGGCAGGAAACCCAAAAGGGCAAAGAAAATGGGAAACCAAAAAGAGAAAATGGGGATAAAAATGAGGGGAAACGAAGATAAAGCATAAAACCAGAGAAGAAATAGTGAAAGGGAGAGAAAGGCAAGGGGTGAAGGAGAGACAATAATACAGAAGGAGGTAATGGATAAATTATGAAAGAAAACGAGGGGAGGACACGAGGGGACAGGGGAGAGACATGGTGAAAGAAAACGAGGGGAGGGTATGAGGGGAAAAGGTGTCGTTAGGGACGACCCCCAGGTCGTGGACGCCCTTATCCTGGGGCTGACTACACCCCAACTTCTGCCTCTATTGATTTGGGGACTTATTAGAAATTAAGAGAGGAGAGGGTGAGTGTGTGTGTGTGGGGGGGAGGGAAGGGTGTAGGGGTAAGGGTGTGTGGGAAAGGGTGTGTGTGGGGGGGGGGAGAGGGTGAAAAAGATAAATATGTTATTAAATATGACCGAAAAAGTAAGATTAATAATTCTAACACGAATTTTCTCAATTTTCCTTATGTTTGTTTTTACTGATGACGGTAAATGAAAAATCAATTCTCCAAAATTCATTCTTTATTTCTTAGTCTGACGCGACACTTGAGCGCGTTTCGTAAAACTTATTACATTTTCAAAGACTTTAGTTACACACACTGAACAGAGTTTAAACAGCTTTTCTTTTTTATACCTACATTTGGGTGAGGTGACATGTTACAATGGTTTGGGGTGAGGTGAGAACAAACACAGAACACGAAACAATGGGTATAAGCTAAAGGGAAGAATAGATCTGTAACTGCAGAAGGCCTATTGGCCCATATTTCTTGATGTTTCTATATTGGAGCGGAGTCTTGAAGTGGGTAGAATATAGTTGTGCGTTAATTGGCTGTTGATTGCTGGTGTTGACTTCTTGATGTGTAGTGCCTCCCAGATGTCAAGCCGCCTGTTGTCGCTGTATCTATCAATGATTTCTGTGTTGTTTGTTAAGATTTCTCTGGTGATGGTTTGGTTGTGGAAGAGATTATATGTTCCATGTTGTTCCATTATATGTTGGAACATATAATCTTTCCCACAACCAAACCATCACCAGAGAAATCTTAACAACAACACAGAAATCATTGATAGATACAGCGACAACAGGCGGCTTGACATCTGGGAGGCACTACACATCAAGAAGTCAACACCAGCAATCAACAGCCAATTAACGCACAACTATATTCTACCCACTTCAAGACTCCGCTCCAATATAGAAACATCAAGAAATATGGGCCAATAGGCCTTCTGCAGTTACAGATCTATTCTTCCCTTTAGCTTATACCCATTGTTTCGTGTTCTGTGTTTGTTCTCACCTCACCCCAAACCATTGTAACATGTCACCTCACCCAAATGTAGGTATAAAAAGAAAAGCTGTTTAAACTCTGTTCAGTGTGTGTAACTAAAGTCTTTGAAAATGTAATAAGTTTTACGAAACGCGCTCAAGTGTCGCGTCAGACTAAGAAATAAAGAATGAATTTTGGAGAATTGATTTTTCATTTACCGTCATCAGTAAAAACAAACATAAGGAAAATTGAGAAAATTCGTGTTAGAATTATTAATCTTACTTTTTCGGTCATATTTAATAACATATATATATATATATATATATATATATATATATATATATATATATATATATATATATATATATATATATATATATATATATATATATTGCATATAACTCATATTGAATGAATATAACGGTTACATATAACGCTTTGAAACTACTGACGGCCTTGGCCTCCACCACCTTCTCCCCTAACTTGTTCCAACCGTCTACCACTCTGTTTGCGAAAGTGAATTTTCTTATATTTCTTCGGCATCTGTGTTTAGCTAGTTTAAATCTATGACCTCTTGTTCTTGAAGTTCCAGGTCTTAGGAAATCTTCCCTATCGATTTTATCAATTACTGTTACTATTTTGTATGTAGTGATCATATCACCTCTTTTTCTTCTGTCTTCTAGTTTGGCATATTTAATGCCTCTAACCTCTCCTCGTAGCTCTTGCCCTTCAGTTCTGGGAGCCACTTAGTAGCATGTCTTTGCACCTTTTCCAGTTTGTTGATGTGCTTCTTAAGATATGGGCACCACACAACCGCTGCATATTCTAGCTTTGGCCTAACAAAAGTCGTGAACAATCCCATCGACCTTGCCAGGATTCGAACCTGGAATCTTCTGATCCGTAGTCAGACGCGTTATCCGTTGCGCCACAAGGCCTTGTAAACAGTTGTGTTAATAAACACAAAAAACAGTTTATATGTTATAAACACACACATACGTGTGTGTGTGTGTGTGTGTGTGTGTGTACTCACCTATATGTACTCACATATATGTGTCTGCAGGATCGAGCATTGACTCTTGGATCCCGCCTTTCGAGCATTAGTTGTTTACAGCAATGACTCCTGTCCCATTTCCCTATCATACCTGGTTTTAAAATTATGAATAGTATTTGCTTCCACAACCTGTTCCTTGAGTGCATTCCATTTTCCCACTACTCTCACGCTAAAAGAAAACTTCCTAACATCTCTGTGACTCATCTGAGTTTCCAACTTCCATCCATGTCCCCTCGTTCTGTTACTATTCCGTGTAAACATTTCGTCTATGTCTACTCTGTCAATCCCTCTGAGTATTTTATACGTTCCTATCATGTCCCCTCTCTCCCTTCTTCTTTCTAGTGTCGTAAGGCACAGTTCCCTCATGCGCTCCTCATACCCCATCCCTCGTAGCTCTGGGACGAGTCTCGTTGCAAACCTCTGAACCTTTTCCAGTTTCATTATATGCTTCTTCAGATGGGGACTCCATGATGAGGCGACATACTCTAAGACTGGCCTCACGTAGGCAGTGTAAAGCGCCCTAAATGCCTCCTTACTTAGGTTTCTGTGGAGGATAAAAGGAGGAGGATAAAATCACAACAAATAACTCCATTACCGATCAATAGCGGACAAAAGCGAGCAGCGCAGAGGAAGAAGTGGGAGAATGAGGGCGCACGCATGGATACCAGTGGCCCAGATGTCTTAGGAGATCTAAAGTAAGCGCTTCTTTAGTGTGAAGAAAAACATGGGAAGGAGACAGGAGGACCAGGGGGGAAGGGGAGGGAGGCCAAGCCATCTCCCGGCACTATTTATAAAGCCAGTGTGATAAACAGGAGAGTCGGTATGTTTACATCACGTGACCGAGTAGGAAAAAACAGTGCAATACTTCAGTACAACCCAACAAGTATGTTACAACTATGCCGGAACCACTAAGAGAGTGCACTCCATAGTACTGCTGGCTTCGTTCTCGACTCTCAATTGTAAATCTCGGGTTCGGATCCCATGCGGGGCTAAAATAATTAGGCACGTTTCCTATTACCTTATGCATACAATAATTATAATAATAATTGTTGTATTTAATAATTATCACTCTTCCTTCTGCTGGGTCATGAAGAAGGCCGGCCTCGGGTGAAAGAGGGCTGTGACGATCTCTGTCTAGAACCCGTAGGTGCGGGACCAGGTCGTCCACCTCCTGGGGCTCGTGCGGCCCAACAGGCTCTGCTTCGGGAGGCTGGGGTCGTTCTTGCCCTTGCTGGGGTGGTTCTTCTCCGGCCCCGACCACGGCGGTCTCCGGGTTTGGAGTCCCTGTGTCTTCCTTTACCAACTTCGAGGTTAACTCCGGAGCTGGAGCACCTAGGGCAGTTCGTTGTTGCCTTCAACCTCGTTCTGACAGTTCCTGCGACGGTGCTGGAACCAATCGTATTGGCGTTTGCCTTTCCATTGGAACCTCGGCGCCATGGAGAGGGGGGACCTGCTGCATGGGTAACAGCTTCTCCCCCGTACCAACCTACCCTGGCTTTGCGCTGTGGAGAGGCCGCTCGAGACCGACAACCAGAGCGCAACTCCATAGTCTCCTGCGACTGATGGATGCCTACTACTACTACTACTATGCCTCTGGCCACCTTGCAGTAAATACGTATCTGGACTTTAATCAACGGTTGTGAGATTGCATCTTGCGGAAGGTCATTACCCTTATCTTGGGGGGACCTCGATAAATAAATAAATATGTTCACCTAGCAGTAAGACGAAACCAAAAATCATTTGGATGGGTTTAGTTGTGACGGTAAGCTTGAGTGTGTGCTCACTTTACAGTGTTACTGTTTTTCATACCAGGCAAAATGCCCTAATTAGAGCGGCCCGGCGAATCCGAGACCCAGGCGCTCAGACCAATGGTTGGGGAAGTAAAGCAAGGAGCTTCCCCTGATCGGCTGTCTGGTCTCGTCCCTCCATCCTGCTCCTTCCCGGATGAGATCCCTGTCTGGCGTCTGGTTTGGCTAGCCTGATTGATCACCTAGCAGTAAATAGGTTCCCTGAGACAGCTGCTACGGGCTGCTTCCTGGGGATGTGTATGCGCGCGTGCATTAAACATGTAGTGGATATAATAGAGGAAAATAGATTGGTTAGAAAGGCGGGGTCTGAGAGCTAATAGCTCAATTCTGCAGACACAAACAGTATAGTAGGACAGACACACACATAATATGTGTCTGTCCTAAGAAACACAATGGATGTATTTGATGAAGATTAAGCCAACCAAGAGGTGGCACGGGCATGAATACCCTGTAAGTGGTCCATTTTTTGGAGTGAATGTGATCTTTGGTCTTGAAAGGATATACTGTGTTAGCTCGCATCGTCAGTGCTTACTATGTGGCTGCTATCGCTGGCAAGGATACTGCTTGACAGTCTTTATGAGGGAGTCTCTTGCTGGGACGGGAGACATCTCCTGTCACGCAGGGTGCAGTCGCACCTCCACAGATCTCCAGTATCAGCTCTTGATACTGGTAATGGCTCAAAAGGGCCACCACTTACGGGCTATTCATGCCCGTGCCACCTTTGGGATGGCTTAATCTTCATCAATCATCAATCATCTGACAGTCCGCAAGTGGCACGCCAAGTGTACTGCACAGTGTGAACGACATGTGATCCTGTGGTCCCGGGTTCGATCCCAGGCGCCAGCGAGAAACAATGGGCAGAGTTTCTTTCACCCTATGCCCCTGTTACCTAGCAGTAAAATAGGTACCTGGGTGTTAGTCAGCTGTCACGGGCTGCTTCCTGGGGGTGGAGGCCTGGTCGAGGACCGGGCCGCGGGGACACTAAAGCCCCCGAAATCATCTCAAGATAACCTCAAGATAACCACGACATTCGTTCCTTTCAAGACATTTCGCTTGGTGTCGAACACTGCCTTTTTTCCGAACTGTAAGACAATGTTCGAAGATCTTTTAGAACAATGCACGAAGCTCTTTAATGTACAATGTACAAACCTCTTAAATGTACATGTACAAACCTCTTAATGTACAATGTACAAACCTCTTAAATGTGCAATGTACAAAGATCGTTTAGAACAATGTACAAAGACCTATAAGTACAAATATCCAGACATAAAAATCCTGACACCTTCCCAGTGCTATATAGTCGTAATGGCTCGGCGCTTTCCCCTCATAGTTCCCTTCCCTTCCATTAATGTAAAATCAAGTGAGCTCCTGCAATTATTTGAAATTTCAAAGTCAAACTCGTGAAATAAATGATCTACATTGATAAGTGGTTTCTAATTTCAGAAAACAACTGTTTGAGTTGTTTTCTAATATCGGAAATCGCTTGCTTGAGTGGTTTCTAATTTCGGAAAACAACTGTTTGAGTGGTCTCTAACATAGGAAATTGCTTGATTGAGTGGTTTCTAATTTCAGAAAATGACTGCTTTTGAGTTGTTTCTAATATCGGAAATCGCTTGCTTGAGTGGTTTTCTAATTTCAGAAACAACTGCTTGAGTTGTTCTAATATCGGAAATCGCTTGTTTGAGTGGTTTCTATTTCGGAAAACGATTGCTTGATCAAAGGCAAAACCGTTCTGAATGATAAATCTTTGTGTTCCGATATCCTTAAGATCCTAATGGTTATTTCAGAAGTTGCAGCCATCCTGTTGAACCAGTAGACGGATGGGTGACCGTGGGGACAGTCTCGCCCATGGCTGTTCTCGATNCCCCTCACATACCTTCCCTCCTTCCCCAAAACCTTACCATAACACCCTCTCTTACCGGTTTGTACATACAAATAACTTGTGTTGTCCCGTCTCGAGTACTGCTCAGTACTCACTTTCCCTTCAGAGCAGGAGAGATTGTTGAAATGAGGGAATACAGAGAACATATACGGCACGCATAGACGAGCTAAAACACCTAAATTATTGGGATCGTCTCGAAGCTTCCAAATGTACTCACTAGAAAGGAGACGAGAGAGTACCAAATAATATACACCTGGAAGATACTGGAGGGCCAGGTCCCAAATCCGCACAGCAAAATAACAACGTACTGGAGTGAACGATATGGAAGAAAATGCAGAATAGAACCAGTGAAGAGCAGAGGTGCCATAGGCACAATCAGAGAACACTGTATAAACATCAGAGGTCCGCGGTTGTTCAACGTCCTCCCAGCGACTATAAGAAATATTGCCGGAACAACCGTGGACATCTTCAAGAGAAAACTAGATTGTTTTCTTCAAGAAGTGCCGGACCAACGGGCTGTGGTGGGTATGTGGGCCTGCGGGCCGCTCCAAGCAACAGCCTGGTGGACCAAACTCTCACAAGTCAAGCCTGGCCTCGGGCCGGGCTTGGGGAGTAGAAGAACTCCCAGAACCCCATCAACCAGGTGTCTCACCTCCCCCATCGTGGGCAAGGCGAGCGTCCCGTTTGTTATCAGGTTATTTTCGTCATTCCTAAAATATAGGTGTTATATACAGCGGCCCCCGCCCCCACCCACATCCCGCCCTCCGCCCCCACCACCACCCACTACCCACCGTCCGCCCCCACCACCACCCACTACCCACCGTCCGCCCCCACCACCACCCACTACCCACCGTCCGCCCCACCACCACCCACTACCCACCGTCCGCCCCCACCACCACCCACTACCCACCGTCCGCCCCCACCACCACCCACTACCCACCGACAGCCCCCACCACCACCCACTAACCACCCACCCACCGTCGCCACCAAGAAGCCTGACAGCTGAGTAGACAGCGCTTCGGATTCGTAGTCCTAAGGTTCCGGGTTCGATTCCCGGTGGAGGCGGACACAAATGGACAGTTTCTTGTGCGGTAGTGGAAAGGGTTACAGAGGCACATAATGGGCTCAGAAACTGAACCCCACAATTCATTTAGCTAAACAAGTTACAGTCTTGATGAGCTAGTTACAAAATTCACATCGTCACATCAACAATG
>WNGS01092210.1:6666718-6674395 GCA_020271785.1 Procambarus virginalis
AGTTAACCTTGCATGTACGCAGGAGTTAACCTTGCATGTACGCAGGGGTTAAGCTTGGTTGTACGCAGGAGTTAAGCTTGGTTGTACACAGGGGTTAAGCTTGGTTGTACGCAGGGGTTAAGCTTGGATGTACGCAGGGGTTAAGCTTGGATGTACGCAGGGGTTAAGCTTGGATGTACGCAGGGGTTAAGCTTGGATGTACGTAGGGGTTAACCTTGCATGTACGCAGGAGTTAACCTTGCATGTACGCAGGGGTTAAGCTTGGATGTACGCAGGGTTAAGCTTGGATGTACGCAGGGGTTAAGCTTGGATGTACGCAGGGGTTAAGCTTGGATGTACACAGGGGTTAAGCTTGGATGTACGCAGGGGTTAAGCTTGGATGTACGCAGGGGTTAAGCTTGGATGTACGCAGGGGTTAACCTTGCATGTACGCAGGGGTTAAGCTTGCATGTACGCAGGGGTTAAGCTTGGATGTACGCAGGGGTTAAGCTTGGATGTACGCAGGGGTTAAGCTTGGATGTACGCAGGGGTTAAGCTTGGATGTACGCAGGGGTTAAGCTTGGATGTACACAGGGGTTAAGCTTGGATGTACGCAGGGGTTAACCTTGCATGTACGCAGGGGTTAAGCTTGGATGTACGCAGGGGTTAAGCTTGGATGTACGCAGGGGTTAACCTTGCATGTACGCAGGGGTTAAGCTTGGATGTACGTAGGGGTTAACCTTGCATGTACGCAGGGACAACTTACAACTCAACTAAAGGACTCACAGTATCTAAGGTGTTGCTGAACAGGCAGACAAACACAGGCTAGGACACATAGCTGTCACATGTATTCACCCTTAGACGCAAGCACAGAGACATACAGACCCAGGACGCAAGCGGAGACATACATCAGAGCCAGGACGCAAGTAGCAGGACGCAGTTAGAGATGGTAGGATGAAAGCATGGAGTAAAGAAGAAGCAGAAGGCAAGCAGGTAACAGGAATGCGAGCATAAGGGCTAAGGTGTACAGCAAGCAAGCAGGCAAGCAGAAAGGCAAGGAGTATTTAGAACGCAAGCAGGCAGACTGGGGGGACGTGGGGGGCTAGGAGGAAGAGACGAAGAGGCTAAGAAGCTCACACTCACATACTGGGAAGTATGGGTCCTTATGACTACGTCCCCAGAGCGCTGTCCACTCAGCCGCGAGGCCCCTCTCTGTGTGTGTGTGTGTGTGTGTGTGTGTGTGTGTGTGTGTGTGTGTGTGTGGTGTGTGTGTGTGTGTGTGTGTGTGTGTGTGTGTGTGTGTGTGTGTGTGTACTCACCTATATGTACTCACCTATATGTGTCTGCAGGATTGAGCATTGACTCTTGGATCCTGCCTTTCGAGCATTAGTTGTTTTAAAAGTACCTGGTTTTAAAATTATGAATAGTATTTGCTTCCACAACCTGTTCCTAAAGTGCATTTCATTTCCCCACTACTCTCACGCTAAAAGAAAACTTCCTAACATCTCTGTGACTCATCTGAGTTTCCAACTTCCATCCATGTCCCCTCGTTCTGTTACTATTCCGTGTGAACATTTCGTCTATGTCCACTCTGTCAATCCCTCTTGAGTATTTTATACGTTCCTATCATGTCCCCCCTCTCCCTTCTTCTTTCTAGTGTCGTAAGGCACAGTTCCCTCAGGCGCTCCTCATACCCCATCCCACGTAGCTCTGGGACGAGTCTCATTGCAAACCTCTGAACCTTTTCCAGTTTCATTATATGCTTCTTCAGATGGGGACTCCATGATGAGGCGGCATACTCTAAGACTGGCCTCACGTAGGCAGTGTAAAGCGCCCTAAATGCCTCCTTGCTTAGGTTTCTGAATGATGTTCTAACTTTTGCCAGTGTAGAGTACGCTGCTGTCGTTATCCTATTTATATGTGCCTCAGGAGATAGATTAGGTGTTACGTCCACACTCAGGTCTCTTTCGCGCGTCGTCACAGGTAGGCTGTTCCCCTTCATTGTGTACTGTCCCTTTGGTCTCCTATCTCCTAGTCCCATTTCCATAACTTTACATTTGCTCGAATTGAATTCCAGTAGCCATTTCTCTGACCATCTCTGCAACCTGTTCAGGTCCTCTTGGAGGATCCTGCAATCCTCACCTGTCACAACTCTTCTCATCAACTTTGCGTCATCCGCAAACATCGACATGTAGGACTCTACACCCATAAACATATCGTTAACATATACAAGAAATAGAATTGGTCCCAGCACCGATCCTTGTGGTACTCCACTTGTTACTGTTTGCCAGTCCGACTTCTCGCCCCTTACCGTAACTCTTTGGCTCCTTCCTGTTAGGTAGTTCCTTATCCATGCTAGGACCTTTCTCCCCCCCCCGCCTGCCTCTCGAGTTTGAACAGCAGTCTCATGTGCGGTACTGTATCAAAGGCTTTTTGGCAGTCCAGAAATATGCAGTCTGCCCAACCATCTCTGTCCTGTCTTATCCTCGTTATTTTATCATAGAATTCCAGAAGGTTTGTTAGGCACGATTTCCCTGTCCAGAACCCATGTTGATGTTTGTTCACAAACCTAACGTTCTCCAGGTGTGCAACCAGTCGTAGCCTAATTATTCTTTCTAGTATTTTACAGGGGATGCTTGTCAGTGATACAGGTCTATAGTTAAGTGCCTCCTCCCTATCGCCTTTCTTGAAGATCGGCACGACATTTGCCTTCTTCCAGCAACTGGGCAATTCTCCCGACATAAGTGACTCATTAAAGATCATTGCCAGAGGCACGCTGAGGGCCTGCGCTGCTTCTTTTAGTATCAACGGTGATACTTTGTCTGGTCCTACTGCTTTAGATGCATCTAGAGTTGTCAATTGTTTCATTACCTCCTCTACTGTCACCTCTATATCTGATAGTCTTTCATCTAGGGTAACCCCTTCCAACAATGGGAGCTGCTCAGGCTCGGTAGTGAACACTCCATGGAAACTGGCATTCAGTGCCTCACAGATTTCCTTGTCACTTTCAGAATATGCCCCCTCTGCCTTCCTTAGTCTTGTCACTTGGTCGTTCACCGACATTTTTCCTTCTTATATGACTGTGTAGTNGAAAAATGGAAAGTTGAATTTTTATATTCATTGAATCTGCATAATAATATTGTATATCATAATAATCTTATCTTGTATGTAATTAAAGCAATGTTGTTGAGCGTACTGGAGGTGTGTTAGTTAGTTTTAGTTCATTTATTATGCACCCCATACCCATCCCGTGGGCGGTAGTGGAAAGGGTTACAGAGGCACCCTTTCCACTACCGCCCACGGGATGGGTATGGGGTGCATAATAGGAGGTGTAACAAGCTGCAGGCGAAGAGTCACAATAACGTGGCTGAAGTATGTTGACCAGACCACACACTAGAAGTTGAAGAGACAACGACGTTTCGGTCCGTCCTGGACCATTCTCAAGTCGCTTGTGAGTGTACAAAGAGTGTAACAAGCTCGTTGTCTTGGCAGTGTCTCTGGCTAGAGGAGACTTTGTGCCCTTCAAGGCGTTACTAACGACTTCTTCAAGGTTTCTCTTCCTCTAATTCGGTAAGTGTTTTTCCCAACCAATTTTGTATTCACGCTTTTCCCAAACAAATTCCCGCTAGGCATTCTTGTGGCCGAAGCGCTCTACTGTTCATCTATTTACTTCAGAGATAAATCCAATAAATATATACACAATATTTGTCGTTTGTTTACAAAAACAGGGAGATAACTATAGATAACTTAGATACATGTTTATGTATCTTCCGCCTATCTCTAATTGCATCAGGTATCGTCCTTCCTTTGATAGCATTAGTTATCGTTCTACTGCAGCTGAGAGTATCATCATCCGTCTGCCTCTGTAATAATTAGATATCGTCCTCCTGCTTCTAATAGTATCAGGTATCGTGCTCCTGTATCTGATGATATCAGGCAGCGTCCTTATATACCTCTAACAGCATCAGGTATCGCACGTTTGTCTCGAATAATAACACGTATCGTCCCAGCTCCTATTATTGAATTAAATACCGATCTAAATCTCTAATAGCATCAGGTATCGTTCTCCTGCCTCTGATTGTATCTGAGATCCTCTTTTTTTGCCTCTGATTGTATCAGAGATCCTTCTTTTTGCCTCTGATTGTATCAGAGATCCTCCTTTTTGCCTCTGATTGTATCAGAGATCCTCCTTTTTGCCTCTCATTGTATCGGAGATCTTCCTTTTGCCTCTCATTGTATCAGAGATCGTTCTTCTGCCACTGATTGTATCAGAGAGTCTTCTCCTGCCTCTGATTGTATCAGAGAGCCTTCTCCTGCCTCTGATTGTATCAGAGAGCCTTCTCCTGCCTCTGATTGTATGAGAGAGCCTTCTCCTGCCACTGACTGTACCTGTTATCTGTAACAAAGTGTTAAAACCTTGGCTTGAACACTACATTACTGAATGTGAAACTGTAAAAGGTTTCAGACAATCTGGCCTGTTGTACAACCAACGGTGTAATTATTCACGGATTCTTGATATACTGGAAGACACGTTTGTTTAGGTCATTTATTATGCACCCCATACCCCATCGTGTAGGCGGTAGTGGAAAGGGTTACAGAGACACATACTGGGCTGAGGGACTGAACCCCACAATTCATTTAGCTAAGCAAGTTACAATCTACTCTCACCATTTATCCTAACTTGGCTTGTTCATAGGAGAAGGAAGAACGGGGGGAAGGAGAAATGGAGAAAATGGACAAGAATAAAAGAGGGAAGGAAGGGAAGGGAATTATCAGGGGGAAAGCGCCAAGCCATTACGACTATATAGCACTTGGAATGGGTCAGGATAAGGATTTGGGATGGGATGGTGGGAAGGAATTATGCCCAACCACTTGGACGGTAGGGGATTGAACCCCGACCTGCAGGAAGCGAGACCGTTGAGCTACCTAATATTTTTTTAAGTTGCATCTCTGATGAATCCATCTTTGCCCCGGCTTGCAGTGAGCAATAGAAAGTTGCATTTACAAATTCGTAAATTAAACAGTGTATGATATCAGATGTAGTCGATTATTACCTCGTGAAATATATGTGTTTAACTCTACAATTTATAAATGCAGTCTTATGTGTGATGGTGTGTGGCAGGACATAGAGCAGCACCTCGCTGGGATAATACACAATTGAATTACTCAGATTTGGCAAAAACTGTATAATATTATTCCTCAATAATATGTCAGTTGCTTAATTTAGAACCTGAACTTGAGGTCGATCTCGAACCCATTGTTGATGTGACGACTTGTACTGAATTTTGTAACTAGCTCATCAAGATTGTAACTTGCTTAGCTAAATGAATTGTGGGATTCAGTCCCTGAGCCCATTATGTGCCTTTGTAACCCTTTCCACTACCGCCCACAAGATGGGTATGGGGTGCATAATAAATGAACTAAACTACTAACGATGCTATTAATAAAGTTATCTCGCTTATACCTGTGAAATTGTTGCATGTTGTTTTGGTTTATAAAGTTTGAAAATTGTCATGAAACGATGCTGAAGTGACTTTAACATTCTTGCGAAGCCATTAAAACTTTTTTTTCATGTGAAATTTGGCCAATTCTCGGTGTGTCTTCTTCCTCGCAAGTTTTGGTCTGTGGTTCAAATTGTATCGTTCCCTTGCAACACTCGCCAGCACAGCAGAGTTACGCAAATATCTGCCACGAGTAAGCCACCTGGTCCTTGGTATAAAAAAATTGGCCAAATAAGTGGCAGCTCGACAGCCAAGTTGCCGGTTAGTAAATAGTGTGGAAATATGACGAGCTCATGGCCTAAATATGGCGTCTTGCCGCGCCGCCCACACCCACACCATATTCCTTACACGCCCGCGTCACTACCTCACTCACACGTGCCTCCCACACTCCCATTCCTCCCTCACTCCCACATTCCTCCCTCACTCCCACATTCCCATTCCTCCATCACCCCCCACTGCCAGTAACATCCTTATCAAAGTATAATGGTTGGTCAACGCACTTGGATGCGCATCCTTCTGCGCTCTTGTGTGTGCACTCACCTTTCTGTGCTTGCGGGAGCTGAGTTTCAGCTCTTGGTTCTCGCTTCTCAACACATAATGGACGGTGTGTACTCACCTATTTGTACTCACCTATTTGTGCTTGTGGGGGTTGAGCTTTGGCTCTTTGGTCCCGCCTCTCAACTGTCAATCAACTGGTGCACAGATTCCTGAGCCTATGGGCTCTATCATATCTACACTTGAAACTGTGTATGGAGTCAGCCTCCACCACATCACTGCCTAATGCATTCCATCCGTTAACTACTCTGACACTGAAAAAGTTCCTTCTAATGTACTCACCTAGTTGTACTCACCTAGTTGTGCTTGCGGGGGTTGAGCTCTGGCTCTTTGGTCCCGCCTCTCAACCGTCAATCAACAGGTGTACAGTTTCCTGAGCCTAATGGGCTCTATCATATCTACACTTGAAACTGTGTATGGAGTCAGCCTCCACCACATCGCTTCCTAATGCATTCCATTTGTCAACCACTCTGACACTAAAAAGTTCTTTCTAATATCTCTGTGGCTCATTTGGGCACTCAGCTTCCACCTGTGTCCCCTAGTGCGTGTGCCCCTTGTGTTAAACAGCCTGTCTTTATCAACCCTGTCGATTCCCCTGAGAATCTTGAATGTGGTGATCATGTCCCCCCTAACTCTTCTGTCTTCCAACGAAGTGAGGTTTAATTCCTGCAGTCGCTCCTCGTAGCTCATACCTCTCAGCTCGGGTACTAGTCTGGTGGTCTGTGTGTGTGTGTGTGTGTGTGTGTGTGTGTGTGTGTGTGTGTGTGTGTGTGTGTGTGTGTGTGTGTGTGTGTGTGTGTGTGTGTGTGTGTGTTTGTGTGTGTGTGTTCATTAACTTTCTAACGGCTACAAATAGGCTTACAACAGCTACTGTCCATCCCATTTCTCGTTATAAAAACACACATAATTTTTTGCCTAAGTTTAAGACTATATTCGTGAGTAAATAATACTTGCTGGCTCGTCATTAGCTATTTTGGTGGCCTTAATAACCCTTCAGTGGTTGATAGGCCTCAAGCCCAACACCATATTAACGGTCTCGAAAAACAGCCTGGCCTTAAGCCTGGCCTCAAGCCTGGCTCCAAGCCTGGCCCCAAGCCTGGCCCCAAGCCTGGCCCCAAGCCTGGCCCCAAGCCTGGCCCCAAGCCTGGCCTCAAGCCTAGCATCAAGCCTAGTCTCAAGCCTAGCCTCAAGTCTGGCCTCAAGCCTAGCCCCAAGCCTGGCCCCAAGCCTGGCCTCAAGCCTGGCCTCTAACCTGGCCCCAAGCCTGGCCTCTAACCTGGCCCCAAGCCAAGGTTGCAGTAAATAAAGACAGTGTTGAACGGAATTTTAAGTTATCAAATAGGTCCCATAAAAGAAACGAGAACTCCTGGATAAATTTGAAGCAAGCAGAACAGTACAAANAACAGCGTTCAGGACCTGTGTAAGGAATCATTCAGAATCTTGTACACCACATATGTAAGACCAATCCTGGAGTATGCGGCCCAAGCATGGAGCCTGTACTTGTCAAGCACAATACGAAGCTGGAAAAAGTTCAAAGGTATGCTACTAGACTAGTCCCAGAACTAAGAGGCATGAGTTACGAGGAAAGGCTGCGGGAAATGCACATTACGACACTGGAAGACAGAAGTGTAAGGGGAGACAT
>WNGS01092210.1:6692540-6778521 GCA_020271785.1 Procambarus virginalis
CCCAGTCTTTAAGAGAGTAGGTTACCCATATGTCGGCAGATGTCTCTCAGCACATGTTTGGACAATTTGTACTATAGATATGTAAGTTGTGGTACTCGCCTAGTTTGTGCTTGCGGGGTGTTGAGCTCCTGCTCTTTGAGTCCCGCCTCTCAACCGTCAATCAACTGGTGTACGGTTCCTGAGCCTATCTGGGCTCTATCATATCTACATTTGAAACTGTATGGAGTTTCACCACATCAGTGTGGCCGGGGTGGGGGGGTCCGATCCGTTGGAGGTACGCGCTTTGAGAGTTTTTTTTTTTTTTTTGAGATATATACAAGAGTGTTCCATTCTTGTACAAGCCACTAGTACGCTGTAGGCGTTTCGGGCAGGTCCCTGGAATACGATCCCCTGCCGCGAAGATCGTTTTTTTCCTCACGACGTACACATTTTACTGTTGCGTTAAACAGAGGCTACAGTTAAGGGATTGCGCCCAGTAAATCCTCCCCGGCAGGATACGAACCCATGACATAGCGCTCGCGGAACGCCAGGTGCGTGTCTTACCACTACACCACGGAGACTGTGTTGACTTCACAAAATACATATGCCTTTGTGTGTAATTATACCTCGGTAAACTTGTTTCAATTTCACCAAATTTTGCAGTGACACGTGTGTTTGGGAGGGTTGAAGCTGGGTTGGGGCCGATAGACACCCTTGGCCCTCTGACTAAAATGCCAAATAATAACTTTCCCATCTTGCTAAATCAAAAGACTATGCTCTCGCCAAGATTTACCCTCCCCAGCATATATTGATGTGATTGTTTAGTTTAATTACTGACGAAGGCTTTGTGTAGTGAAGATGGGTTAGTGATGACCGAAGGAAGGTGGCAAAGACTGGGCGAGATATGATGACCAAACACCACATCAGAAGATGGAGAAGGAAACGACGGACGTTTCACTATCAAATTGCGTTGATTTTTGGTCATCATATCGTTATCAACCTTCACAATCGACCTGATAATGATCCAGGACGACCTGAGAACGTTGTCCGTTTCTTCCATCTTTTGACGTAGTTTGGTCAGCCACGTAATTGTGACATCGTCTGCAGTAGGAAAGATGGGGATAGGGATGGTAGGGAATTCCGGTGAAGGTAAGGAAGACGGGTGAAAGGAAAGGAAGGAATAAAGGGCGAGGGTATAGTTGTGAAAGCTGAGGTGGGACAGTAGCAAATTTTTTTTTTAATTTATTTCTACTACAAACATAGGCCACGCTAACCAGCCAAAAGGTTCTATACTTGGACCTGTCCCGTTTCTGATATACATAAACAGTCTTCCAGATGGTTTAGACTCGTCCCTTCAATGTTTTCTGACTATGCTAAATTATGAGAAGCATTAAGATGACAGCATGGGGCTTAAAGATGTGACATGGACAAACGGAGAGGAATGGTTTAGTTTCACACAAGCAAATGTAAAGTAATGAAGATAAGCGATCGGAGCAGGAGGCCAGATACAAATTACCATTTGAAATATGACATTCTTCAAGAATCGGAGAGTGAGAGACCTGGGGTTGATATCATGCCAGACCTGACCCTTAAAGCCCATATAAAGTTATCATCAGCGACATATGCCAGGTGACCAACGGAAAAAACCGGCCTTTAGAAACCTGTGTAAGGAATCATTCGGAAGCCTGTATACCACATGTCAGACCAATCCTGGAGTATGCAGCACCAGCATGGACTCCGTATCTAGTCAAGCATAATACTAAATTGAAGAAGGTTCAAAGATATGCCCCCTAGACTAGTACCCGAGCTGAAGGGTATGAGTACAGGGAGGACACATGGGACTAAACTCTTGCTAGCTGGAAGACGGGAGAACTAAATGATCGTGATAGGGGAGATATGCTCACCACATAAGATTCTGGGAGGAATTGATAGGGTAGATAAAGACTGTTTAACACACTGGGTACACACACACACAAGGGGACACAGGTGAAACTGAGTACCCAAAATAAGCCACAGGGCCATTAGAAAACATTTCGGTGTCAGAGTAGTCAATAGATGGAATGCACTAGGGAGTAATATGGGTGGAGGCAGACTCCATACCACTATTGATCTTTTAAAACTTCCATAAAAACCCCTATGTCGTGGTAATAGGTATGTATGATAGAGCCCCAGAGGCCTAGGGAATCTGTACACTTGTCGATTGACAGTTGAGAGGCGGGGGACCAAAGATCGGAAGCTCGACCCCCTTAAGCACAATTAGGTGAGTATAGGTGATTGCAATGGTTTTAGTGCTAATCAACATGCATGCATACATTTATTCTCATCTGTCCTTACATTAGGCAAGGTTAGAGATCTGTTCTCCTAGGAAAAGTGGAGAAGGAATGTATTGATGATTGAGGATGTGGATAGGGTCTTGATGGTATCAAAGTAGTGAAGATGCAGATGGTTGCAGTGTTGAAAGTTACATGTAGTTTCAGATGGTTACAAGCATAAAGTTGTTGTGTGCAGATAAGATAGTGAGAAAATAGTGTGTAGTAAAGATGGTTATAGTGATATTGGCTGTGTGTGTGTGTAAAGCAGAATATAGGGGAGGTTGTGTAGTAAAAAAAAATCTACAGTGAATAAGATAATGTGGAGTGAAGATGTGACTCTCACACCCCCCCCCCCCCCCCCCCCCCCCTCCCCCCCCCCTACTCATCGGAACAGTGGGGTATCCCTTCTAGCAGCACTATATATAGGTGGAGGCATGTCCGTTTGGTAGTCCAGTATACTGTATTTGGTGGAGGATAAATGTTGCATGTGTGGTGCTGTATTTTTTGTTTTTAGATCATTTTGATTTTTGCAATATTTCTCTTGTGATTTTAAACATTCTAGTACAGTATTAACAGATTTCTCAGAATGTTTCTGTAATTTAATGGAAAGCTTTATATTTGCAAATTTACTTAGGAGACTGAGAATAAATTTTGACATGCATTTATGTGCATTGACTCTTAATACAATCTGACCCTATGTGTTCCTTCATATTCTGTCTTTTCTTAACACCTGTACCTGGCACCATAACGACTTTGCTAGATCTTCCGACTACTGGGAAATCTTAATGAAGAGTAAAGGTAAATGGCAGCAGCACTAATGGTAAATTGATAGACATACTGGTAAATGCTAAATACACTTTTTTTTTATAAAATGAACTAATCGTCCATAGGAGTAACAATTGTGTATGTTATAAACGTGTTTTTTAATATATCAAATCTGAAAGAATGGATTAAATCTGGAACAAATGATATTGTTGATCTATTGTTACAGATTACAACAGCATATGGTTTTGCTGAATTGATGTTCTAATGTCTGTTTTCTTGGAGGGTAATAGAGGTGCTTCGAGTGTTTGCTATTATATGGCTAGCTTCCACCCAATTTGATTCCCATGCAGGCCCCTTGAGTCAATTTAAGCTACTGGGAATTGGAGTCAAAATGTGGCCTCCCTCTATTAGAGATGTAGGGAGCAGGGTGTAATTGATCATCGTAATTAAGAAAAGGCCACCATAAAAGGTGGGTGAACCAAAACTGGCAATGAGCAAGGTAAATCAAAACGGAAATTAGACCCTGAATTGAATATAGCACCCATCCGTGAAGCAGTTCAATTGCTAATTACACCCGTGCACTGCCAGGTGGCTGCATACTTGACCTGTCAATTCCTTGACTAGGACAGCCCTTGGTCATTTTGCTCAAGTATGTATACATTTTCCTAAGTCCTTGTATATATATTATTTGATACCCCTTCATCTCCTTTGCAGAGAGGACATTTTGAGAACTTTGACAGTCCCAAAGCTCTCAAAATTTATTATTTATATTTAGTTGGACATAGTCATAAGCACGTCTTCAAGCCAAGAAACTTCATACACCCCCTTTCCTCCTCCCTCCCCCTCTTTATTACTGGATCATAAAACAATAGTGGAATGGAAATGACATTTTTGGAAAAGCCATCATTGATTGATGGCCTGATAAATGACATTATACCAGTTTTTATCATGCCAAGACAAAATCTTCAATTGTGATAAGAATAATTTGCATTTGTTGCTGTCTTTATCTATAATTGAATCTCTACTATCACCAGTGATCATTTAATTCCTGCACATATTTTCATTGAATATTATGGCAATCTTTGAAGAAAAAAGAAGGTACTTTTGTTAATACAAATGGGCTTTAGTTTTAAAAAGTTGACATTAATCATGACTCCAAAATTAAGATTAAAACATGGATATTTACAGTTTATTGAAAAATATCATAATAATCACTTTCCTCAAGTGATGTTTAAAATATAGTACAATATTTATTTTTTCTTTTTTTTCTTAAAAGTGTATCCACTGACATAAATTATAAATTGACATGGTAGGTCTAACATAAAACTATTTTTTTCTTCTTGGCAGGTCACAAGGTCGTTTGTTGAGGTTGAAAAGGTAAGACTCAAAAGACTGCATGGAAAAATATTTACTATGTCAACTGTTTAGTGAATGGACTTATTAAATATTAGCCATGTATGTATTCTGAGACGGCATTCAGAACTCCTTTTAAAGTACGTACGCTTTAGCTATGGTGACAGGAATATGTGCTGGGAAGGCACTCGGCAAAGCAAATTGATACAAAATGAGCTTTTTAATTAAACCAGCTGGTGTTTGTAGCCATATACAGTACTGTATATGGAAAAACTAGGGATGCATTTTGAGAACTTGAAATGAGTTAAGCACTTTATTTTTATGATTCCCCTCAATAAAAACACTTGTACGCAAGCATTATTGCTCAGTACTGCCCCTAGCTACAAATAGTGGTATAACGATGAAATGATTATTTGTACTTTCAAGCTTGTAGACGAATAGTAGTAATTGTCACTCCCAGACCAACTAAAATAATACTGGACTAGTGATAAAGTGAAACAAAGTAGACTTGTCAGTGATACAAATGTGAGTTAACATTACTTCTGGCCACCTCATGAGGGGAATCATCTAGGCCACAACATGCACTAAATAAACATTACATAGGGCTTGTAAAATTTAGTGTTAATTGGACTACTTCACGGTAAAGGAAATTTAAAATCTCCAAAAGCAACTTTATAGCAAGTTTTTCACTGCATAGTTAAGCATAAGACTGAATTATTGGGTTTTCCTAGTTCCCAATAATGGATTCGGTTTATGCCTAAATCCGGGTACATGTAAAATGTATCTGTGTTGTGGTGTTAGATATTAGTGAAAATATGAAATGCTGTAAAATGCTCTCAACTACAAACAATGGCTGTGTTTTTACGGACACTAACATGCTTCATCCTGCGAGACTAATACATAGTATACCAGGTATATAGGTATATTATTATATTATCTGTCTTGAGCACTAGAAATACAGTAAAAAATGTTTTTACTGGTAATTACCAGACAATTTCTCATGCCATTGGAGAAAAAAAGTCAATTGCACATAACTTATATTTATTCTCCTCTCTACTGTACTTGACAATGTTGTAGAAATGCCTGTAGTTTTGTAATGCATTTATTTTCCATTTGAATTGTTAATTTAAATTTATAAGCCATTTTTGACATTCCAATTCCTGGTAATACTGTATCAGATTACGGTGAAGAATTTTGAACCACTATTAGAGCATGAACTTTTTACTTGTCTTATCCATGTTTGTAATAGGTTTACAGTACTATCTGTAATATACAGGTACAGTACGTAAATTTGAGCATGTAGTATATCTTGCATTGAACTAGAATAATGGCATGACCGTAGATATGCATGTGTGACAGGACATTCCATTACAATCCAGCATAGTAAACTGTTCCTATTTTCAGAATTTATTTAAAGATAATTGGTACAGTAACAAGTTGTAGATATAGATAGCATGCATTTAGTTTAGGGTATATCTATGTGTTTGAGAGTGAACATACAGAGGGTTATCTTTTGTATTACAAGGAAGATTATCATTAATATGTTTGGATCAGAAAATGCGTGCAATATCACGTTCAAGACTATTCGTAGTTTGAATAAAGCAACAAATTGCATAAATATTTGCTTTAAGGAAAATATTTTAGTTGAGAAGTAATGAAATAGTTTTGGTAGTTGAACATATTGGTAACAGATATATTGGCAATGAACATATGTGGTTGGTAGATTCCTATAAAAAGTATAAGTCTGTATGGTGTTGAACGCATTCGTATGAGGATGTAACTCTATCTGTGGGCTCCATGATCATATGTGATTTTCACCAGTAGTGATTCACATACATGTTCCATGGACTTTCCAGCAAATTAAAGCAGCTGAGCGGTATCATCAAAAGGATTGAAGGGTACCGATCTTGAGGAAACTGGAGGACTTACAGGATCAGGTATACATCTTCACCAGAAGCTGAGGAGGATGGGGTATGGCCCCATCATTATTGTTACAATATCATTTTAAGGTTTATTTTGAACACCCTTTATTATTTATCTTAGTAATGTTATGTGGGCTGTTTGAAACTAATAGTTTATGTATCTGTACAATTTATTGTATAATACGTACTGTTGAAAATGAGATTGAATTAAATGTCCACTCTGCACTAGAATTTAAGTATATAGTCCTTTCACCTAATACTGCTGTTCAGTTACATACTGTAGCATAAATGGGCACCTAGGAGTTATTTGATTGTTGGGTATTTAATCCTGGCAAAAGTGAGTCATTTGCTTCAGGGACTTGATAAATTCAACAGACTTCCCGTCCCTAACAATGGGAACCATCCCTTTAATATCTAAATCCCTGTGGCTTCTTTCGGCACTAATTTTACCTGTGTCCCTTGTTTGTGTAACTGCACTTTTAAGAAATGTCCTTGTCTGCCCTTGTCCATTCCTCTGGATGATCTTGTAGTGGTATATCTTCCCCGACTTCCTCTTCCCGCGACTTGAGTCATTCTCATAGCACTGTTCTTCTCTGTTATCGGACTAGTCTGGATGCCTAACTCTGAAATTCCTCCCAGCTCTGTTTTGTGAAAGGCATAATGAGAAATCCACTTTGGTGCTGCAAACTTTTCCAAACAGGTCTGACATACTATACGTGGTATGAAAGGTCTCAAATAATAATAATTTCAGGTTGCTAAAGGCATTTATTATGTTTGCTAATCTAGCATACAGTTACTGATGTCCACTTTATTAACGCCATTCGAAGACAGGAAGCCTGTCGGTATGTAGGCTTATCAAGGTCACCCTAGGTCAACTATTGACTATCCAAGATGCAACCCACAACATGCCTAAGTCCCAGGTACAGGACCTATTTACTGCTGGTGAGCAGCAGTATCAGGTGAAAGGACAGCCTGACCCCCAACTTTCAGCATCTTGTCCCCTCTTGGATTGAACCTGGGTCCCTCGTTTATGAGCGGAGGACATAAACTACTGTATTGTGCTACAGGACGTGTTAATTAATGTCGGCTTTAGGAGACCGGTTTCATGTGGCATCAACCATTGAATCTCTTTTTCCTGCCTGTTTCCTCCTATTCTTATAATGTGCTATAAAGTCTCTTCTAAATGTTTTACTAGCTTCTTTCTTATGGTTTTCTCTATCACCTAGAAGGGATGCAAGTAAGAAATCTAGGCCTGCTCTCTTAATATCTATTGTGAGAATCTGTCTAGTCCCACAGCTTTGGATATGTCCATCTCCAAGCTGATGCCTCCCTACTTCAGCTTTGTCCTCCAGAACCACTTGGTTAACACTGTCCCACTGAGTCAGATATTTGTCCTTGTTCTATTATGAAAACCTCCTGGAATCTATTAAGGTCTTCACTCACACGTCCCTGTCATTCATAGTTAATGTGTGTACTTCAGTGTGAAGAAATGTACTAAATATTTTCTAGAATAATGACTTCTCCAAATTAGTACGATACAATATGTTTTGCTTTGTAGGTCCGAACATGGCCTATGCTTACGCTCTTTCACCAGGCAAAGAAAAGGCCTCTGCCCTAAGTAATGTGAGGTCAGGCTACAGGGAGTGTACAGAAACTCTTTGTGCTTTGGAAGTGCAAATTGAGCAGCTCATTGGTACTTTGACATTGAAATGAAAGGTAAGATCATGGATATTTATTCTAATAATTGCATGAAACCTTATGAGTTTTCTTAACTTTTCCAAAGAGATTTTGCTATTTTATATTTTAACTATTTAAAGGGGGAAAATTTTAGTAAACATTAGGAAGTGCAGTACTGTGTAGAATTTGTTTGAAAACAAAAATAATTTTGTTAAAATATTTATTTCGGGAATTTCATTAGATTCATTTAACACCTGTTAAAATTCCTGTAAATTGAAATAGATTGAGAAATTTTCCCTGGAAACATTTATGAATTGGATATATTAATATGATGAGATATACGAGATGTACAAATGTAATTTACCCTATGATTGAGAAATTGCAAATAAGATTATTTACAAAGGCAATTAATATTTTGGGTATACAAAAAATTTTCCTTGTAGGCATACAAGGATTCGCCCGGTTGTGTCCTGGGGATGTGTTTGAGGTGACTCTCAAACATGGTACCCAGAAGTGGAAGTCTCGAGGCAGAGTCTGCAAGGATAATACTCAGAATTGGGACAACCAAAGACTGTTATTAAGGCCTCATTGGTGAAATGGTATGTTGCTTCTGTGATCCCACTCGTGTATCATTTAAACAACATTTGCTCATAAATAAAACCTTAGTAAGATTGTAAGGCGTAAATGGCTTTTACATTGTGAATGATGGATGTGCATGGAGTTGGTTATATTCTGTTAACTATTCTGAAGGGTTCTTATATGCAACAGAATTTGTGAGAGCATGTAGAATATTTGAGAGCAATACAGCAGATCTAAAGTTGTGCCTCTAACTCCTAAATGTCTCTGGAGACAGTAGCTATGTTATGAAAAATTATTTCAGTTTTGTGGAGGTAACATATCACTTGCTTCTGTGTCACCTCACAACCTCAATGTCTCTAAACAGGACAGTCATGGATTATTCAATGATACAGTACTGGTGATTTTTAATTATGTGATGAAAAATAGGATCTCCCTGAATGAACATGTGGAAATAACTTGAGTAATTCTTCGTTCTCTAAATGAAGTGGATTTTTGAATAAAGTTAGTCACTCAATAAAGTGTAAGCAAGCATTCTATGTAAAACGGAGTGACCTAAATATGGCCCTGTCATCCAAATGAAATAGAGAATCGTGCAACATTAAAGTTGTTCCAGAATAATGTTAAGTAGTACTGTACTCTAGGTAATTGTTGCATTATAGTTTGTTCTTGTGGTCCAGGTGAGCAGTTTCTTGTAGTCGTTCCTTCTTTTCTGGGGAGATATTAGCTGGCTGGGTTCAGGAGGGACTCTTTGGTTGTTGCCTCTTAGCCACCCATGGTCAAACAAACTCGCTTGCTTTGTTCAATTGCAAATGTTTTTTATTTTAACATTCCTAGAATTCATTTAACATTCCTAGAATGCTTGTGTGGCTTTAGGTCCTGTTACTGTTCCCTTTTACCTGAATTTACCTTTTCAATGGTTCCTGACTACTACTCTCCTTTGATGTTCTCCATGGTGAGATAGCTCAAGAAGCCACTAAGAGGGAGCAAGAGAAATTGCTGAAATAAAGGCAGAGGACATATACAGCACACACAAACACGATAGAGCATGTAAGTTGTTGGGACCGTCTTGGCTCTGAAAATGAGTGGCTCTCCATCTCTTTGGAAAAAGAGATGGAGAGGTATTGCATAATATATACATGGAAAATACTGGAAGGCCATGTCCCAAATTTGCACAGCAAAATAACCACATACTAGATCAAACAACATGGCAAGAATTGCAGATTAGAGACATTGAAGACTAGAGAAGCCATAGGCACAATCAAAGAACACTGTAAGAACATCAGAAGTCCATGCCTGTTCAGTATCTTCCCAGCAAGTACGAAAGTAGATTTCTTTAAGAAAAAAGTTTCCTAAAAGAATGGCAGAACCAGCTGTGTTGTAGTCAATACTGTACGTAGGCCTGCAGACTGATCCAAGCAAGTCTGTTGGATCAAGCTATCACAAGTTCTTACTGTTAAAGGTAAGATCTAGGTAAGGAGCCCTCCCTGAAAACCATCATTTAATGAAACTCCTCTTTCTGGTGGGGTCCCTCAGTGGCTTTCTGTTTCGACCCTTTCCTTATTAGGGACTTTGTGTTTTGTGGATGCTTGTTTAGGACTTAGATTACTTGGAACATGTTATCAATTCAAAAATGGATTTTTTCAGTTATACATTGTTTTAATTAAATTTTATGCACTTAAAATATAGTTTTAACAGCATAACTGGAAAGAACAGTAATTTATCTTACTAAGTATGTGGATTACTAAAAATGGCAGTTTAAATAATCTAGTATTTTGGTTGCTTTTGATCTATGGGGATAAGTGGAGAAATCCAAGCACGATAGCTTCAGGGAGCCACCCTGGCTCTACTAGAAATGTTTGATTATTCACTGTTGGGTTTTTCAACTTAATAATAATAATAATATATTATTATTATTGATAATAATACTGTATTATTATTATTAAGTTGAAAAATCCAACATTGAATGTAATGAAACACACTTCTGGTAGATCCAGGGTGGCTCCCTGAAGCTATTGTGCTGAGAGTTCTCCCACTGCCACTGCCTGCGAGCCACCGGTCTGTCTTGGTGGATACCTTGTTGATTGCCTTGTTGATTGACCGTTTCTTTGGTCAACTGTTCCAAGGCTCTCAATTCTTGGGTCATCTATGGAGTTATTAGGTCTAGCTAGCATGCAGTCTACCCTCAGGCCCACGATGTTTGCAAACATGCAGCTTTGGTTGTTTCTTCAACGTGTCCTGGGCTAATATTTGGATTTGGGTTTTGGCATTCTAGCAGAGTTCTGGTGGCCTGGTATTTCACCATTGTTCCTGGTCCCATTTGGGCATGTATTGCTTTAGTCTGTCTCTACCAGCCTGGGTTGGTTTCTTTGTCCTATTGCCTGCCACCTCTCCTCCTCCCTGGTCAGTCCCACTTGTGTTCTGTGGTTGGTTACCTACAGGGAGCCACCGAGGGGGAGCACACCCTCCAGGAATTCGGCATTGAATGTAATGAAGCGACTCTGAAGGAGCCTTTGTAGAGCCTTGATTCCCCACTCCGATCTCTCCAAATTCATCATTGGGTTATTCATTGGCTCCAGAACTGAGATGGGGAGCTGGCTGAGGGTGGCAGCTAGGCTGCCTGGTTGTGGTTATCACTACTGAAGAGTTTCAAGTTTGTGATTTCCTTGTTCTGTTTGAATTGTTTGCAGAGTTGTTTGGCAATTTTGAGGCTTCGTTTTCTGTGAACTCGCCAGTTATCTATAAAGCTTCACTGACTTTCTGAAGTCATTTTTTTTGGTGGTGTGGCAGATTGTCACATGCTACCTATGCCTCTGTGAGGGGAGGCCAGGTTCTGATTGTGGTCCCTGGTAGGCCAAACAGGAACTTCCACGTCTGATGTGACCTTTTACTACGGAGCAATCTCAGCAAGATAGCTTCAGGAAGCCACCAGGGGCGGGGGGCTCTCTTCCAAAAAAAAGCAATAATCCCTTCATTTGGGATTTTGCTAAACAAATACAATAGGCATTGCATTATGATCCTTTGTATGTATACACCACTGAAGCATAACCACCTGTATGCCTTTACAAATAAAGATGATTGAATGATTGATGAGGTGCATTGCTATAGTGCTATAATAGTGTAACATAAATTGTATGTTACTGTATGATAGAGATCTCAATATTTAATAACCTCGCATGTTATTTCAGTTACTAATTAAAGCCGTGGAAGTACGTGTCCTGGGCAAGACTGTGGTTATTGGTAACAAAGTGTGTGAAACTAAGGATCTTTTCTCACCACATCCTCAACTCATGACCGTCAACCTTAATCCTTCTGGGTCCCTTAAGCTCAATATTGTTATAACATGGAAGTAAGTGAATATATAAGTCTTTGACTTCATTTTATACATTTGCCAACCTTGTAAGGGTCAGTATAATTTTTTTTTAATGTAAAAGTACATGTCTGCAAATTTTATTAAGTATATACATTATAGTTAATAATATGGAAGGGATTACAGGAAGAATTTAGCCTCTTAGAACCGGAAGTACTCTTAGCCTCGGAGAAAACCACGCATAACGGATTAAGAGGGAATATTTAGGTCCCCTCCAATACAGTTTGTGTGCTTTTCTCCTACCACCTACTTCATTTTGTGTTTTGTTGTCCCTTATTAGATATTTAAAGGTTACAAGATGTACATTGGTTGATACAATGAGTGCTTAAAGGTTATGGATCTCTTGAAGCTCCTCCACTTCCGGACAGGAACCGAGGACGCAGCAGGCGTTTCCCCTCTGGATCACTACACTGAGGCACTGGAACAAGAAACTGGCAGCCCTTGGGTCTCTGATGTCAATAAGCCTGGAACCCAATTCCTTGAGAAATCCCAAGGCACTCTTATAAAAATATACAGTACTACTGTATAAAATATTTGACTGTCGCCTTAAAGTTCCAATCCTTTGAGTTGGATGGGGAATGCCCAGTCATTTCATCAATTTTGGGCTAGAAATTGCATTTCTCTTAAGTGCTGGATTTGCTTTCCTTGACCACCTCATAGTTTATAACTTGGAAATACCAAGTTGATCTTCAATAAGAAAATATTATGAACAGTTGCCATTTTATGCATTTTAGACCTGTAACACTGAGTTTCTTTCCTATAAAGATAGTGGTCATTTGAATTATTTTGTGCTAGTGATGCGAAGTTTCCCTTTCATGAAAGGGTGTCCCCTGGCCACTTCTTGCATTTGGTGCTGTAGAGACTTAATTATCCTTCTCATATAAGGTGGATGGGGTGCACCCATTCACTTGTGGAGGATTTGCTGGTGATGCTGAGCTAGTTGGTTGAAGTAGAAAAATGGAAAGATCAGATTAGATTTTATTTGTAGATGTACTACCAGTAATTGCTTTATCTACAGGGCTATCTTCTTCTTGAGGTTATCTCGAGATAATTTCGAGGCTTTAGCGTCCCTGCGGCCCGGTCCTCGACCAGGCCTCCTTTTTGTTACACCTCCCCCTCCCGGGAAGCAGCCCGTAGCAGCTGTCTAACTCCCAGGTACCTATTTACTGCTAGGTAACAGGTGCATCACGGTGAAAGAAACATTTTGGCCATTTGTCTCTGCCTCCACCGGGGATTGAACCCAGAACCTCAGGACTTGGCCTATGTATCACTTAGTTGATAAAGCCTTTACAGGGTAAATTCATTGACAATTAAATTTTAATCTCGTCTAGTCGTTTCTGTACATCGTTATCATCACTTTGTGCTCTCAACAACCAATCGGTAGGTTGTTTACTGCTTTATAAGAACATCTTAATTTTATATTTTTGGCTTCTTGATTAATGTAACCTATCTTACAAAAAAGGTTGCTAGCACAATAGCTCAAGATGTAATAAAAAGATACTGGTAATAAAATTATCCCTCTGTATCATTGAAAATTTAATTACAGTATTGATATTTAGCAATAAATATCACTGTTTATGTGAATTAAGTCAAACTGTAGATTTTGCAAAGTGGTAGATGGTTGGAACAAGTTAGGTGAGAAGGTGGTGGCCAAAACGGTCAGTAATTACAAAGCGTTGTATGACAGTGCTGGGAAGACGGGACACCACGAGCGTAGCTCTCATCCTGTAATCCATCATTTAGGTAATTATTAATGATTACAGATATATTAATATTTATTGAATCGCAAATAATATATATTTTTTTTATTGTACTAACAGCCCTCTTGATGGTGTTATTGAGGATAGTTTGGTGAGAACGCCAAGCATGTCTGCCACATCACCAGGCAACAAAAGGAGAACACCTGTTCTTCATAATCTCAGCTCATCTCCACCCCACACTGTTGGTAGTGTAAGTATGTTTTAACAGGTATTTATAACTAATAATTATAAATAATATATTTAGATACCCAGAAGAGTATAAAAGTCTTTACATATATTTTAAATTGTGTGCTTTATATATGATACTTAAGTTATTAATTTCTGACTCATAGAAGAATAAAAGGGCAGTGCTAGTGGAATGAGCAAGTACTGTAAAAACAGTTTAAAGCAAAAATAGTGAATTCTATGGCTGGAAAGTGCATGTCTATGCATTTTAAAAATGGATTCTATGGCTGGAAGAGAGAGACAAAGTGCTTTTGTAGATGTATTGCTGGAGTGAGATGGTGCTGCCATGGATGTATTGCTGGAGTGAGATGGTGCTGCCATGGATGTATTGCTGGGGTGAGATGGTGCTGTCATGGATGTATTGCTGGAGTGATGGTGCTATCATGGCAGTATTGTGACTGTGCTGCAGTGCTGTGGATGTATTGTGACTGTGCTGCAGTGCTCTGGATGTATTGTGACTGTGCTGTGGATGTATTGTGACTGTGCTGCTGTGCTGTGGATGTATTGTGACTGTGTTGCTGTGCTGTGGATGTATTGTGACTGTGCTGCTGTGCTGTGGATGTATTGTGACTGTGCTGCAGTGCTGTGGATGTATTGTGACTGTGCTGCAGTGCTGTGGATGTATTGTGACTGTGCTGCAGTGCTGTGGATGTATTGTGACTGTGCTGCAGTGCTGTGGATGTATTGTGACTGTGCTGCAGTGCTGTGGATGTATTGTGACTGTGCTGCAGTGCTGTGGATGTATTGTGACAAGGTGGACAGGACTGGATTACGGGTCTACTGAGCCTAGTGGTCGTAGAGTCTCGGCACCCACAGTTGCCTCCTCAGTGAGGCCCAGATGCTCATTCTGTGATGCCGTATGTAATGTGGAGGATTTGGGAAATGAAAGGACTATTTGTTTTGTTACCTTAAATCTGTTTTACCTATTTGATCTTGTATTTCTTCCGGGCTGATGCCTCTTCACCCCTCAAAAGTAAGACATGAGGTAGAGATGATGATGATTACTAAACCCAAACCTATTTAAGGACCATTCTGTGGATTACAACTAAAATGAGTACTAGCTTGCTAATGCCACTCTAATTTTAATTACTTTTGGTACTGTACAGGTTCCCTCTGGCAAGGACAACAGCCTGTCCCCGGAGTGTGATCACGACAGCAGTTTTGGTAGTATGTCTGCTCGTAGCTCGACAGCTGATAGTGCAAGTCCTCTGTCAGAGTATCGTGGATTACTATCATCACATGCGGCTCTCTCCACCAGAACAGACAGTAACAGTCCTGTTTCTGACTATCAAGGACTTTCAAGGAGAACAGATAGTCAGGTATTTATATTTGTCAGCATTAGTCAGTCAATTTATTTGATAAATTTGTACAAAAAAAAAGTTGCATAGCACAATAACGGTTAGATTTTTTTTTCAAATATGGAATGTATTTGCTTTATAATCAAATCGTTAATGAGAGTAATTTTCATAATTGTAACTACACTACAGTAGTTTTTAAAGACGTTAATAGTTTAAGCTACAATTTTTTTCTATTTCTTAATATTTGCAAAGAGAAATTAATTTGATGCTGATCATAATCTCAGAATTTGCCTTGTAGGATGGCTACAAAATTGTGGGTTTTACTTAGTGCTATATAACAAACCATATAGTATTAGTTTCGGCAATATACTTTCAACACTAATACTAAATAAAATATTCAGATGCCAATTACAAGAGTCGGATCACAATGTATTAGTTTGTAATTAACGTTCTTAATGTTTTGCACTTGGTTCTAACAAACCTCTTATACAGTTCACTTTGTGCTCTGGTTGGTAGTAATCACAGCCACCATAGTCACCACCAGTACTACTATTATTACTACCACCACCACCACTACTATTATTACTACCACCACAACCACTATGCCACACCTGAAACCATTAACACAACCACTGCAGCAACTCCCACAACTATTACAACCATCTCTGCACTCTTCACAATAACCACTGCACAACTACCACACCTACAACTACCACAACTGCACCCACCACAATGACCAATAAACGAGGGGACCTTAGATAAGCAGCCGGCTTCCTGTCCTCATCGTGGCCACTAGAGTGTTAGTGGCCCTCGGGTAAATTCAGGTAAAACTTTCACTCTGTTCATCGTACCAGCCGGTGGTCATTATGTCAACCTGTGCATATTACACAAACCTGTTAGTCTAATCAGTATATCAGCCTGTACATATCACAACACATGCTGGCCTGAGATTACATTTTGTGACTGCTCTTATGTGTTCAAAATACAATCTTATTTTGAGTTATTCCACTTGTATACTCCTTGAGGCAAGGTTCATTCTGATCCCATTGGCTAAGATTATGACAGTCAGGGTAGGGGAGACATTCTTCACTTCCTACTGCAGGATCTATGCCTCATCTACAAATGATTGAAAATTCCCTTCAGTATTGTGCTGTATGATGTCCTACTTGACTGTACACAATCTGTGTTTAGGACAGAGTAGAATCTTTCTTTTGGGAGAAGCCAAATGTGACGGCTTCAGAACTCGTAAAATGTGTAATACAGTACAAAAAATGAATCTCGATACTGTTTAATGTTAAAAAATTTCCTTATTTTGTGGTAATAATTATCTTTTATAAGTTAATCACTGTACTATTTTCAGGATTCTATATTATTTGATGGACGAGATTCTGCCAGTCCACAGTGTGATAACACTGGAAATTTTACACTGGTGCGTAAGAAGGAGAGTCGAGTGGAGCAGTGGGCCAGATACTCGCAAGTAAGTGTTGTAAACTCTTGTTCATTTCATGTGTTTTATCATGTTCTCTTAGCTGTAGGTTTATGCCTGAGCAAGATTTTTTGCATCCATCAACATTTTACCTTTCACCCTCCCTCCCCATCCATTGTTACACAAATTTCAAAATTTGTTTTATAATTACTCTCTTAAGAGTGATTAAAATTGCTGTACAGGTGAGATAATATAATCAACGTAATAATATCCACTTGTTAAATACAAGAGGGACTGGTTCCAAATCTGCACACGGAAATACAGTAACTCCTTGTAAGAATAAAAGACATAACACAAAGTGCAAAATAGCCCCATTGAAAAGTAGAGGTACAACAGATACGCTAAGGAACAATTTTTGTCAATATTAAGGTCCAAAGACTACTTTTCAACATGCTCAATACACAAGGGACATAACTAGCCGACCACTTATGGTGTTAAAAGGGATCTTGATGAAGACCTCCAAAGGATACTTGCTCAACTTCATATGTCAAGACTGCACCCAGTGGCATCTAACAGCCTGGTTAATCAGATCACCAATCAGGAGGCCTAGTCAAGAGACTGGGCCATACAAGGCATTCATCTTTTGAACCATCTCAAGGTAACCTTAGCAGCTATGTGGTTTTATAATATCCTGATGTAGAAATTAACACTTGAATGCCTCTAAAATCACTGAATTGATTGGCATTTGTTAAATTTTAGATAGATTTACATTTAAATTTTATATCAATTTACTCATATAAATTTATACTTGTTTTATTAACTCCCAGAACTCTATACAGGTATGCTCTAGGTACTGTATTATCACAGTAATCTGATCTGCTGTAGTTTCTTATAAATAATGAGTAATATTATTATTATACTAATTTTGTCTTTGCAAAGCTACTTATATGCTTAGAAATTGAATGGTCCCAGTACAATACTGTAAAGTGATTGTTCTTTATGACCAATGTCATGTGTGAGTGCCACAGAGTTTCAAAAGTTTTATGTGCATTTTTCCATTGTACCATAATTTGCCTGAATTTACATAAAAAGCACCATCTTTTGTGGCCTCGACTGGTATGGGAGCCTAGTGTCTATAAGTTAGCTCTGCTCAATGAAAAAAGTCAGTGTAATTGCGGGGAGTTTAACTACACAGCTCACTAATACTCTGTTTCTTGTGTTCACAGTTCAGCATCTCACAGGGTTCCAATCTTGACTTTATGTCAAGATCATACTCTCATCTATCCTATTCAACGGGACTTTCTCCTGCCATGTCACAATCACTCTCGCACCAATTAGACATGCTTGGTACAGACCCAGAGTCCTTCAGATGGGGCGACGGACAACACTGGGAGGAGACGAACCCTCCACTTACTCTAAAGAAGGTGAGAATTAAGTAATTGATGCTTTTTGAGATATGGGCGCCATACAACTGCTGCACATTCCAATTTGGTCTCACAAAAGTTACGAATAGTTTTAGTATTTCACTATCTGTGTAATTAAAAGTCTGAAGTTGGAAAGAGAAGCATATGCTCCTCGCACAATGTTTGTGTTCCTTTGGTGACAGTTTACTATCCAAAACCTACCGTAGATGTTGTTCTTAATTAGTTTTTTCTACATAATTTATAAGTTGTGTGTGGTCTATTTTCACCAAATCCACATTACATAAATGACATTTATTCACATTGAATTCCATGTGCCATCTGTCTTGCCTCTGATTACTCCCCTCATATTTCTATAAATAAGAGAATTTTTCATCCATGTGAAAAGTCTTCCTGTCACCCCATCCAGCATGTTCCAGTTTCCAAAACAACCACTTGTGGGACTGTGTGTGTGCTTACTATTTGTCTACAGAATCGAACTATTTGCTCTTGAACCCTGCCTTTCTAACCAATTTCTTTTTCCTCTATTATGTCTACTACATATATTTCTCTCTAACACATGTGTGCACACACGCATCCCCAGGAAGCAGTCCGTAGCAGCTGTCTAACTCCCAGGTACCTATTTACTGCTAGGTAAAAAGGATCATCAGGATGAAAGAAACGTTGCCCATTTGTTTCCGCCTCTGCTGGTAATCGAACCCGGGGCCATTAGGACTACGACCCCTAAGCTATATACACTACACTATGCCGCGAGGTGTGTGTGTGTAATTACCTAAGTGTAGTTACAGGATGAGACCTAAGCTCGTGGTGTCCTGTCTTCCCAGTACACTTTGTTGTATAACCCTTTGAAACTACTGACAGTTCTGGCCTCCACCACCTTCTCACTTGGCTTGTTCCAAGCGCTAAATGTCTACCACTCTGTTTGCAAAAGAAAACTTTCCAATTTTTTGGGGCACCTCTGTTTCCTTAGCTTGAAACTGTGTCCTCTTGTTTGTGATGTTGCTGGTTTCAGAAATTCCTCCTTGTCAATTTGGTTGATTCCTGTTAGAATTTTGTATGTGGTGATCATATCACCTCTTTTTCTGCTATCTTCTAGTTTAGGCATGTTCAATGTCTGTAGTCTCTCCTCATAACTCTTGGTTTTTCAGTTCTGGAAGCCATTTTGTAGTATGCCACTGCATCATTTCCAGTTTCTTTTTGTGCTGCTTGAGATTTGGGCACCACACAACTGCTGCATATTCCAGTTTTGTTCTCTCAAAAGCCATGAACTGTTTCTTTATATTTCACCATCCATATACAGTAATTAAAAGCCAATCTGAAGTTGGAAAGCAACGCATACGCTCCTCTCACAATGTTCTTTGTGTTTCTCTGGTGACGGCTTACTATCCAAAGCCACCTCTAGGTCTCGTTTTTTATTAGTTCTATAATTCCATTCCACATAATTTGTAAGTTGTGTGTGGTCTATTTTCTCTGAATCCACATTCCATAATGCATCATTTATCCACGTCGAATTCCATATGCCACTTTACGCTCAAAGCACTTTTTTTTTTTTTATCTAGATCAATTTGAAGGGCATTACAATCATCTGTGCCTCCTATCTTCCCCAGTATCTTAGCATCATCTGCAAACATGTTCATGTAATTTTGTATTCCTTCTGGTAGATCATTTATGTAGACGATGAACATTACTGTTGTAAGAACTGAACCCGTGGTACTCCACTAGTAACACTCCTCCAGTCGGATACATTCTTTGATTACTGCCCCTCATCTGTCTGTTGGTTAGAAAGTTTTTCATCCATATCAGAAGTCTGGTGTGTGTTTGTGTGTGAAAAAGTTGATCCTGCCCACTTTTTAGTAAGATCCATGGCACCTCCTGGGTGGTGAACAATGGCAAATTTTTCTTGGACAAATGGCGCTCTATGGTTGCTTGCTGGCACTGAAGTGGACTATTAAGGGACAGGCCTCCTATCTCAGACAATGATGATTAAATGCAAAAGTTAAAATGGCACAGTGAAGTAACAATCTGTACTATAGAGAATATTAGACAATGGGTCAACATCCCATTGCCTTGAGCATGGGAGGTGAATAAAGTGCATCCCACATCATGACTGTAGCAATAGCAGTATTAAAGTGCTGAGCTTCTATATCCCGTTACTGCTGGGTGACAACATTGATTCTCATGAGCAACTCCTTATTCAATCGGTAAGTTTTATTTATTTATTTATATATACAAGAGTTCTTACAGACAATTACAACTATCACATTAGGTTTGTTAGGCCAAAGCCACCATCTTAGCTAGTGACTTGAACTAGCTTAAGAACTTATTAATATCTCATTATTAGTTCTTAAATTTAAAGGCATATTTCGGTTCCACAAAGCTATTACTTTAGCATTAAAGAAATACAGGTAATGAGCATTTGCTTCTTAAATGTTGACTTGCTTGTGTTTGACAGGTTGTGAGTCGGCTGCGTACCTGCCTCGAGGATATCCAGGGACAGTTTCCCCAGTTGCACACTTTAGAGGAGGCAGTTTTGGACCTGGACGACATGTGTAGGGTAAGGCACTGGACCTGTTGTTTATGGGTTATGGTCGTCTTTGTTTTATAACATTGCACCTAAATTATCATCTCCAAACCCTTGAAGGTAACTGCAATGTTCAGAAATACAGTGAATGTTTGTCAACATAAAATTTATGCATTGTTTGTATTTTCTATTTAATAATGTTTGGTGTTAATGTTGTGATTGCATGATTCCAGTGTTTATCTTTTAAATACAAATCCTGAGTGTTAATTTTTGGTTAGAAGAAATGTATTTTTCACCAGTGGTAGAGGACAGGTATTGTAGTTAATGACAAATATTATTAGTCACTATTTTAGTTATGTTTTTTTTTAACAAATTCCACACACCACTGGCGGGCTCGCTCATAATTCCACACACCACTGGCGGGCTCCCTCATTTTTTACTGTATTGTTGATAAGGAGATTAATACAGGTCTTTTAGCTGATGTATGTATAAGTATGCTATGCTGCTTGTCATTTTCAATTTGATTTTCGAGCTAATAATGAACAACCTTTTTCAAGTTTTATATACAAACATTTCACACGAATATGCGTGAGCATTTCGTCTCGTATTAATTCTTTCCTCTGCCTCATTTATTGCCCTCGGTTGTTTTGTCTCGTCATTTTAAGATAAATCTCCAACTGGTTTTCATGTCGTATATTTACTGTCCCTTATCGCTCGTGATTGATCCGTTCCTCGATGTGAACAGCTGATATTGTAGTGTACTTTTTTATTTTTAAATCTTGCTTTTTCTTTGCAGCTTTATTTGTATCCGTTTCTTATTGTGCTACTGTATTACTAATATGCTGTATAATGTCCCAGTATTGACAGACACATGCATTATTATACTTTCTTAATCTTTTATTTGTTGCTCTTAGTATCTTGGTAACTTGCATTATTTTTATTATTAACAGGCGTGAAAGTCTGTCTTTGTATCTCATAAATGTGAAGAATGTTTTGAAATCGATGTAGCTGCTGTGAATGTTAGCCATTGGAGCAATGTTGGGCCCATGTTGATAATTTTGGTCCAATATTATAATGTTGATCCAATGTTGCTCCAACACTGTGTACCTTCTGCAAGGTTTTGATCAACCCATCTGAAAGTGTGATGTGTAATTGCACAATTTGAATAGAATCCTGCCTTTAGCCAGCAAAATACTTGTTCTAGTTAATTGTCAAAATTATTAACCTTTTCGAACATGGCACTTATGCTCTGTGTTACAAATTTATACTCATTTTACCCTTTACTGTTTAGTCATTAGTAATAATAAGACATTTTTTTGTGTAGCTTAATTTTTTTTGGTGTTTATATTGCGATGCATTATATATCACACTGTAGGATGGCTTGCTCAAAGCTTTGTAGTGGAGCATGATACAAACTTTTTTAATTCCTAAATACTCATGTGAACTGACAATAGGTTTAATTTTTTATCAGTCATCACACAGCATGCTTGATATACTTAACTTACAAGAATACCTTTGCTTTGTTTGGATTATTGTACTCATCACACCCGGATTGATTTACTTAACCTCGAAGTTGTTCTAGTGATGTCTCTTAATGCACTGTCATTTGAGTACAGTATCTTCAGTGTTCACTTGCACAGTTCCTCCTCACCTCCACATTATGTAACTGTCTTTGTCATTGTTATGTGCTGCCTTCTGTGCAGCATCAGTACTTTAACTGTGCAGTTGTAATGCAATAATAAGTAACTGAATATAATTAAGAGTTCAAATGTTGTTTACGACCTGCTAACTCTTGCTTGGCTTCACTGACGGCATTTATAAATGGCTTTAAAAGATTGATGCTGCTGGCTTTTTCAAATGACTGTCTCCAACTCTTGGTGGAATCTTGAAACTTTAAAGCTTTGTTGTCTGCTTTCCTTTATCCCTCAATAGTGATCATTGACAAGTTAAGCCGTTGATTATGACCAGTGTCAGGTCAGCCTATAACTTGTCAGTTTAACACATTAAACCATTGCAAGAAAAAAGGAGCACAGTGTTGAACATCCATATCTGCAATATCATCCAGAATATTATATCGCTCAAAATCTTGCCCACCAGTTTGATGCTTGATCAACCTATTTGCTGACAAGTCCGTCTTGGTAGGACTCCTTGTCTTCTTATAATAAAATCCTTCATGGTCATGGCTGCAGTATTTGTAATTCTTAGGAGTTATTCTAATAGTTAAATTGGTTTATTGACTATTTAATTTGTCATATGAATTTAGTGTCCAAGTTCTTCCTTTATCTTATAAGTTATAGTTAACTTGTTTTGCTCTTTGATATAAACTTAGTTGAGCTCTTGATTTGAGGGGGGGTATGAGAGTAAATGGACAATATGGTGGCTATTGAAAGTAAATTGGAAAAATAACGGGTGCGATGTAGTGGATGTTGTGTGTTGCATTTGATAGAGCCAATAATAGGATTGGCAACGACTAGGACACCCTTGGCTAGGGTAACCTATTCCTATCAGTGGTAAACCAGTATGACACAAAACTCATTCCCCTCTCATTTGGGCTTACTCAGCTTTGACAGGGGCAATCTTTTAACCTACTGCCTAATGGTCATGGAATCAGTTGAGTACTGGTATGATATGGAGTGACATGGAGGAAATTCACTGCATTATTATAGATTTGGATAGATTATGGTACGTATTTTGCTCAGCCTCTCTGGCCACACCATGACTGGACATATTTATGTGCTGGAGAAAATATTCACTTTATCCAATTATGGAAAATTTGCAGCTCTGCATTCCCTACATGTGTGATGAAACGACCTGCTAAGTGGTCTCTGGTCACCATATTTGAATGGCATGATAATGCCTATTTACATGAAAGATCTCTCATAGCTTGAAAGCAGTTTTCTTGTTAACTTTTACTTGTATAGAGAACATTCTGTTTAGAAGATACAATGTATTTATATAAATATACAATTTCCATACATATTCTAAATTCTGCTTAAAATCCATAAACATTTGTATTATTTTGTTAGTGCAAACCCAATATTCTGTTTTCTGTGAACACAGCTTGGCACATCTTAGTAAAAAAAAAACTTGTGTGACACTTGTTTATCTAAAAATTTTGCACAGTTCTTTCTCTGGTTGTGAACAAGTCAAAGAACTTAATTCACCATTTCTGTCTCCTATTTCTCTCTTCCCAGTATCTCACCAGTAACTTAATCACTTCTTGGTTAGGTTAGTTCCTATTTAAAAAAGCCTAAATATTGCAGAACTGCTGCAGTAGAAGAGACAGCAATGCCTCAGAGATCAGCCTCTTGGTTGAGTCAGCACTAGAATGCTTTGATTTCCTCAGTGCAGAGTATGATGATGATTTTGATGATAATCCCGATGTGAGTATAATGAATAAGATTCATCTTGTAGTATCATAACAAGTATAGACTCACTATTAATGATGTGTTCCACCTTCAGCAGGGTTGGTACATGCAGTTGCTTCTGTGAGCATATCAGTTTACACACGTCTCCTTTAATAACCAATGCGCTTGACTCTAAAGCTTACTGTATTACCAATTTTCACAGTTCTAATGTTTACTGGCCATGGTGAAGAAAATCCATCACCAAATCCCACTTACAAACACACCTAAATTTGATTTAATGAAGCTTATTAACATATTCATAATAACTAGGCATTTTTTTTTTTGTGAGGGGATCCTGCAATGGCTCTTGGAGCTTCTCTGGTACCACCAAGACTTAGTCCTACACACCAGGCCTACGGGACTCATTGGTTACCATCCGCAAGTTAGAATCAGAATGTGGCTCTCACTGTATGAGCAGAGGGGAACAGGGAATTAGAAATTAACCACAAAACTGAGGTGCAACAAAGCAAATGCCTATTTGAAGGAAATTAGGCACCCCTAAGTAAACAATGGAGACGGTCATTGTTGTGGAGTATATCCTGAGACTGATGCACCTGACTGCCACCAGAAGGCAGCCCAGATCACCTGATGCATCAGCCTGCTCCCTCAATGTTATACCTAGTGTCATCAACCAAGCACTCGAGTGTCTGCTCGGTCCATCAACTGCTTCTCGCTTTTAGCTGACTGGTGTTATCTGCTCATGGACCACTGTTCTGCTTTTGCTTGTTTTCTTTCTTTCATGATTGTGTTTGCACCATCCATATTGTATTCATTCCTAGCATTCCATTTGGCTCTGACCATGGCTAGGGTTTTCTTCATTCCTTCCTTGGGGTCAGTTTACGTTTTGCTATACCCCAACAATTGTAAGATCCCCCTCTGTGAATAGGCCTCCAGAGTCATCCTGCTTAGGGTAATTCATGAGATTTAGTCTCTTATGCAGGACTTGTTGATGGAGAGGAGGCAGTCTTCTCAACATAGAACAAAAATAAACTCGAGATGTTTTTGACTTGTGTGATTGTACATATTTAGACCTGCCCCTTGTGGTGGTGCTTTTATTTTGGTTGTTAGAAACCTTGCATTTCAGCTGATGGTGCACTTGGATAGTGTGTGTGATTTTCAAGATCCATAGCCTCTTATGTCTTCTCTTATGGATTACTCAAGGTTTGAGCTCGGTTTCCTCATCTGAATCTGTGTTTGACCCTGCTGTTTGCAGTTTTCCAGGATGTACTTTTGTGTTCAATGGTCTTTACTGTTGTCTCCATGTGATCTGCTGGGTCCTGGAGGGGGTGGGTCCACTTCATCTATGGGTGTGTGTGTGTGTGCCTTTGGTTTGCACTAGACCTTGGTTTAGCAGTCGTCCTCTTAGGCAGTTGCCTCTTGGGCAGCAGCCAGTTTGCAGGTCAGGCTTGATGCAGTATATGTCGATTTCTACTTCTTTTTTCCTGAATTAGTTCACAGGTATCTACTCTGACATTTACATCTCGTGTCAGTTAGGTTCCATTGCCATTTATTTTGCAGCTTTTGGATGGCTACTCCAACCAGCCTTGGTTTGCTCAGTATTTCATTCTCCTTCATTGGTTTAGGCTGCTTGGCTGTTTAAAAGTGTGGGCCTGCTGGTACCATACTTTTTTCATCAGCATTTGCCAATTGTTCATTTGTCTGTCAGCCACCCCACTATTTCAGCATGGAAATTGCACTCCATGCTTTTCACACAAGTTCGTTTGCATTACACATTTCTTACTACTTCTCACATGTGCTGCATTTTCATTATCTAAATACCAGCTGTGCATTGAAATATATTTGAGTAAATGTATTTGTGGGGAAGACTGTAGTTTTGCCAAGCTTGGCCTAAGGTTTTTGGAGTTACTGTCTCAGAAGGCTGTGTAGCTGGTAGAGGGTGTGTCAGGGGCTGCCCATTCTGGGAATGTCACTGAGGCTAAAGGGCCTAGTCTCCCTGCTTTATTCCCCCTTGTCTTTTGGGATGAGCCATGCATTTTACTTGGGGTTCCATGGCTTTTCTAGTTAATGCCCTGTCTGTTCCTTATGTTTAGGCTTCGTTCTCCAAGCAGGATATAGGCTCCATTTCTGAAAGGTCACAGGCCATTGGGGTATATGGGGCAGGGGGCATGGTTGCCCTTTGACCCTCATCTGTGTTTAGTTGCTGGCTCAGATGAGTTCTTGCTCAGCTGGGACAGGTTCTCATATATCGCGTCCTAATATTAGCTGGACACCATCCCACCTCTCTGTGGGTGGATTTCTGGGTCCCTGTTTGTGGTCTGATCCTGCCCTCAGTGTATGTAGGTTTCTGTTGTCTGATCTTCCATTGTGTGATTTGCTTAAGTATTGTTGGGAAATTGGATATGCATGTCTGAATTGGGTCCATCCTCTCTTGAGTACAGATACATTTACACTTCCTTGCTACTGTTGTGTGAGATCCCAGTTTCATCCTGACTGGCAGACACCATTTAGCTTTCTTTGGGCAGGTAGTGGCTTTGCTGTTGTTATTAGCAGGTGTTTAACTGATAGGAGACTTCCCCTGTTTTTCAGGTCTTTTCCAGGGGACCTCCTTCATGTTTACAACAGTACCCTGTTTGCTCATGCTCTGCTCTGTGTATTGGGGCTTGGTACCCCTATGTTTTTTTTCAGCATTGGGGAAGTGGACCACAGGGCTTGCCTCCTCTTTCTAGGGGGTTCTCTATTATTGAGCAGTGTTGGGTGTCTTCCCAAAGTACTTCTGGATGGGTTTCTCTTCTTTTTCTGGGCTTTCCTCGTTTTCTACCGTTATGCTGTTGCAACCACATTTCCTGTTCCCATGTCGCTAGCACAGCTCCTGTGGGTTGTGGTCGTGGGCACACTTGTAGCTCTCCATGCTTCTTAGCTTTCTCTTTTGATTTCTCTTCATGAGTCCACTTGGAAGTTTTCCCTCTTATTTATTACTCTTCTTTCTTCTCCTCAGCAAGGTGTTTATATTTATTTGCTTCAATAGCTGTTTTGGCTGCAATCTGCTGCTTTGGACCACTCTAGTGTTTGTGTTTTTTGGACTCCTAATTGAGTTAGGTTGGTTTCTGATCCCTTGCTTCTATTAGGTCACTCAGATAGTGGTCCTGGCTCCCAGTATTGTTGATGGGTCTCAGACCCAGATAGATGGGTCTCAGAGGCCTGGTGTGTTCAGGTAAGGCTGCCAGAGTTAGTCAGGGACCTGCCAGAAAAGGGCATTTCATTACATTCAATGCTTTACTATTTCCATTTGATTTTGCTATATTTGCTTCTCATTCAATTTTTGCTTGTTTACTTTGCATTTGCTCACATTTTGTGTATAAATACTAAATACACTTTTTTTAGGAAATCATCAAATTTTGTTTACAGTAATTTTTGTAATTGATATGAATTATTAAATTTGTGTGGGCATAGATTGCATTACACAAATTTGTCAATGTTTTGTTTTTAACATTTTTGTATTACTGATTATGAACATAATTTCAGCATCCCACTTGACAAAAATATACATAAATATCCATGCTCAAGTATTATGGATAGCATCCTAGGAGTATCCAGGGCTGGCTTAATGCATCCACAACTCTGATAGTTGCTCAGGGCACCAAGTACTAATTCAAATTCAAATTTTTATTAAAGTAAAAGTACATACACAGAAGATGAGTTACAAACATAATATATGTACTAGCTCTATCTATAAATCCAATACCTAAAGTCACTAACATGCATAGCGTTTCGGACAAACTAGAGGTGCCCTGTTGTCTGACATCATCCAAATAATGAGTAAACATTTGTTAAAATAAATAAATAAAGGTATTAGTGAGCACTTGTCAGCTCATAGACTATATATATTATCAGTTAAATAATAAGAACCTGTTCATGGTTTTTGTCAATGTCTTGGAAACGTATTGGTAAATTGGGTTAGTTATTTTAATTTACAATATTACTATTATTACTCATCACAGATGTGGTTATGGCAACTGTTTTGAGTTTGTAATGTAAATCCAGTATAATATGTCTGGGTCACCAATAGTATCCTAAGGTGTATCAATGTTAGGGAGATGCAGTACCCTAGGGTGTTCCCATGTGTACTAACTAGGCTCTTGCAGGGAACCTGCATTCGTTCCTTGCACTTGCAACAGCCCACGTTGAGTCATTCAGAGAGCTAACACCACCAACACGCCAGTGGCCGAGATAATAAGAGTAATAATCCCTTCCTCTATGATATTATAATCTTGGGTTAGGTCATCCTCCTGCCCATACAAAAATTTCCTAGAGGGCATAGAATGCTAGAGGTTATTACATCAATAATAGTAATGCAAGGGATCAAAGCAGCTCCTGACACCATCTCAAGCTCTACCCCTTGAGATAGTGTCAAGAATCATTAAGTGAATAAGGGAGTCATATAGCATGTCATATCTGAGAGTAGTATGGGGGGAAAGGTTTGATTGAAAATGTGCTAAACTGAACACTAATATATTAAAATAACACCATTACACATGGGTTCTTTACGTTAATAGAGTACATCACTGCCACAGAAGCTAAGCAATGAGTATTTCCCAGCCAGATGGTATCCCACAGGGTCAGAATATTGAAAAACCTACAGTCTTTATTAGCCACTTGCAAGTCAACAGAGTGAACTAACTCTTTAGTTAGTTCATTGTGATAACTCTTTGGCATTGACAAATACAAGGCTGTTCGACTGGTATACAGTTGTACACTTTAGAACACTTTTGTCAGGTGAAATGCATGCATTGCTCAGCAATATCATCTTAACACAGAAATATATACAAAGTGTACACAACAAAGATATATCAATTACTGTAAAAGATAGCACAATAACAAATAACCACATACACAATGTAATCATTGTTATGCAACTAGTCCACTGACCACGTACTGAGTACGTAGAAAATACACAATAAACAAAGTACCAACGAGTCGCACACTCCCTTCAGTGTGAAATAATTGTGACATGCACAGTAATAACAAGACACTGAACATTTCAGTCACAAATGACCCTAAATATGTGTGATCCTAATAAGATAACACGGCTGACTGGACGTTACCACACAGGCTAACGGCCCGTCAGGAGCAAGACCTTATCTCGGTTATATAGACTTCTGTTTGTTGCAGACATACGATAGTCTTAATCAAACCAGATTGCCGATTCCAGGGAAATCAACATCAGTTAATCAACAATAAGCGATAATTTAACACTTTTGTATGGCCAGGCTTACTCGCTCGCTCACATGTTCCACACTGTTAATGAGACACTATGATCTGGTGACAATGTTGACTCAGCTATGGCGATGGGTCCTCACCTTGCAGATGCCGCACGTTACTAATTTGTGCAGGCAGAACGGATGTGAGACACTGGCGTAATGACTGTGACGATCATTAAAGCAATGATCTGAGCAATGGTTTCTTTGCTTAGTTGCTTGGTAGGTGCCATAATAACAATACCACCAACACCACTGTTAACTGTGCTAAAACACATAAAGGTGCCAGAGCAAGACGCGCAACATAACCGCTCACTATGAATGCCCAGGGACAACTAAGCATCTCAACTGTGTGACTCCAGGAAGGTAGTGCACACTGTGATGTCATGTGCTCAGTGCATAATTTTGTCTATAATCTTTCACCCACAAGGCCATCATTTTTTTTTTCTCCATAAGTATGTGCTGCCTTGAGCAGGGCAGTGCATGCTTTTGACAAGTACCGTACAGTACTTTGGTTAACTTTTCTCACATCTTGTAAATCTATATATGCATGTTATAATTGACCCCAGTAATAAGACTTGGACAGAAAATCTTAATTCTTTCAATGATTTTTTACTTTGATTAAAACAATAGATAGTTTTAATTTATATAACATTTGCAAGTCATCTTTTAGCTTTCCTTTGTGTTTTGTCTTAGTCTGTGTCTAATCTCTTAGCTTATGGCAGATGTGTCCTCTCAGTCCTATCATTTTAAGTCATGTAAACTGATGTGCTTTTTTGTTTAGAAAATGTTGAAATTTTCTTCCAATAATTTTCAGATTGTTACATTGTTCTGTAGTGTGGCATGCATGCATGCATTCACTCCTCCACTATTTACCACTATTGCTAAAGTCATTGTATGCACACAATTCTTTGAATATATTTACCTCGGTGTTTCAGTTTATATTTCCTTAGCCTGGGATCTTTAGAGCATCTTGAGAAACCCAAAAACATATTTTACAGAACTGCCGCAGTAGAAGAGACAGCAATACCTCGGAAATTAGCCTTTCAGTTGAGTCAGCATTGGAATGCTTCGATTTCCTCAACGCAGAATGTGATGATGATTTTGATGATGACAATCCTGCTGTGAGTATCAGATCTCTGATTTAGTTTTCAATTCAAAATTTGCTTGTTGAATCAATGTGGGCAATTGTAAAAATGTGTAACCTTATTGATGAAGTCATAAGAAAAGATTGGACCTGCGCTAGCTGTTGAAGTAGAACAATTACTGATACTGAAACCAGAAAGGAAAGCCTTCAAGCATGGATATGCTTGCTCTTGTGAAAGGGAAAGCAGTTGCTTGAAGTTTAGCCTCTTAGTGGCCAAGATAGAAATCTTAGACTCTATCCGAAACAGGGGGACAACAGATGGTAACCTCGCTGGCAAATTAGAGTACCCAGTCCATGGATGTTGTGATATATTAATCTGGCTGATAAAGATGTTATTTTGCTCATTGTCATACATGTCCCCAACTTAAAGTATAAGTACAATACTATAATTTAATGCACTGTAGTATTAGGTCTATAGTAGTTATGTCAGTCTGATATCCTTATTGTTGGTCATAAATTGTTTACATATTTATATTGAGCATCATTAAAACAACCCAAAACCTAGCAAGTGAAAAGCAGAAAGAACACTAGCAACTATAGGTACACTAAAGCCCTACTCGCATCTTGGGATGACGGGAGAGTATTGCAAGTCATTGGTGGGTGCAAATTAAGCCCAAAATTATTATTGTGGCCAGTATACGCAATGTTATCATTATCATGGGAAAGCAGAGGCTGGTTACTAGACAACCAGCAGGGCATGGAATGCATGGCTCACTGTGAGGAGGTTTAACTATGTACCCTATTGCTGGAGTCTGAAACATGTACTAGCTACATCAGTCAGTGAGGGCTGGGCCCAGTAACACACTGAGGTACCTATTGCAACAGGGATCAGAGATACACAACTTGTGCCTTTTTTTTGTGCAAATACCTAGGTTTTCCATTGAACCTTGTCAGTCTCTGGTGGTCCAGGGGTAACACACTCGCCACACGCTTTGTGAGCAATTGGGGCCCTGGTTCGTATCCTGGCTAGGGAGGAGTGACTAGGCGCCAATCTTTAATTAACTGTATGCCTCTGCTCATGTGATAAGGTACCTGATTGTTAATGATTGGCAGGTCATATTTCAGAGAAACTAGTGGGTAAGGCTTACCATGAGTTATGGGAAGGGGAAAGTTATCAGCCTGCTAGCAGGAGTCGGCAGTCATTATACCACCTGTGTAGAAAAAACAAAAACTGAAGGAATTTTGGAAAAACTGAAAAAAAAAGTAAAAAATCTGGTTGATATAAAACCCAAGGAAGGAAGGAAGGATTGATTGATTGATTGATTGATTGATTGATTTTTATTCATAAATTTTTCATTATAGCCTGATAGCCTGGTCTTTGGTCTGTGAATTACATGTAACATACAGTATAAAATTTGAAATGGTCAAAACATATTGTAGTTTAAAATAGGAATTTCATGTAGTGAATATTTAATTATTTTAAATGATAGCTCAGGGGAAAGCTTTCCATCTGGCCATATGGAGCGGCGTGCTGCTGCTATTGATGTATGTTGGAGTATAACTGTTTTAGTTGTATTATGCTTCAGTATGCAGTGTGGAACATTTTGCATGTTAATGGGGTATTTTTAATCTTCCTTTCCTAGCACATTTGCCCTAATACTAATACTACTCTATCCCATGAAAATTAGAAATTTAGGTAATGATTATGATGATTATTTGTGATAAGTACTTGAGCATGAAATTCTGCAAAACAGGCTTGTGAAGAGAAGAAGAGCAAGGAAGCAGCAGCGGTGCTGGCTGCTTCAACTCTTCCCGACACCACGCAGCCGCTCATCACCAGCACACCACAGCTTGATCTTTTCCTCTATACCCATCTGAAACATGCCCTTCAACTCCTGCAGGTTGGTGTTCATTATATGATAATTATTACCAGTACTTTTTGTTGCATAAAATGTACATATGTATTATGAAAGGGTATGGTAGTGCCTCAAAGTTCATTCCATCCAATGGTCAACCCCAAAGATGCATTCATAACCTTTAACATTTTGTTAATTCAAAACAGGAATTTTCTCATATAAATTATTAAATATTGGCATACTGTGCATATTTAGAAATTTGTTAGGTTAGGGGTTTAGGTTCTGTTGGTGATTATTTGTATTTGTAGTACGTGGGTGAAGCATTTACAGCATTGTAGTTCAAACAAAAGTCGTCAGTGAAGTACTTGTTCCAGAAGTGTTCGGAAGTCATCAGTTTTGTGTCGTGTGTAAGCTGTTTTACATTCATAATCAGCGGATTTGGCGGGTGCATGGAATGGCCTTTGTTTATGAGGATGGGCCGGGTAGTGGCATAGTGGTTATCTTGGATTCCAAATCTGAATATCGCTCAATACTGTTCTGCAGTCAGATTATAATTCAATCTGAGCCAGGATTTTCAGTATAACCATATCCCCACTAGATAGTGAAAAATGAACTTATTCATAAATACCCTGTTAAATGAGAGATACATATAATTACCTCTCTCACTTGGTCTATGGTTGTGACTAAAGATTCATTTATGGCTTTACTTGTAAATACTGTTCTGGCTCTTGCACCGTTCAAATTCCTGCACTGAGAGGGATTAGTTAATCTTGCTAGAGACCTAGTTGAAAAATGGCTGGCTTTCATTCAGCAAGTCTTTATAAAGAGTGCAGTACATGTAATATTACAAGGATGACTTACAATGTACATTTAAAAGTTTTGTGGTCTTCATGAAGCTCTAATTAGATTTGGTATTTTGAACAATTAAGTCTTATGCTCGGAGAAGAAAAGGGAAGGTACATTAGTAATATAAATGAATTGTGTAAGCGAGGTTACGTTTCATTTATAATAAATAGTTTGGTTAGGGTTAGCAAAACATTGGCAGCATACTTGTTATTTTTCAATCTCTCAATTTGATTTTCTGTGTTTAAATAATACAGCAATGGATAAAGCATTTAGCACTAAGGTTATCACTTTGGTAGTTGTATAATCAATCTTATTCAATATGTGTATAATTCTGTACCAGTAGATATTTTTGTTATGATTTAATTGCCTTCAAATAACATTATTCTTCAGACTTAATAATGATAATGACAATTTGAGTTTTGAAAAATTGGTAAACACTTTGCTACAGGATATTTAATTTTAAATAATTTAGCATATATTTTAACATTTAATAGCACAGTGATTTGTAATTGTTTTAAATGCAATATACACAGCATCTTGGGACATTTGGGCCTCTGAGAAGTAGGGAACGTCATTCTCTCAAGCTACTGGAGGAAGAGGGATGTCTGGTAGCTGGTATCCTGGCCCATAGGCATAACTTCGACAGTCTAAAGCCTCAGCATATAATTACCGTTCCTCATGTACAGGTTAGTCTAGATCACAGTTGTCTCATTCTAATGAGGGCATATTACCTTAATCTTGTACGAAGTTAATAATGTGTTTGTGGTAGATACTGAAAGGGAATGAGATGGATAATCTCCTTTGACATCTCTTATGGCTTACTGAGTTCACTTCTATCTCCTTATTGTAGTCCCCCCCCCTTGTCCCCCCCTTCATCCTGGTCCCAACCCTTGTTCCCTTTGTTCTGGTCTCACCCCCTGTCTCCCTCAGTCTTGTTCCCTCATCCTGATCTCATCTCCTGTAGTCTTGTCCTATATTTTCCCTTGGCTATTGTTAGGCATATTACCATTTCCATTATCCTCTTACCCTTTATTGTTACCATGCACATGATGGAATTTTGTTACCCGATCACCTCTGCCACAGGTATTTCCTCAAAATTCAGTATTTCTCTTAACAGCAGTGCCATTTCCCCTCCACCATTGTTGCTTTCTCTCCTTTCTTGGCTATGTAGACTGCATCCCCAAAGATTACTGTAAGCTTAATTTCTGATATTGCAGTAACATGTGGCTACTGTATCCTCTGCTGAAGTTTTCCTCACTTATTCATATTGCCATTGCATTTATGTACATTATGTATGTACTGCTCAACATAAGTAGATGCTGTCTTTGTGGTGAGATTAGCATGGTCTGGAGTATGGCAGATGTGGTATTAGACATACTATACCTATTCACTGTGTTGAGAAAGTTTCTTATTTCAGCACTCCAGCTCCAGTATTTTCTGTTTTAACCACTATATTTTCTTTAATCACTCTCCATTGTGCTAATGATGCCCATTAGTACTTTCATTTTCCTTTAAAGTTCCACAATCTTTTTGAGAGTTCACATTTACTAGGGACATCATTTTGTCCATACACTCTTTTAAAAATTTTCCCTTCTCTTAACTTTCTTTTACCATAGATGGACTCCTTTTGCTTTGCTAACATTGCTTCTGGATTTGTCTCTAGCTCCTCCACCCTGTCCCATACTTAGCAGTGTTTTCCTTTGATTTAGAAAAGTTGTATAAAGGAGAAATTATATGTTAACATATTCCACAGCTCTCCATCCCTGTCAGTGCACTTGCTGTCTCTTGTGGCTTCCCTTCTTCCACACTCTTGTTTCTTAATTCATTCCTCTTCTCATCAGATCCCTGTGGGATTGGCATTGTGATATAGTTTTTTTCACATTCTATATCCCTGTGAGATATCTTTTTACCTTTGTCTAGTTTTTTCATTTTTTTGTTTGTTCCACAAGCAATAGTAAACCAGACACTAACTAGGGATTAACAGAGCACAATCTTGCATACCTCTCTCAAAACAGTCAAGTAGGTGATGGGAGTTCCAGCAGTGTTGATGTACATTTGTCCCTCCTGCTGTTACCCGATATCTTCTGTTGCTTGGTGTATTTTGCTTTCTCCCACTGCTTATTGTAACCTTTATATGCTTCCACATAAGGGAGGATTAGCTCTTGGTCTAGTCATAGTTTTGTATAGCTGTATTTACTTTCAAATATTTGGAATATAATTGGCCTTAACCACCTATTTCTTCAGTTCAATACGTGTATGTGTGTTCCCAGGTGTCATCATTTTGTTTACACATTACTGGAGTATTGGTGCAGGCAAGTGGTAACTGCTTTATCTTAACATCAGTCAAACAAGCATGTAGAATTCCTTGCTAACTACTATGCATGTTCTTTAATGCTTAAAGGCATTTAATGAAATATCTATGGAATACACTATATGGAGCCATCCATCAAGATTGGAATTTACCACTTGGATCAACATATCAAGGACAGAAGAAGGCTAGATGTGAATTGCATTATAACTAACTCATCTTCCTGCAGCTGTGAGAAATACTATTATTGCACTCAATATATGAATTATTGAAGTTTAAAAGCTATATTAATAAAGATGAAAAAAAAAATTTGTACGAGTTAAATTTTTTGTTATTCTTTAAGGTACTGTGGGATTCGGTTGCTGGTGGCGACGACTGGTGCGTTCCAGGTCTGGCCGTGGTGAATGGTCTCCTACAAGTGGTGTCATCGCTGGTAGATCCAGCTCTGCCAGGCTTAGCAAAAAGAGGTATAGTTCATATATTATTTTTGTTGGAAATGGAAACAAATTTTGGAAATTTGGAATAAAACTGTGGCAATAAAACTATGAAGAAAAAGGGTGATGGTGTTATCACTGGACGCAAGGGTGATAAAGGAAAAGGGAAGTAAAACAAACCACTGTCTGGTTAACCTGTGCAATCTACATCCAAAAAGATCAAAATAACTTCCTTAGAGAACAAAAAACAAGCAACCTTCACCTTTTCTCAGTTTTTGAAAATGAAAGAGATCTAGGGGTGGTTCTAGATAGAAAACTATCACCTGAAGACCACATAAAGAATATTGTGCAAGGAGCCTATGCTATGCTTTCTAACTTCAGAATTGCTTTTAAATACATGGATGGGGATATACTAAAGAAATTGTTCATGACTTTTGTTAGGCCAAAGCTAGAATATGCAGCTGTTGTTTGGTGCCCATATCTTAAGAAGCACATCAACAAACTGGAAAAGGTGCAAAGACATGCTACTAAGTGGCTCCCAGAACTGAAGGGTAAGAGCTACGAGGAAAGGTTAGAAGCATTAAATATGCCAAAACTAGAAGACAGAAGAAAAAGAGGTGATATGATCACTACATACAAAATAGTAACAGGAATTGATAAAATCGACAGGAAAGATTTCCTGAGACCTGGAGCTTCAAGAACAAGAGGTCATAGATATAAACTGGCTAAACACAGATGCCGAAGAAATATAAGAAAATTCACTTTCGCAAACAGAGTGGTAGACGGTTGGAACAAGTTGGGGAGAAGGTGGTGGAGGCCAAGACCGTCAGTAGTTTCAAAGCGTTATATGACAAAGAGTGCTGGGAAGACGGGACACCACGAGCGTAGCTCTCATCCTGTAACTACACTTAGGTAATTACTTAGGTAATTACCTGTGACTAGCAATTCTGCTTGTTAGTGTTAGCTTCACCCCCTCCCATAGGGGGAAGGGGGACCCCGGCTCATCAGTTCTTGAACAATGAAAAACCTCTGACTGGAGGGAGGGTGTCAGGGAGCTTCCGGTGCTCCCCAGAAAATGGCATTTAATTACATTCAATGCTAGCTAGCCGGCGAGTAACCCGGCTCCCCCTCAAACAGCTGAATGCGAGCCTTCAGCTGAAGCTGAGCTGAGGGAGGGAGAGAAAGGGATGCAGTCCTAGAATCCCAAATGTGGCCAAGTCTGAACCTGGGATGGAACCAACTGGGACTTCCACCAGTTTACCAGGACCCCAAACCTGGAAAGTTGGGAAAGAACCAGACCCCTGGCTAGCAGATAAGCAGACTGGCTGGGAGCCACCACAAACCCCGAGAAGCCAACCACTGCACAGAGAAAACAGCATACTGACCAGACAGTGAAGGCCAAGGAGAACCCACCGACACAGAAACTGGCACCATAGACCTACTGAGGCCCGAGCCGTGGCACGACTCGACCGAGAGGACCGGGAATGGCTCCCTTTCACAGAGCACCAACAAATCTGAAATAGGAAGGCAACTGGCTGAAGCCGGTGACAGAAACTAGGCAGCGCGTCCTCTGGGAACAACAGTGAACAAAACAGCGAAGAAAATCTGCGCAAACAGCTTCAGCAAGGCTGACGATGCCTCAGGAGCCGAAGCTAGAATCCCAGCCGAAGGCAGCTCCAGAAGACTGAGGCCAAGTGACGGCGAGTCTGCAGGTCCTCAGCTGTCAAGGCAGAGGGGAACGGGGGCAGAGGAGAAAAAAGGGGCAGTCTACCAGCCAGGGAAGACTCTGGAACCTCATAATGCACCCAATATGGGGAGGAAAAACTGAACTAAACTGAAGCTGGATTCAGCACAGGGATCGGTTTACCTGGATCCATCAGATAAACTGGGTCTCGCTGGAGGTATGTGCCAAGAGCATCCCAAACCTTCCCGAGGGAAATCTGAGAGGAAGGAAACCTCTGAAAGGACAAATCCAAGGAACCCAAAAGCACCTGGAAACAAACCTGGGGGGGGGGTTACAAAACCTTCCTAATGTGGAGCAACAACCTCCCTGCCTAGAAGGCACAAGGGCCCAAGCAGACTCTCCCCCCTCCTCATGAGCCCCTAGGAATCCCTGACACAGGGTCCTTGGGCAGTCCTATTCCATGCCCACAACACCTGAAAAAAAAGGCAGAGTTCAGGAGAAAAGCTTCAGAGAAGGGAGTCGGCTGGGTCAACCCAGAAGCCTTGGCAGGAAAATCGGGCTTAACCACCTTTGTGCCTGAATTGGAAGGGGCAACCCCTGAAGCCACCCGCGGCTCATCTCGAGCTAAGCCCCGCCCTGACTCGGAAACCCTCAGACATTTAGGAGTCGGAAAAGGAGCAGGGCAAACCACACCCACCAGGGAAGGAAGCGTAGGCATGGATGGAACTAAGATAGAGGGAACTAATGGCCCCCAAATCCTCATCACTATAACCCAAGCGGAGCAGCTCTGGAGCCTCCAGTCGGGCAACCAACCTGTCATGGTGAAAGGAGGAGAATAGAGCATACAATGCAATCACCACCCGAACCCTGAGATCAATAGACGTAGAATGTGGAAATTGAAGCACCAGCAGAGAAAAAGTCCCGCAAGACTCCGGGTCGGAGGGTCACTGACCCAACAGGCAGCATGACGGAGACAGTACGGATGATAGTTTCCCTGAGGCAGGAGCGACGAGCAATCTTCAACTTCGCACAAGGCGAGAAGGGACTCGGAAGCATCTATAGTACCACCAAGCCCACGGGGTTTTCAGGCCCCGTAGAGTAAATTAGCCCTATGGAAAGCCCAGACATTGGAACCAGCTAAGCTGCTAGAATTCCTGTCTCTTAGAAGGCACACTAACGACCGGTAGCAGCCGTGAATCCTCAAGGGCAACAGCGGAGGACCACCAACACCACCTAGGGTAGCCTAATAAGAGGCTAGGCTGACCTCCAATGTCCACAAAAAACAGAAGAAATGGAAACTAAAAGCCCCTGAATAAACACAAGCAAACTGGCAGCCAGAGAGAAGCATCAGCCGCCACGTTGTACGTTACAGTAAGGCAGGCTATGCTAGCCGCAGTCAATAACACTCATCCACCACGGGCAAGACAGAAAGCCTCCCCCCTTCCGGGGGGAAGGGGGAGGGTTAATGCTAATGAGCAAAAGTGCTAGTCGCATGAAGGGTTGCTTGTTTGGCTTTCTCTGTAGTCGTTTTGATCGTTTTGGATGTAGATTGCACACGTTAACCACGCAAGGGTTTGTTTTGATTCATCTACCTTTCTGGGTCCTTTCCTGCTTGATAGCAAGTATGACATACTTTAAATGTAAAGTGCTCATAGGACATTGCTCCCTGCGCCTCTAAGAGGCCCAGATTCTGGCTCGTGGTTCCCGGTAGGCATAAAAAGAACTGTGACTGATGACCCCAAACTAACATAGCACATATCAGTTCAGATAGTTTCAGGGAGCTGATGGGGCTCCCCACAGAAAGAAATGTTGAAATGTTTTCGACCGGTTAAGGTCAAACAGTCGACAACATACTGGCTAAGGAAGGCTGCATCATTCCACCTGTGTATTATTTCCTCAGCCTTACCCTTGGGGTCTTTGTGAACTACAGGCCAGGTTCTGCTCCTTTTAGCTATCTGTATTTTTGCCCACACTAGCCTTGCAGATGTTTCTCTTCCATTAGAGCTAGTGAAGTCTAGCCATCATGTTTCCCATTCTTTAATCTTTTCCCTGGCTACTTGACACAGTTTTAAACATCTCTTGGTTTCTTTCAGTGGGATATCTCCAGTGCTCTCTACTTGTGTTTCTTCCATATGCATTGGTCATCTTTATGTAATCGGCCTGATAACATTTTATTTTCTTCTTTTGAGGGATTGCCTCGCCCATACGTATGGCGTGGGACTTTGAGACAGCTCTCAATTTGGTTAAGGTCATCGACAAATTTATCAATGTCTTCAGGGATTTGGTATTTTGTGGACCAGTCACTCAGTTTATTTATGAAGTGCGGCCCATGTCTACTCAGGGTGATAATCTTTTTCTTGTACTATATTTCTCTTTTCTTTCTCATGTCAATGGTGGTAATCAGTGCCCAGTGGTCACTCCATAAACTGTGTAAGAATATTCTATATGCGTGACTTATATGTGCACTATATTTTCCAGCATATTGATGTTCCATATATTTGATTATATAAATTTCAAAAATTACACACTTGAATAATAATAATACAGCAAAAAACCTGAGAAAAACCAATGAGACATTGAAATAATTCTAAAAATTATACAGTATTCACGGCAATTGCCGCCACACAGGGTCGCTGGGGCTAGGGTCTCCTTGTGCCTACTCACTCAGCGCCCATAAATTGCTCAGCTTCTCTGCTCCATTGTGGCTAAAGTACCTGCATGTCACGTGAATTTTTTTTTTTAACTTTTCCCTGATCAGGGAACTCACTTTAAACTACCAAAAAGGGGAAAAAAAAGTTTGGAAATAATGTTTTTCTTGCACACCACAAGGTCTCATGTGAAGGGTGCATAGTACTGTACTGGAGTTAAACTCTTTGTATTGTATTTGTGTGTTATATTTGACTAACTTGCAATGTGGTTTGTATATACTGATGTATAATAACTTGCAATATATTTAAGAATGTATCTTGTATATATTTTATATTTATATTTTTCTGAAATTCTAGTGCTGGAAGAAATAGTACGCACAATGACCGACAGTGAAGACTACGATGGAACACTGATGGTGACGGTTGGCCATTTTCTTCATCATTTACATAAACCTCTTCAACAGATCATTCCTACAATAGCTCATAGTTTGACCACTGCAGAGCTTCTGCTTTCTGGAAACCCTGCAAAGTGAGTACAGTAGAGTTACTTCACAGTCTCACCCAGTTTGTAGTTCTTACAGTCACCTAAGTTGATTAGAAGTGATGTAGAGCTAGAAGCAATTAATGCCACTATAAATACTAACTTTATATCTGAGACTATTTGTCTGTCCAAGGTTAGAGGCCAGATGTTGGGGCTAGCATTGCCCAGTTTTGCAGGGGAAAATGGTCTGGGGTACAGGATGGATATAGACAGAATTGGAGAGAACAGAAAGCCAGGGTCACATTCTGAACCGACCCCCCCCCCCTGCTACCCTTCCTGATGAATTTTGGCACTGCCCATAACTTAAATTTGTTATTTTCAAAACGGTTAGTATTTTTTTTTAACAATACAATGGAATACACCATTATTCAGTGATCCCAGGAAAATTAACAAATTTTCTGCTATTCCTACTTTGGCTACAGTACCATAATACAGATGATCTTGGCTGTCCAAGATTGGTTGCTCCTTTCTCAATACTGTGAGATATTTGTTTAATTTTTCACTGCTAGGCTACTCCCACTGGCAGACCACCCACACGCCAGTGGTAGGCTATTATATTGTTTTTATAAGACAAAGATAGTCACTGGAAAAACACACAGAATGCGACGAAAATAGATTGGCCTGCACAGATACCAGGTTGACCAGAGATGGGGGGGGAGGGAGGGAGGGGGGGGGAATTGGGTGAGAAGTGTAAGAGTAGGGGGAGAGGGAAGGTAAGAAAGAGTGTGGAAAGGATCCCTGTACACTGCTGGGTAACCCCTTCTCCCAGTAAAGTATTAAGAGCAGCAGGGCAAAAGTTAGAGGAGGCACCAAGCTCAAATGGACTAATTCGGGCCAGGACTGTTAGACTGACAAAGCAGCAAATGTGGATGATGTGTACAAAATTCAGATATTATCTATTCACAGGAGAGAAGGGAATTGCCACTGGAAATTTTCCAGGCGCCCTAGCACCTTTATAAAATATAGTAGATAGCCAAAAACAGGGTTTCCTCGTAGGTGCTTTGAGTTGTATGATACTGTAATTACTGTAGTTAACATCTGCCAGTGTTTAGGCATGTTTCATGTTTAGCTTAAAATGGCATTTTGTTGTTATCCAATAATAAGGATTAGAGTACACTATTAAAAACATACCTAGCCCCATAAAAATGCAGCTGCATCAGTAATTATAATGCAAGATATCGATAACAAATTTTGGTTAGGTTTCTTAAACTCTAAATTCCTTGATATTTTACAAATAAAATACATAGATTTGTAGAATCTACACAGATTCTGCAGCTTCTCCATTAAAAAGTATTTTACTAAATTATCTTATTTGGTACATATATTATTAATGTATACTAAATGAATGGTGTATCTGTTATAGAGTTGAAGCTGGCCTTCATCACATAAAGGAACCCACAGTTCTCCATATAAAGGTTATTGGTCATTTATTAGGAGGCCCATCAGAGTTACGTCACGTCACTACTAGTTTTGTAAATAGCCTGGCGCACAACAACCAACTGATGCATATGGTAGGTACAACATAGCAATAGTAAAGCTGTTATTTAATATTTATGCCACTTTATAATTTTTTTGCTGTTAATTAAAGTCAGATAACTTAATTCACCTTAATAAGTCCAAGGCATGAATACTGAAGTCTATTACTCATTATTGTATTTTTGTTAATATTTTTATGTTGAAACCATCGAATAGACTTTCATGAAAATTGGAGTAGATTATCTACATAAAGTTGCTCCTGAATACAGCATCCCTGTATCTCAAATAATAATTATAACATGAATTATAATTTTTTTTAAGTGTTTTCTTTTCATTTAGGTTTACACTACATGGGCATTTTAAGAAACCCAGCATTGACTAACGAAATGCAAATTTATCTGGTCGCTGAGGCTATCACTGGTAGTGTACCATCTACTAGGTTGCATCAGCCAGAGTTTTTGCCTTCCAGGGACCAGTGCCAGAACCTGGTCCCCTCATAAGAGGCACAGGGAGTAGTGACATTTATTTATTTATTTATTTATTTATTTATTTATTTATGCAACCACAGGGGAGGGCAACCAGAAAGTTGGGAAAACAAAAGAAACCACTGCTAGATTCAATAGTGACTGCAGCCTCAAGAGCCACTGAAAAAATTCTTCCCAACTATGTAAACAACCTTTTGAAATCTCTTGAAACTAGAGTAATGTCATTTGTCACACCTTTCCCTCTCATTTGGAGGGAGGGGGGGGGGGGGAAGACAACTTATGGTTAGCCAGCATCTCCACCCTCACTTCTATGATGCATGTAACCAACTCCTTGATGGATTGAAAGGGGAGGGGGGGAAGCAGGAAGCCACTGACGCTCGTCCAGAAATTGGCGTCTCATTATATTTAATGGTGGTTTTCTTGGAGCCCCTTGTAGCAACTCAAAGCTAACTACCCACGAAGAAGGAAAATTAATGGACACCCATCAGGGAGGAGGGAGCAGCACAGTAATCAGAACACAGATCAGGCCAAAAGACTCTACCAAAAGCCACATAAGAGCACAAAGACCTGAAACATAACAAAATACCAAGCTGCCAGAGCCCTGTCTCACTTTTAAAACTCTTGCACCCAAATGTCGGCCCAGGGCATGTATGCAAACACTGCTGGGAGAGCGGCATAGTCCTAACAACATGGGCTATGCTGTAGTAGACCACAACTGGCTAGACTGAGAAAGACAAGCCTTGGCACAAGGGGCCAAAGAGACTGGATCAACCCACAGGGCATCCACCAAGGCAGAATCAGTAGCATGAAGATAACTGCAGAGTGCCACCACCAGACATGGTATAGGATGCATCCCTGGCCAAACCAACATTAATGACCAAAGAACCCCTCCGGAAGCCAACCTACTCGATCCTTATCAGAAGAGGAGGAGCCAGCTGAATAAAGCACCCACTGAGGAAAAAAAGAAATGTTTCACATATTTTACATATTGTTTCACCTAGGCCAGAAGTGAAACAATATGCAAAACAGCACTTGCAAAAAGCTGCAGCAGCTCTGCTAGCACCGCATGATATGAGGCGGCAGTATTTGGCACGAGATGCTGAAAAAGAAAAGCCGGGAAAGGAGAGAGCGCATGCACGAACGCACGCACGCACGCACAGACAGACAGAGGAAGTGTGTGTGTGAGGAACTGAATAAGAAATTCCAAGAGGTCTTCACCTTAAAACAAGGAGAAATTCCAGAGATAAGAGGGGGCATAGTTAACCAGGAACCACTGGAAAAATTTGAGATTACCAGCGGGGAAGTAAGGAAGTGTTTACTAGAGTTGGATGTGACAAAGGCTATATGCCCAGATGGAATCTTCCCTTGGATACTAAAGGAGCAGAAGAACTGTGCCTGCCACTCTCCATAGTGTATAACAAATCACTGGCAAGAGGGGAACTGCCAGAAATTTGGAAAGCAACTAACGTAGTCCCGATATACAAGAAAGGGGATAGACAGGAAGCACTGAACTACAGGCCAGTATCCCTAATCTGCATACCATGCAAGCTGATGGAGATGATTGTGCGAAGAAAGCTAGTGGAACATCTGAAGCGAAAGAACTTTGTAACACAGCATCAACACGGGTTCAGGGATGGCAAGTCCTGCCACATAGGGTTACTTGAATTCTACGACCAGGCAACAAAAAATGGGCAAGAAAGAGAGGGGTGGGCAGACTGCATATTTTTGGATTGTCGGAAAGCCTTTGATACAGTGCCACACAAGAGGCGAGTGAAAAAGCTGGAGATGCAGGCTGGAGTGAAAGGGAAGGTACTCCGTTGGATAAAGGAGTACCTAAGCAACAGGAAACGAGGAGTCAATGTGAGGAGTGAGGTCTCAGATTGGCGAGACGTTACAAGTGGAGTCCCGCAGGGGTCAGTCCTTGGACCTATACCGTTTCTGATATATGTAAATGATCTCCCAGAGGGTATAGACTAGTTTCTCTCAATGTTTGCTAATGATGCAAAAATTATGAGGATTGAAACAGAGGATGATAGTAGGAGGCTACAAGATGAGCTAGACAGACCGAGTGAATGGTCCAACAAATGGCTGTTGAAGTTCAACCTGAGTAAATGCAAAGTAATGAAACTAGGCGGTGGAAACAGAAGGTCAGACACAGGATACAGAATAGGAGATGAAGTACTTAATGAAACGGAAACGGGCTTGGGGAGTAGAAGAACTCCCAGAACCCCATCAACCAGGTATCAACCAGGTATCAACCAGGAAACAGAGAAGGATCTAGGAGTTGATAATACACCAAACCTGTCTCCTCAAGCCCACATAAAAAGAATAACATCTGTGGCATGTGCGAGGCTGGCTAACATCAGAAAACCTGTGTAAGCCTTCAGGAACCTGTGTAAGGAATCATTCAGAATCTTGTATACCACATATGTAAGACTAATTCTGGAGTATGCGGCCCCAGCATGGAGCCCGTACCTTGTCAAGCACAAGGCGAAGCGGGAAAAAGTTCAAAGGTATACCACTAGACTAGTCCCAGAACTAAGAGGCACGAGTTGCAAGGAAAGGCTGCGAGGAAATGCACCTTACAACACTGGAAGACAGAAGAGTAAGGGGAGACATGATAACCACCTACAAAATTCTCAGGGGAATCAACCGGGTAGACAAGGATAATCTATTCAACACTGGTGGTACGCAAACAAGGGGACACAGGTGAAAACTGAGTACCCAAATGAGCCACAAGGATGATAGAAAGAACTTTTTCAATGTCAGAGTAATTAATAGATGGAATGCATTAGGCAGTGATGTGGTGGAGGCAGACTCCATACACGGTTTCAAATGTAGATATGCCAGAGCCCAGTAGGCTCAGGAATTTGTACACCAGTTGATTGACGGTTGAGAGGTGGGACCAAAGAGCCAAAGCTCAACCCCCGCAAGCACAAATAGGCGAGTACACACACACGCACACACACACACACTTGAGTAATTACACTCAAACTCATTCACTCTTGGAACATGAAGAACAATGGCAGAGAAAGGTAGTAGTGAAAGGAGTGCCATGACACGAAATACTTTCACCGATAAAAGGATCTTAAGTGGGACACCATTAATGAAGCCACTCCCTCCTTGCAAACATGGAGAGAAACGTCAAAGTACCAGACACAAAGATCAGAGAAGGCCTCAAGTATGTCACCAAGCTGACCTTCTGAATTTGGCAGAGCTGCGGAAAAACAGCCAAGTTTGGACATGGTTTCAAGCGCTGCTTGCTCAAAGGCTGACCTGGCCAATCAAGAGCCAGAAAGATCACCTACCCCCGGTAGGACTCCACCTTGGCCAGGAACTGGACAAAGAGGAACAGGAATCGGGAGAACCAGTTCAGTTCAGGAGAAAGGCATCCACCTTGAGGGCCTTGCAATTGAGGAACAGAGTTGCGAATAAGGGGAGGCACCGAGACCATGCTAACACGAAGAGGTGCACATCCTGGCACCTGAACATCTCAGGAAGGAGGCGGCATTGACGGTCCACTCCGTGGAAATGGGAAGAAGTTAGGGCTGACAATCTGTGTGAACACTGGACACTTCCCATTCATGAAAAGGAGAGGGTTGTCATACCTCAAAACCTCAGCTGAAGAGCTACATGAAGTGTCCAGTGCCTAAGAGGCAGGGACCAAAATAATCTGCCCCCCCCCCCACTAGTCGAGACAATTGGCCATGGGGAAACAGTTCAAATGGAGACAAGAGCACTAAGCCTAGAGGAATCTAGACCCTCTGCAGTGCATGCCACATAGCTGGAAACTCCCGGCAAAGGAGAACAGACCAACAACCCTAGCTGGCCTGGTGAGTGCTGAACACAAGGCCCCAGCCCAGAGCCAAGTTGTCCATGAAGATGTCAAACAAGGGTGGAGGAAGGCGTCAGGGAACTGAACTCTGAAGAGGAAGCTGTTGCATTAACAGCTGGTGCAGGGCCAATGATCGCAGCAGCAGCAAAGAGGCTGCCCCGGAGAAACCAGAAGAGCCTCTGAAGTGAAACCATACATCTGAGAAAACATGAGGCAGGCGAAGTCCAAGCTCCCTCTAAAGTGCTGAAAGTGTCTGACCCAGCCAGCAATACAGCAGAGGCAAATGGACTGAATGCCTCCATGTGGCATGGACGGCATGCAACCCTTAAACTCGCAAGAAATGAGAGCAGGTTTGGAAGGTCCCAAGGGCCACAACAAGTAAGGAGGATCTCTGAGGGACCGACTCTGAAACACTCCATGAAGGATAACCCTGGCAATACAAGGGCAGCAGTAAAGAGCACACATGGAAAATAAGCATGTGCACATGCAGCTCCAAGAACTCTTAAATTCGTGGCTCATGCTGCCATTGTACAGGAACAGTCACAAGGGCAAAACTCGTCACTTAACTGAATAGCAGAACACTGGAGCTAGAGCAGAAGAGGTGACTCAGCAGACTCTACATCAGTATAAAACTGAGGGTGCATATGCTGGGTGACCATAAAGCCGCTTCCTCCTCCACCCAAATAAGTGGGAGGGGGGGGGGGGCGAACAAAATCGTTTGTTTATGTAGTTGGAGTTCTTTTGGAGGTTTTCAAGGCTGTGGTCACTATTGAAGTTAGCAGTTGTTTGTTTTGTCTCGATGACTTTCTGCTTTCCTTTCCTGGTGGTGGATAAATAAATAAATGTCAGCTCCCTGTGCCTCTGTGAGGTGGGGAAGGGAACTATCAGGTGGAAAGCGCCAATCCATTATGACTATATAGCACTGGGAAGGGATCAGGATAAGGGTTTGGGATAGGACGGGGGGTAGGAATGGTGCCCAACAACTTGGACGGTCGGGGATTGAACGCCGCCCTGCATGAAGCGAGACCGTCGCTCTACCGTCCAGCCCAAGCGGTTGGACAATGGATTGGGTTCTGGTGCTGGTCCCCAGGAGGCCAATAGAACTACAGTATACAGCTCATATGACCTAGTAGATGATACACTATCAGTGATAGTAGTTTCAGGGAGCTACAAGGGGCTCCCAAGAAAAAATGGTCATCCATGTATTTCACGTTGATATTTCATCTCTTCCAGATTATAAAATATATAATTTATATTTTGTTCCTAGATTGTTGAACTGTGTCTACTGCTGCTGGAATCTAATCGTACAAGTGACAGAGAAGCTGCTTGTATTTTATTGGGCGTGTTGGCTCCCATTGTTCCCGTTAATACAGAGAATAAAGCAGATTCCCAAAAACCAGCACTTGGTAAAAGCTCAAACAAAACAAAGAAACATTCCACAGCTCAAGAAGGAACACCTGAATGGCCTAGACCTATAGAAGTCCTTTCATACCTTCAACAAAATGACAGTAGTGGAGAAGTTCGGGAAGCTGCTAGACGTTCGTTATTGAATCTTGGTGCCGAGGGTCATACGGCACTACATCAAGTCCAGCTTTCATCTCATGGATTTCAGGGAGTAGAAATGAAAGAAAGAACAAAACTGTAGGGGATATTGGAAAAAAAAAGAAATTTGATTATTGACTGGGGTGGGATGGCATGGAATGTCGTGTAAATGAATACAGTACAGTAATACCAAACTGGAAATATTTTAAAAGACCATTATTTATTTACCAAATTCAAGACAAAATTTCAGTTTCATAATTTTTAAAGCAAAGTAATTAAACATTTGATGTTTTAGTGTAACTTTGCTTATTTTCTTACTTGAATTACTTCACCGCATCATAGACTGTCTTCAGTGTGCTGTAATTTACCAATTCCTGATATTATGGAGGATGTTATAAAACATTGATTTGCATAACAGATCAATAAATTGTAGCCATATCAGCAAATATACACCCATACCCCTCTCATCCAGGTTTTAAAAGGAAAGACTCGTGTCTTCACTAAGCAGCGTATTCTTGGTTCTCTCTAGATATTGATATTGCTGGATAGTGTTAAACATATTGAAACTCATAACATCAGTTATGAGTGACATCAAAATAAAGTTAAGTTATACCCAGAACACACACATTTTTAATGAGAATCTTACCATAGATTAAAACAGGATAAATAAATAAATATAGAAAAAAATCTTAATTTTGAGTAGTTAAGCTTGAATGATGGAGCAATGGGTGTATTTATGCTCAAAGTGCACTTTTAACGCGTGTGCACATGCTCAACACGCATGCTTGTGAACACACATGTTGAACACATACATACTACAGAGTACATGCTTATGATTTGCAAGCATGTGTAGAGTCTCAACATGTGCTCCCTGGCATGTGTGTAATCAACATATACATGTTGGAAAGTGTGTGTGCGCGCTCAATAATATCTTCATACCAGTGAGTTAATGCACCTCATCCCAGTACATAATCTTCTTGGTGTTATCAAGGTGTATCGTGGATCATATACTCCATGCCATTTTGTATAGTGCATGTGTAAATCTGGCTATATCATTTATCAAGTTTTTATATGCAAATTATAATTTCAGCCTTGTCTAGTCCTAAAATGTATAAATACATTTATCTAATTTTAAATACTTTATTGAACTTGCTTATGAAGTCTCTGATCAACTGAAATTGTCTATTCATTACTGAACTTGTGATACATAAAGAGACATGTTAGACTATATTAAAATTTATACTTTAAAAAATTTGAAAAAAACACTATTATAAATCTCGCCTTCACCTGATCTATGTTTGTGCTTGCCAAGGTGTCCATAGTTATATATGTTAAACAGCAACCTTTTCTCATTGTACATAATGTATGTTGAATATGTTTGTTCACCTGTAAATTGCTCCCTTGAATATGTGTGGATATAATGTACACAGTCACTTTATCTCTTAAAATAAAGAAATCTATAATATACTTTTTCACTTTAGAAAAGGGATGCATTGAATGCTCACCCAGTCCTAGTGCCAAGCTTTAATTCATTGTGTCGGGGGACAGGCAGCCAGTGTATACATACAGCATATGTTAGGCTCGTATCGAGACCCCGCTCCCCCTGGTCAAATTATTGACCCACCCCAGTATGCCAACCCCACAACAAGCTAACTCCTGGCTACCTATTTACTGCTAGGTGGACAGGGGCATGAGGTGATTGGAAGTGTGCCCAACCATTTCTGTGCTGCCCAGGATTGGAACCCTGGCAAATCGATGCTTTATGCCTTTAATACACAATCTACCCACCTACCTAATGTAAAAGACCACTTTATAATGTTGGTAAATTAAAGTACCATGTCTCTGATTGGCTAACAGAGCTATATTATACTGGTATAAATACTGTAGTGTATAATTTTCGATTGACTAGGAAAAAGATTTCGGATATACGCATGCGAGAAATTTAAAAATCTGTACTAAATGCAACGAAACGCCTTTTTCTGGTTCGGCCTCGGTGGCTCCCTGTAGCTAACTAGCTCGGATAGTATCACATGTGTATCAGCATTAGGAGTTCTTAGCGACCTACCAGAGCCATAACCAGGAACCCTCTCTCGTAGAGGATGCCAGGATCAGGCAAGTGTTATGATCGCCCTTACTAAAGAAATGTCTAGAAAGCAAAACAAAATGAATAAATACAAGGTTCACAAAAAAAAAAAATCAACAAACGACTCTGCAAACGATCTACCTAGTTCCAGCTAGCCAGCACCACTTGGCTCTCCAGCTCCCAATATCAACAGATCTCTGTCCGGAGCTGAAAACCACACCAATGGACCTGGAAGGGTGGTGGGGGAGAGACCAGGTAGTCATCGAGGCCCACCCAATGATGCATGTCATTACATTCAATGCTGGTTTTATGGAGGGGGCTGAATTGTGACTCCATGAAGCTAACAACAAAGTAGAAGGGAAAAAAAAACTTACTGGGAAGGAGGAAAGTGAAGACAACCCTTTGGGCAACAGAAGACAGATGGAGATCAGTAATATTGACCAGCTGTCAGAACCCTGTTATACTTACAAAAGCCCCAAGCCCTAATATCAGCCTCTGACATGTCTGAAAGAAACACAGTTGCGAATGTGTGAATATGGACCCAAGGCTAGACTTAATAACACTGTGGACAAATTGGGCCAAAATAGCCAGAAGTCAAGGTTGAGCTAGCCACCAAGAAACCAGAAGGATCACCTTGTCCAAGTTAGTCCCTAATCTGAACAATACATGGAGCAACAGGTGAACTGGGAGGAAGAGAAGAGGAACGCACACCACCACAGTACCGCAAATTTATGCCTGATGCTGTGCGCCCAAAGGAGTGGGCCCGACCAACAACCCTAGGAGGCTTGGGGAGCACTAGTAATAAAACCCAAACCAGAGCCAAGGTGTCTGTGAACACATCCAGTGACGGGAGTGGAAGGCATCATGGAGACGAACCCCAATAAGCCTGATGAGGAAGCAGACGATGGGCAGAGCCCAAACCTGATGGTCCTGGCAGTGTTGAAACTAGAGGAACCAGCACAACACCAGAGCCAAATGCTACTTGGAAACACTACGCGAACAAAGTTGAGGTTCGCACACAACTGCTCAACTAATCTCCAAGTCGCCTGCCATTGGCCCAATACCAATGTAAGTACGGCCAATGTAAGTAAGTAATTATCAAAAAGAAGGCACCAAACCGGGAAGGCTATGTAGCACCATCAAATGTGCAGGATAATCAGAGGGCGCTAAATATCACCAAGGATGCCAATGCGAGAACAGAAACCCATAAGGCGAACGATATCAAAAGTATCCGAGTCACCAAGAATTCTATTGAAGTAAATCATCAAACCAAATTCAACTTCAGATAGACAATGTTAACATTAGCAATAAAAATGATGGAAAAGTTCCTTGGCCTATACATAGACAAAAGACTAAACTTCAGCACCCACATACAACACACACAGCCAAGAAAAGTCTAAAACACACTGGGTATACTTTCTAAAATCAGATACAGTATTAATTTCCCCACTCTGCTCTTCTCTCATTGTACTATAATACTTGCTAATCTATCCCTATCTTTCATAGGGATAGATTAACCCCATACACTATCCATCTGTGTATGAGGTTCAACCACAGCAAATTACTGTACCTCAAGCCCATCACCAAGCAAAAATCTGCTATCAGAACTATAATAAACTCTGTCTTCAGACAACACACAGCCCATCTGTTTAAATCCCTAAACATAGACTCACTCCACACATTCTCTTGTGCTATTTACATGTACAAACCCTTGTTCCTAAATGCTTCTCCTAAGCTGAAACTCTTCCTTGATAAATGAATAAAACCCATGCTGACTACCACACCAGAAATAAATATATCTTTGATATCTACAGAGTCAAACTAAATCTGTGCAAGTAATTATCAAAAGTGGGCACCAAGCTGGAATGGCTATGTAGCACGATAAAATGTGCGGGATAATCATAGGGTGCAAAATATCAGTAAGGATGCCAATATGAGAACAAAGGCAGATAAGGCGAACGATATCAAAGGTGTCCGATTCACCAAGGATTCTACCGAGGGATAAGTGACCGCAAAGGACAGTTGGGAAGCAAGACACACGCATGTCCTGGAAGTCAGGACATTCAACAAGGATATGCACAACTGTAATAGTGACAATGCAGTTTGAACAATAAGGAGCAGGGCAGTGCTCCATTAAAGAACTTGCTAAGTTCTGCAGTGTCCTCTCCTAAAATCAAAGTTTTCAACTGCTGCATTTTCCCTGATTCTCTTTTAGATTATTATAATTACTATAAATCTAATTATTATATTTTGTAATTATTATATTAATTATAATTGTAATATAATTAATTATATAATTAATTATACAGTATTATAATTAATTATATAATTATAATTGCATATTTTATTTCCAAAAGAACATGGTCCCTCTTACCCACGGGAACAAGGTACTGAATGTCAAATACAGTACAGGGTATATTTTTTTTTCCTGGTGAATATCAAATTCAGCATTGATGGAACATCCCCTTTCCTAATTCATATGGCCTGTTTAACATGTTGGAACATGATTTGTTTCCAGGATGAAGTTTATAAATCTGACAGTTCAAATGTCTTCCGTTCTTGCTCCATAGGACTGTCAGTCAATTCATTTCAAGTTGAAGTACAGTACAGTATCAACAATCATGATATCTTTATCTGCTCTTAATGCAATCTCTTTCATGATCATCATGAGGCCTATGTCCATGTGTTGCTTGCTGGTGGACTGTAGGCATTTATATTTATAAATTTATCTTCATTACAAATCTCTAGAGCCATTGTGTCAACTTCTTGTGGGTTGTCGATTATTATCCTACCTTTCATGGTGTTCCTTCACCATAATGGCAAGTCCTCCACCATTTCTAATTTGTCTCATCTCTAAATTGAGTAGCCCAAGGAATACAACCTCATTTAAAATATTATCAAGTTTTGCCTTTGTTAGTGCAACAATCTCTAGCATCTTCAGCTGTATTATGTCATTTAGCCTCAGTATTTTGTTATCTCACTCCTGCTATGTTAGTTTGTATGATTTTTAGGAACTTCCTTTCTTCTTTACTCCACATTTCCTCTAATGATTTTGTTTTGCTTTTATGTACCATTTTACAGGCTTTCAGATCCCTATTACAGGGGTACCTCGGTTTAAGAGTTTAATCCGTTCCTGGAGACAGCTCATAACCCGAAAACTCGTAAACCGAAGCTAATTTCCCCATAAGAAATATAGTACCTAGGACATAAAAAAAAAAATCTTCCTCATTTAGATGTTTTACTTCAGGACAGTTTAGCTGTATCTTCTTTCTCTCTCTCTTCATTTGAAAGGACTTATCTTAATGACCCAAATTCTCCATCTCCATCATTTTTCAATTTCCTGGCATTCCTAAGCACTTGTCAATTATTTCCTTCCATTAATGTTACTCTTAGGGTAGAATTGTTATCTTTCTCATATTTGCCTATCCTCCTAAAACCACAAGACATTTTTCTTTTATGTGAGGCCTTCTCCTAAACATACTATTTTCTCAATAATTTTTTTATCTCGTCTGCTGCTCTGTTCACCCTATTTGTTATCTCCTTTTCCAAGCACCCAAAAAGTATTATGGACTTCTAACATCAACATTCGTTTTGCCCGAACGCTATGTGTACTAGTGGCTTTACAAGAATGTTATTAATCAACTTAATTTCTATGTTCTCTGTTAACCCCCAATGTACCTCACCCCATTCAGTACATCATGTATGTATTAACACGATGTACTGAACGGGGTGAGAATAGCTTGAGCTACCTCATCCCTTTGTGTGTATTTTACCTCAATAAACTTATTTCAATTTCAATTTCAATGTACCTTCTTGTATATAAATACAGTAAATAAATAAATAAATAAATAAATCATAATCTTTGTTTCTTGCCTGAAATGCTGTGCATATTAGTGACTTTAGGAAACCTGAGGTTATCTTGAGATGATTTCGGGGCTTAGCATCCCCGTGGCTCGGTCCTCGACCAGGCCTCCGTTTTTTGTTACATACCCTCAGGAAACAGCCCGCAGCATCTGTCTAATTCCCAGGTACCTAGCTACTGCTAGGTGAACAGGGGCATCAGTGTGAAAGAAATTATGCCCATTTGTTTCTGCATTCACTGGGGGATAGAACCCGGAGCCTCAGGACTACGAATCCCGAGCGATGTCCACTCAGCCGTCAGGTCCCCATAGTATACTGTACTGTATTAGCTATATCTAGAAATCTAATATGATGTTTGTAACTCATTTTGTATGTATGTCCTTTTACCTAAGTAAACATTATTATTATTACGGTTTGGTTTGGTTAATTCCAACATGGTTTTGCACATTTTTGGAACACGATACATGGGCTGATGCAACTAATACTTGGGTCACATTCCAATATGGTTCGGAACACAAATATATTCCGACCCATATTGGAATGTGACCCAACTGTCAGTTTGGTCAACCCATGTATGACATTCCAAAAATGTGCAACCATGTTGGAATTAACCAAACCAAACATAACAATAATGCATTATTATTATTATTATTATTATTATAACAAATGCAGATAATAATACAATAATATTTTTCGTTCTGAAATTAAGAAATTAGGAAGATTAAGCTTTAGTAAATCTTCACTCACCACTGACCTGCCTAGAACACCACCTTTAGGTAATTACACTTAGGTAATTACTTTCCGGTATTTTGTTCCCGAAGTAAAACCTTCGAGATCCAGAGGTCACGACCTCTCCGTAGGGTGTAGTCGCACCTCCACACACCTCCAGTATCAGCTATTGGTACTGGTAAGGGTTCCAAAGGGCCACCACCACCACCACTTATGGCTATTCATGCCCGTGCCACCTTTTGTGTGGCTTAATCTTCATCAATCAATCAATCCTTGAAGTCTCCCGCCGTCAATCAATCAATCTCTCTCTCCCGACGGTCCTCTACCGTCCGCCATCTTGGTCTTGACCTCGTCTACTCTGGTAAGTGCTTCACTGACCCTGTCTCAAATTTTCTGCTGATTTTTTAAATATTTTTTCTCAAGCAATTGCCACTCTCCAACTTGTATTAATGGTCTTAGTATATTTATTACATCGGGAACATCATTTGTATAGGTTTCTCTCTCCAGTACTGTCACCTAGATATTATGTAATGATCCTGTAGTGTTGTCAGCGTCTTCAATGTCAATGGTTTCTGCTCATTATTAAATTTGTTGCCTTGTCCTTGATACTACAATGGCACCTCTAAAACTCAGTCTGAATAAAAAAAAAACAGCAACACTAATCCTAAAATGGACATAGTACAGTATTCTTTACATTTTGGTAGATCTCTAGCCCATTGTTGATGTGACGATGTGCCTTGAGTTTTGTAACTAGCTCATTAACTTGCTTAGCTAAATGAATTGTGGGGTTCATTATGTACATCTATAACCCTTTCCACTACCACTATCCATTATGTGCCTCTATAACCCTTTCCACTACCCATTATGTGCCTCTATAACCCTTTCCACTACCCATTATGTGCCTCTATAACCCTTTCCACTACCCATTATGTGCCTCTATAACCCATTTCACTACCACTAAGGGCCTGACGGCTGAGTGGACAGGGCTCGGGATTCGTAGTCCTAAGGTTCTGGGTTCGATCTCCAGCAGAGGCGGAAACAAATGGGCAGAATTTCCTTCACCCTGATGGCCTGTTCACCTAGCAGTAAATAGGTACCTGGGAGTTAGACAGCTGTTACGGGCAGCTTCCTGGAAATGTGTAACAAAATTGAGGCCTGGTTCCCGAGTAAAACCTTTGAGATTTTTACTGGACGCCTGGCAAGTAAAGGACCAGGCTGCGGGGATGCTAAGCCCTGAAATCATCTCAAGATAACCTCAAGATGATAACCTAACCACCCGCAGGATGGGTATGGGATGCATAATAAATTACCTAAAAAAAAAAAAGTTAGAAGCAAAATTAAAACAAATATATATAACATTCATGCCCTTCTTTTTTCCCCATGCTGTAAGGCAAATTACTGAGCAAAATCCTAAGTTCAACATGTCACATGAGATCTAACCATCAATGCCATTTTAGTCATGCCTCTGAACAATGCAGTCTGTGATAGCTTGTCTCCCTTTCTTGTAACTTGTTTCTAGGGTAATGGTTTTCCTCTTTCTTGGCACTGAGGCATCACTATAGCACTTTACCGTTTCTTATCAGATTAATAGTATTTTCCTTGATACATGGCTGAAACTGTCCACAGAATACATAGCTCTTGTAGCAACTACTGAATATTAAATAGAATATTCTGAATATTAAATTTACTTGCTCCATATTCTCGTTAGCTTATGTGCAGATAATGAGAAGGTTCACAAGTATATTACTAAACACAGTTGCTACAGTTTACACTGGCCAGGAGACCACTACGGACTGGGAAAACAAGGGGCAATCAGGGAGGTTGCGAGTCCACTTATAAGATAGGGTCTTCCTAAGTTCTATACTCTCTGTATACTTCACACAACTCTGCTGATGACATTCAAACTTTTAATACAAGAATTACTTTAGACTTCAACATTCAAAATTATTTCTCAAAATAATTTTCATAAATCTAGTTACACAGCCAAAGAATTAATGCCCTATACTGTATTTACATGTTTGCTCCTATGTGAAACTTGGCTATTCAACACAGTACAGTATTTTCAAGGTGACTTAGAAAGTTTTAGTAGTCTTCTGAGATTTTTAAGAGGTGAAGGCCAGTCAGTTTGGTGGGTGACATGAAACTGTACCAGATCTTCATAAAAGCTGATGGAGTTTATATCAGTGTTGGGATGGTTGAATTTTTCATGTTTCTGGAGAATCAAATGAATACTGTACTTTTTTGTTTGTGCTTTGGGAGACCATCTATACTAGTCTAATAACTATTCATATTAATTTATTTGTAGTATTATGTTGTTACACTAAAATGATAGTATTGATAATTATTAAAAACTCGTACACACTTTTACATCATATCCACAAGGATATCACACTAACATGATGTATCAATGTGGAAATGAATTGGAGCAGTGTGGGGGGGGGGGATTTGAACCCCACCTCCCCCCTTGCATACTCCCAAACTGCACACCTTACATCTGGACCATGACATGGTATAAGATATAAAACCTGGGATTCCACTGAATCAGCAGGGGCATCTAGAGACCCCTACTAAAGCCAGTCAAGGTTTTACATACAACTCCCCATGCACTCTAGTATAGGTAGAGGAGGTCTCCACTATGCTCCAGCATAAAATACACAAGGAAATCACACTAATGTGATACATTGATGAGAACATTAATTGGAGCAATGTGGGCAATTCGAACCCCGTGATTTTGGTACCCCAAAGCCACGCACCTGACCTGGAGCATGGTAGACAACAGTACCTATTACAGTGTTCATGGGGTTATATGTCAAGATCTGGACTGGTTTCGATAGGGGCCTCCGGATGTTCTGCAGATTTTATTCTGCCCAGTAATTAATGTCTTTAATATCATTAATATCTTTAATACTTTTCAGCAACAGTGGAAGCTTTCTAAATCACTGGGAAGGCAATGCCAGTTTGCAATAGTACTATTTCTTCTTTCCTTACACATTTCTTTCATTAATCCAACACTTCTGAGACTTATATTGTAATGTGAAGAGAAATGAATCATGATCATTTTACTTTTATGTAATTGTTATTTATATGAAAATTCTACCTTGGGACCCCAAGAGAATCATTTGTAAATATGCAAATGATACTACAATTTATTCTACCGCTTGACCATGACCATTTACTGACTGGCCACTACACAAGACAGTTATGTCTGACCATGCCCATGTGGCCAAGTATTTATAGGCACCACTAATATACAGCACCACTGTATTGTCTCAAGTAGCCATTTGGTCATGCTTGCTAAAGATGGTAAGTTGGTTAAGGTGTCACACTAGGGGGCCAGAAGTGAGTGAAGCATATGTTGAGATGAAGCTTTGAAAATAATCAGGTTGCAAGTTGACAATAACAGTGGCCTGGTCACACAGTGGGCCATAGAGAACCAACTACGAGGTAATCAGAACCAACACAAGGTAATCACACAGTAAACCACTGCTAATAACTGAAGTTATAACAGTGCTTGAAGGCAAGCTGGAATAAAACTGGAATTGATAAAATATAGCACATGTATACAGTATATAATACTGTATTGAATAATAAACCCAAAAATTTTATAATAAAAAATTATTAACTTGCATCATAGTTCAAAATGATAAATAGTGAATACAGGTACCAGTATCACGAATGCAGGTATGAGTCCAACAAATGTATGTAACGGCACCACGAATACAGATACTGTATCAGTATTATAAATACAAAAGAAAACACTGTTCTTTCATAAATGAACTTGATCAAAGAAACTGTGGCATAAAATGGTAGTTTTACAAGATATAAAAATGTTTAGTCTGACTATAGGAATCAATAAAACATGCCAACCCCTCTATCTATTATTTACATAATGACTAAAGAACCAAAAGATATATAAGACTTTTTAACAGATACATGACTTACAAGAGTAAATGTTAATGATGTAAAAGAATGCCTCATCAAATTTTCATCTTTTAGGGATACTATATTGATGACAATTTGGAAAGAAGTGCCTTACACATCAATCAAAATCTTACATGAGGAACAGGTCATCATTCAGTGAGCACAAGCATTGGAATGCCAGAGTGAGAAAGGCGTTATCTGAATGAAAACTTGTCCCAGGACTTGCCCATCAAAGGGTATCAATTCATCTCCTCCCTGTGTTGTGTGCAACGGGCATGAGAGTACATTCCATTTTCGTGTTCACAATGAATATCCTGGTGCAATAGGAATGTGCTGCACAAGGTTGGAGAAGAATTTAGGGTTACTGTCACATGCTGTTTCTCTAAGGCATAGCAAAACAGTTGTGTACAAAACCCTGATTGAGGAACATACATACAGTGCAATAGACCCATGACACCTAATGTGCTCTGCACCATATGAATCATACACTTCTGGATATTATAGTGCTGAAAATAGATAATGCAGTACATTTGAAGGGGTTGAGTATGAGGCCCTGGGCATCATAGAATTTTTCTCTTGCAGCCCCAAATGTTTGTACAATCAAATTTATTGTTGAACTTACTGCCTTGTACACAAAGCTAACAAAGCACACACTAACCCTATTCACTAGTTAGGCTGAGGAGAAATGATATAACTAAATGTCTCTGTGCATCCAGGGAAGCACTACATGGAAGAAGAAAGTGTTGTAGTATGCTTCTGGCAGTGTTCAGCACCTTGACTCGAATATTACTCCTTGTATGTTTTTGTATAATTAACCTATTTTATACTTTTTTATTATAAACTTTCCTTTCTTTTCTCTCTCGCCATTGTTATTTTGCTGTGGATAAACTGAATCACAACAATTATCTCACTGCAAGTCGATGAAGAATGTGTTTATAAAATTATTTCCTATATCATTTATAATAATAATAATTCATTATGTCGGGGGACAGGAAACCAAAGTGTATTCAGACATGTTAGGCTTATATCTAGGTCCCCCCATCCCCCAAGGTCAAATTACTTACTCTGCCCAGGATGCAACCCCACAACAAGCTGACTATCTCCTGTGTAACTACTTATGGCTAGATGAACAGAGGCATTAGGTGAATGGAAATGTTCCCAAGCATTTCTGTCCCGCCCAGGATTCTCACAATCGTAAATAATTTTGTTACGATTATTACATAAGCATGGAAACATCTCGATATTTGTTATTTAACATTCCTGCAGAGTTGAAAGATATAGAGATGGGCAGCAACCAAGATATTATGAAAAAGATATTACAACACAGCTACGTTTATATTACACAAGCAAGTACCAAACAAAATTTGGAGATTTTTACCAAACAAAAAGAAAATATCCTATTATCTCCTCTCTGAGCTCAAAAGTATTTACAGATCCCAAGCATAATACATTACACATGGTACATTCAAATAAACTCTCCATTTGTTGAAAAAAAATTTAATCAACTAATTTTGCAAACATTTCATGTTTTCTATGAGACTCCCTTCAGTAACAACATCCTTACAAACTTGCTACGTACAATCTGACAAAAGAATGAGTTAGAGCTAATTAATGCCTAGCGAAACCCCCAGTCTATACCATAACGAGCCACTAGGTATATATTTACACAGCGTATTAAATAGAAACATTACTTAACTATACAGTGTATCCTAAATGTTACAAAACCAAACTAAGGGAAATTTATTTTCAATGTTAAGAAATGACATAATTTAAGCCAAACAATTGCAATAAATATAACCCTCTAAACACATGAAAAACTTTAATGTATGTATGTATATGCACACTAAACCACTATGAACAGAAAAATAATTTATTGTGCACTTTTGGAGATCAATGTTGCAGTGACAGTGTGTAATGAACTATTGAAAAAACAATGGAAAACCAAGCTCCAATTTCAGACTTTATGAGAGTCACTGGGAGTCGCAGTAAGTGCCGCTCCTATTAAAGGAGGGGGATGGGGACGGAGGCACTGGGGCTGACCTCAACCTGCCTGTGATTATCCCCTTCCACCAACGTGTCATTCACAAAGTCAGGTGAGGCTAGCCACAAGTGTCTGGTGGTCCAACCTCTTAACTGAGCCGAAAGCATGTGACGCAAAACTGTCTTTAAGACTAATCACATACCCAGTAATTTCAAGTTAATATTCAAAAGAATCAAGTTCTGTTCATTCTTTTAATTTTAGTAAATTTTGTTTACACACCTGTAACTACATCAAACCCATATCAAGTGTACAACATAAAATAATAGTTTCTGTTGGCTTGATAATAAATATACATTGTTAACTTATTTCATATGGCATAAGGTTTAAAAATATGAAAAGCACAGCACTGCACATTATATATTCTGAAATAATGGCAAGTAATTAGCTACTTTTATTTTATGACAGATCTGTTGTTTAATGGAAACTTTGTCTTGCTAAATTTATTGAGGAAAAACAAACATTGTTTTCCATCCACAACCAACTGACACAAAACCTACATGAAAGCATAAATACACTTGTCATGGCAAATGAGATATAGCCATTTTATATAAAGAAAAACAAAAATAGGTAAAGAACACAGCCACATTTTTAGTTAAATTGTTGACCTTACTGCATTTAGTTATAAGAAAACATCCTGCTATTAAAAATTACATCAAGTAATGTGCATAAAAAAAAAAATGTTTGATATCCAACCATAACCTTCATAACCCTAAAGAGAACTGCCAGTCTAAAGAATTCTTCAATTTCTCCAATACGTAAGTACAGATCAAATTAATATTTGCCCCAAACAATTTTAAAGACATTAACGCTCATCAGTATTGAAAACGGCAAGTTTCAATTCCTCGTAATTTTACAAGATCACACAGCTCGAGCGCCATAAAGAGCGATTACCAAAAAGTTTGCTTTTATCTAAAACAAGTAGGAAAATACACCATGTGGAAATACAGCACAAGGCTCATATCTATTGATTATGTGTACAATTACAACATCAATATCAAATAGGATATGTCACGTCTACCATCTACCCTTAATGCATAGACATTTTAAGGTCGCATTTTAGAATACTGAAGTTTTATAGATAATATTTTAGGATAACATTACATTTTTTTTTTTACATTATTTATCTAATGTGATGTGAACAATCAATTTGTACCCTGAGAACCAGCATACAGTAATGACAACTTAATATATTGCATACTATATGAGTAAATAAAGCAGTTTATAGTACAGTTAAACAATACAACTTTAGACACTAGTTCAAATATGGAAATTTGTAATACATACATGCTACATAAATTATATGATTGTCACAGTATGAAAGTCAATACAGTATAAAATGAACCAACCAAAATTTGATCAGCATTTTGGAAATATTTAGGGAAGACATGAGCTTGACTTAATTCACTTAATCTATACTACCCCCTGAACTAACATCAACATCAGTCAAATTCAAGCAAATGCGTGTAAAAAAAAAAAATGGCTGAACAATGTTATTGTCGCACATTAATACAGAAGATAAATTCCATCACAAATCAGGGATCAGCTTTAATGGTTACCTAGGTGGACAGGACAGTTGGAAAAATGTGAAAATGTTTTTCAAACAACTTCACTTCAACCTTAACATATGCTCATTACTTTTTTAAGGCAAATATATATATAAATGCACCTACCTAACTTAAGGGTTTTTGATCAAGCCAAGTTTAGCAAATACAGAGTTTTTAGCACTGAGAGTAATGTAATATCAAACTGTCATCAATTAGCACAAGTTNTAAAACGAAGATATTCTTTCTAATCAGGTGATTCCCCGACCACTTAATAATAGACTTATCCGGAAAATCAGAGATTTCTTAACCTGGTCTAAAAATACACAATGTCGTCACGAACGGGTTGGTCTAAGGATGGGATGGAAGGTGTACCAATGCAGTTTATTATTATTATTATTATTATTTTCTACCACAGACGTGGCCAGACATTTACAATGCTAACCAGCATATATACATTTTCTTCTGTCCTCCATAGACAGGGTTAGAGATGTGTTAAACATATATTTCAAGGCAGTGTACAGTATGAAGGAAAACCCGCCTACTGAGTCTACAAACTTGTAGTATAAATACACTGTAGGACTGGTTACCTACGGACGAGTTTACCGGATTGATTGTTGCCGTCGGAGGTGGCTAGTTTATTGTGCACCCCATACTCATCCTGTGAGCGGTAGCGCAAAAAGGATTACAGAGGGGCACAAAAGGTCTTTATCAGACCTCAACGGAGATTATTACATTGACAATTTCATCTATCCTTCATACCTTATAATTACATTGTCAGTTAGTTACAGAGAATCTTCTGATTCAAGAGCTATATATTTACAGATAATCATAATACATTAATGGTAGATCTTATCGCTAATACATAATTGTGATTCAGGATGATGTTGTGGTGGTGAGAATGATGTTGCTTAATACCTCCGTCTTGCAAATGAAGTGTAACACATCTACTCATTGTGAAGAGCAGAGGTGCCATAGGCACAATCAGAGAACACTGTATAAACATCAGAGGTCCACGGTTGTTCAACACCCTCCCAGCGACTGTAAGAAATATTGCCGGAACAACCGTGGACATCTTCAAGATAAAACTGGACTGTTTTCTAAGAGAAGTTCCGGATCAGCCGGGCTGTGGTGGGTATGTGGCCTTGCGGGCCGCTCCAAGCAACAGCCTGGTGGACCAAGCTCTCACAAGTCGAGCCTGGCCTCGGGCCGGGCTTGGGGAGTAGAAGAACTCCCAGAACCCCATCAACCAGGTATGAAGCAGGTATCAAGCAGGTTCGTGGTATGTCCAATGTAGCATATATTTCGGAGCGCACTACAGAGCTCCATTTGTAACATTGGTACACCTCAGGTTGTCAGAGGAGGCAGAGATATTATTTCTCATAATGAGGGAAGGTGTACGGGGATCAACGTCCCCGTGGCCCTGTCTCTTGACTAAACTGGTTGGTGGTCTAGCCACCCAGGGTGTTGGACACAGATGCTCGCACTCTGACGGATGAATCACAGCCTGGTTGATCAGGTATCCTTTGGAGGTGTTTATAAAGTTCTAGACGAGGGATATATCAAATTATATACCCGTGGAAGATACTGGAGAGCCAAGTCCCAAATCTACACAGTAAAATAACAACTACTGGAGTGAACGATATGGAAGAAAATGGAGAATTAAGACGTTTCGGCCCATTATCAAGTCATGTAAACTAAGAATGGCGTAGAAATTCAAAATATAAGAGTAAGAATATAAGGTGAAAGACGAGAAGGCTGAAGAATATCACAGCAGTTAATGAGAGTAAAGAAAACTGGTCAGGTCACCTGGTATTAAAGATTTTAACTGTGCACTGAGAAAGGGAATTATCCGCCAACAGCAACGCAGTCAAGACTAAACTTCACGAATGAATTTTGAAGTCTGCAGACACGAACACTGCTTTCTTCTATCATGTTTAACACTGCTCTCTTCTATCATGTTAAACACTGCTCCCTTCTATCATGTTAAACACTGGTCTCTTCTATCATGTTAAACACTGCTCTCTTCTATCATGTTAAACACTGCTCTCTTCTATCATGTTAAACACTGCTCTCTTCTATCATGTTAAACACTGCTCTCTTCTATCATGTTAAACACTGCTCTCTTCTATCATGTTAAACACTGCTCTCTTCTATCATGTTAAACACTGCTCTCTTCTATCATGTTAAACACTGCTCTCTTCTATCATGTTAAACACTGCTCTCTTCTATCATGTTAAACACTGCTCTCTTCTATCATGTTAAACACTGCTCTCTTCTATCATGTTAAACACTGCTCTCTTCTATCATGTTAAACACTGCTCTCTTCTATCATGTTAAACACTGCTCTCTTCTATCATGTTAAACACTGCTCTCTTCTATCATGTTAGGGACTCTAAATCATCTTGTAAATCATCCTATAAGTTGCCCTTAACATGACCCAAGAGAGGTCATGGTTTAAGTCTTCAGACTTAACAGTTATTTTGTGTTTTGTTTTTAGTCTGTCATTAAGAGTATGGCCAGTTCCACCAAAGTACTGGGGAGGAGAAGAGGATCAGGAAACTCAATTCTTTTAACCCTGTTTGTAACAGTCTTTTCCTTAACTTTGTTTTTAATACCTGGAATTCATTTTAAAACACAGCTCTTGTCGTAGATTAGATATTTTGGAGTTCAAGAAAGGATTGCAATGACTCCATTACATATCGTTTCAGGAATATGTTAATAAAGACTGGTGCAGCATAGTCTATGAGGAAGCATACATACATACATATATACATACATGCTGCGTATATACATCATTTTAATTACGACTCAGAGACGACTCATTCATGTATTAGTTGCTCAAACTTCCCTTTTTCCCTTGCTAGAACTAACAGTAACCTCAAGGTACCGATAGTGGTCAACCCACTCGAGTGTTTCACTATTCATTTGCAACTTCTTGTTTTGCATTAATTTGCATACTCTTACAACATTGGAGTATGTTGTCATCTTATGTGTGGAGAGAGTGAAACAGAGTTCAATACATTCCTTCCAAGGACTTGAATGGACGGATTAATCTCTCCAAAGTGTGTGGTCATATATCAGGAGAGTCCAGTTGTTATATAGTCTATACAACCAGTAAAAGCTTCTTTTATATCGTATATAAGGCAGTAAAAGGGTGTGTCGGGGTGTAATTTCCGCTCTGTTATTCTTTTCCTTCTTCACTTGACAAGAACAGCAACGGTTATTTTCACAGTTCTTTATTTATTTGTCAATTTGGTTTGGGAGAATTAGTGATATTTGGGTTGTATCTGCCAGTGATACAGGGCTTTGGCTATATCTGGCAGTGATACAGGGCTTTGACTGTATCGGGCAGTGATACAGGGCTTTGGCTGTATCTGGCAGTGATACAGGGCTTTGACTGTATCTGGCAGTGATACAGGGCTTTGGCTGTATCTGGCAGTGATACAGGGCTTTGGCTGTATCGGGCAGTGATACAGGGCTTTGGCTGTATCTGGCAGTGATACAGGGCTTTGACTGTATCTGCCTGTGATACAGGGCTTTGGCTGTATCTGCCTGTGATACAGGGCTTTGGCTGTATCTGGCAGTGATACAGGGCTTTGGCTGTATCTGCCAGTGATACAGGGCTTTGGCTGTATCTGCCTGTGATACAGGGCTTTGGCTGTATCTGCCAGTGATACAGGGCTTTGGCTGTATCTGCCTGTGATACAGGGCTTTGGCTGTATCTGCCTGTGATACAGGGCTTTGGCTGTATCTGGCAGTGATACAGGGCTTTGGCTGTATCTGCCTGTGATACAGGGCTTTGGGTGTATCTGCCAGTGATACAGGGCTTTGGCTGTATCTGCCAGTGATACAGGGCTTTGGCTGTATCTGCCAGTGATACAGGGCTTTGGGTGTATCTGCCAGTGATACAGGGCTTTGGCTGTATCTGCCTGTGATACAGGGCTTTGGCTGTATCTGCCAGTGATACAGGGCTTTGGCTGTATCTGCCAGTGATACAGGGCTTTGGGTGTATCTGCCAGTGATACCGGGCTTTGGCTGTATCTGCCAGTGATACAGGGCTTTGGCTATATCTGGCAGTGATACAGGGCTTTGGCTGTATCTGGCAGTGATACAGGGCTTTGGCTGTATCTGGCAGTGATACAGGGCTTTGACTGTATCTGGCAGTGATACAAGGCTTTGACTGTATCTGCCAGTGATACAGGGCTTTGACTGTATCTGCCCGTGATACAGGGCTTTGGCTGTATCTGCCTGTGATACAGGGCTTTGGCTGTATCTGGCAGTGATACAGGGCTTTGGCTGTATCTGCCTGTGATACAGGGCTTTGGCTGTATCTGGCAGTGATACAGGGCTTTGGCTGTATCTGCCTGTGATACAGGGCTTTGGGTGTATCTGCCAGTGATACAGGGCTTTGGCTGTATCTGCCAGTGATACAGGGCTTTGGCTGTATCTGGCAGTGATACAGGGCTTTGGGTGTATCTGGCAGTGATACAGGGCTTTGGCTGTATCTGCCTGTGATACAGGGCTTTGGCTGTATCTGCCAGTGATACAGGGCTTTGGGTGTATCTGCCAGTGATACAGGGCTTTGGCTGTATCTGCCAGTGATACAGGGCTTTGACTGTATCTGCCTGTGATACAGGGCTTTGGCTGTATCTGCCTGTGATACAGGGCTTTGGCTGTATCTGCCAGTGATACAGGGCTTTGGGTGTATCTGCCAGTGATACAGGGCTTTGACTGTATCTGCCTGTGATACAGGGCTTTGGCTGTATCTGCCTGTGATACAGGGCTTTGGCTGTATCTGGCAGTGATACAGGGCTTTGGCTGTATCTGGCAGTGATACAGGGCTTTGGGTGTATCTGCCAGTGATACAGGGCTTTGGCTGTATCTGCCTGTGATACAGGGCTTTGGCTGTATCTGGCAGTGATACAGGGCTTTGGCTGTATCTGCCAATGATACAGGGCTTTGGCTGTATCTGGCAGTGATACAGGGCTTTGGCTGTATCTGGCAGTGATACAGGGCTTTGGCTGTATCTGGCAGTGATACAGGGCTTTGGGTGTATCTGGCAGTGATACAGGGCTTTGGCTGTATCTGGCAGTGATACAGGGCTTTGGCTGTATCTGGCAGTGATACAGGGCTTTGGCTGTATCTGCCTGTGATACAGGGCTTTGGCTGTATCTGGCAGTGATACAGGGCTTTGGCTGTATCTGCCTGTGATACAGGGCTTTGGCTGTATCTGGCAGTGATACAGGCTTTGGCTGTATCTGCCTGTGATACAGGGCTTTGGATGTATCTGGCAGTGATACAGGGCTTTGGCTGTATCTGGCAGTGATACAGGGCTTTGGCTGTATCTGGCAGTGATACAACGCTTTGGCTGTATCTGGCAGTGATACAGGCTTTGGCTGTATCTGCCAGTGATACAACGCTTTGGCTGTATCTGGCAGTGATACAGGGCTTTGGCTGTATCTGCCAGTGATACAGGGCTTTAGCTGTATCTGCCAGTGATACAGGGTTTTGGCTGTATCTGGCAGTGATACATGGCTTTGGCTGTATCTGCCTGTGATACAGGGCTTTGGCTGTATCTGCCAGTGATACAGGGCTTTAGCTGTATCTGCCAGTGATACAGGGCTTTGGCTGTATCTGCCAGTGATACAGGGCTTTGGCTGTATCTGCCAGTGATACAGGGCTTTGGCTGTATCTGCCAGTGATACATGGCTTTGGCTGTATCTGCCAGTGATACAGTGCTTTGGCTGTATCTGCCAGTGATACAGGGCTTATTTCCTAGGTGATCTATTAGACAGTGGAAATTTCTTTCTGTGGAGAGCTCTGTTACTTATATATATTTGTTATTATTGCCGGAAAATGGTCAGGATATATTTCCAGTCCGGGTTCTCGACTCTGCCCCTTCTACATAAGCTAGTCCCAGGCCTGACCCGATGTAGGAACATGTTCTTGCCGTGATGGATATCCCTCATCCTCTAGTGAACGTGTGTGTGTAGGTGTATGTATGCCTGTATACATGGAGAGAGTTCCGGGAGCTCCGCTGCTCCCCGAGTTTGGCCTGAGGCCAGACTCCTCGACTTGAGTTAACCTAGTCCAATGTATGCTTGATTTTGATGACTTTTGATGACTTTTGATGACTATCTAGTCATAGCATGATAAAAAGTATGTCTCGAAGTATTTATATTTTTCTTAGTGTAAGTTGTGTGTTCTGTTATGCGATCCCTTCCCTCAATTCTCTCCCCCTACCCCTTCCCTTTCTTCTCCTCACCTCTCTCCCACCCATCTCTCTCCCTCCCACCCACGTTCCACAAGGAACACATGTTGCTGAGGAGGAGGGAGGGGCGGGCGGTGCCAGCAAGATGGACTCGGGAGACCGTGTCACGACCCGACAGTGTCACGACCCGACAGTGTCACGACCCGACAGTGTCACGACCCGACAGTGTTACGACCCGACAGTGTCACGACCCGACAGTGTCACGACCCGACAGTGTCACGACCCGACAGTGTCACGACCCGACAGTGTTACGACCCGACAGTGTCACGACCCGACAGTGTCACGACCCGACAGTGTCACGACCCGACAGTGTCACGACCCGACAGTGTCACGACCCGACAGTGTTACGACCCGACAGTGTTACGACCCGACAGTGTTACGACCCGACAGTGTCACGACCCGACAGTGTCACGACCCGACAGTGTCACGACCCGACAGTGTCACGACCCGACAGTGTTACGACCCGACAGTGTTACGACCCGACAGTGTTACGACCCGACAGTGTCACGACCCGACAGTGTCACGACCCGACCGTGTCACGACCCGACAGTGTCACGACCCGACAGTGTGACCTGTTGTGAGGCGCCCCCGTGCGGCTCCTGCCACAACTAAACACACGCACACCAGAACAGACACAGTTGGACAGGAGGGTGGAAGCAAGTGGTGTGTGTTGTGTGTGTGTGTGTGTGTGTGTGTGTGTGTGTGTGTGTGTGTGTGTGTGTGTGTGTGTGTGTGTTGTGTGTGTGTGTGTGTGTGTGTGTGTGGGACTGGCTGGAGGCAGGCAGTGGGTGAAGGTGGTGATGCGCACACTGGCGTAGGACCCGACCAATCTTCAAGTCCTTGGGCTTCCTTGGGCTTCAATTTCCTGGGTGTGCCCGAGGCTGGGCTCCGGCGGGGAGGGGCAGGGGCCTGGGCAACCCCCCCCCCCCCATGCTCGCGTTGAAAGGATGACACTTCATCAATCGACAATCTATTTTTAGCCAGATAGACGGGACCGAGAACGTGTACTAAACAATATAAAATTCTCTAGTTGCCAAGATGGGAAGATGGTTGTTCTGAGTGGTCCTGGTCTAGGGTCTCCTCCGTCGGGGTCACATGGGAGGTCAGGTCACAGCCCCGAGACTTACCTGTGCCAGGTAAGTCCACTACGGGCTCACCATAGCCCGTGCTACTTGCCCCGCTCCTGTGCCAGGTAAGTCCACTACGGGCTCACCATAGCCCGTGCTACTTGCCCCGCTCCTGTGCCAGGTAAGTCCACTACAGGCTCACCATAGCCCGTGCTACTTGTTACAGCCCCGCTCCTGTGCCAGGTAAGTCCACTACGGGCTCACCATAGCCCGTGCTACTAGCCCCGCTCCTGTGCCAGGTAAGTCCACTACGGGCTCACCATAGCCCGTGCTACTTGCCCCGCTCCTGTGCCAGGTAAGTCCACTACGGGCTCACCATAGCCCGTGCTACTTGCCCCGCTCCTGTGCCAGGTAAGTTCACTACGGGCTCACCATAGCCCGTGCTACTTGCCCCGCTCCTGTGCCAGGTAAGTCCACTACGGGCTCACCATAGCCCGTGCTACTTGCCCCGCTCCTGTGCCAGGTAAGTCCACTACGGGCTCACCATAGCCCGGGCTACTTGCCCCGCTCCTGTGCCAGGTAAGTCCACTACGGGCTCACCATAGCCCGTGCTACTTGGAACTTTTTGTTCCCAGTTGCTGAATCTAAAACAACAACAACAACAACACAACACGCCATCAAATGCATTCTGGGTAGCGGGGCGGACATGTGGGGGTGTGGGGAGGAAACGGAAGTGCACCCCCCCTCTCATATAGGGGTGCACGACGTCGCACATGTGCACCCCCCTCTCATATGGGGGTTGCACGACGTCCCCGGACTTATCAAACTTTACTTTCAGGGATAAGCTTCGGCTCTTGGGGCCCGCCTCTCGTGTAGATGTTGGCGAGCATTTGAGATGTGATGTGATGCGAGTGTGTTCACGTCGATATTGGAACCTGTGTAATAGTGTCTGTCTCCACCACCTCACTTCTTGGTGCATTCTCTTTGTTAACTGTTGACTCTGAAAACATTTCTTTCTTAATGTTTGTGGGGTCATTTGGGTACTTTGTAACCAGGGGGGCAGATTCACGAAGCAGTTACGCAAGCACTTACGAACGTGTACATCTTTCCTCAATCTTTGGGGTCATTTGGGTAATTTGTAACCAGGGGGCCAGATTCACGAAGCAGTTACGCAAGCACTTACGAACGTGTACATCTTTCCTCAATCTTTGACAGCTTTGGTTACGTTTATTAAACAGTTTACAAGCATGAAAACTTGCCAATCAACTGTTGTTATTGTTATAAACAGCCTCCTGGTGCTTCAGAGCTCATTAACTGTTTAATAATTTAAAAAAAATCTGCCAAAGATTGAGAAAAGAAGTACAGGTTCGTAAGTGCTTGCGTAACTGCTTCATGAATCTGGCCCTGGGCGCCCTTGGTCAGAGCCCATACCAAATAATGTGAGCTTGTCACCCCTGTGTATGCCACTCTGAATAGTGTATGTGCCTAGATGTATATATCTGAGGTGAGTATTAGAGTGATGGTCTTCTTGAGTCTTCACCTATATACTTATGAACAAACCCACAAGGGCCGTGACGAGGATTCGAACCTGCGTCCGGGAGCATCCCAGACACTGCCTTAATCGACTGAGCTACGACATGGTCAAAAGAGTTGAAAACCGAAGTTCTACTGAACATACTGGATCCTGCAGCCTCTCCGAGGCACAAACCAGGGTTTTTCACAACTCCCCCCATGCACCCGAGCTATGTCAATAAGTTAAGGCAGCGTCTGGGATGCTCCCGGACGCAGGTTCGAATCCTCGTAACGGCCCTTGTGGATTTGTTTATTTGATGCATCACGTTAGTGTGATCTCTGTGTGTAACCTATATACTTCTTTCTTAAGCGTAGGATTATATGTACTTTTTAAGTAGAAATATAGGCATATTTAAGTTGTTTGAAAATGTAAGATAAGCCGCCTCTCCATAGGCTCCTCACGACCCGACAGTGTCACGACCCGACAGTGACACCTCAAGGTGTCACCTTGAGGTGAAGCACCTCAAGGTAAGCCTGGGTACTTCGCCTACCTTTCAAATGCATTTAAGGGGGTTCTTTAATCAACTGTGTGGAGACGCCTACCTGCCGTACCTTGAGTCTATCTTGAGCTGATGGTAGGGATCAATGTCCCCGCGGTCCGGCCAGGCCTCTTGGTTGGCGGTGTGGTTAACCAGGCTGTTAAACGCCGCTGTTTGCAGTCTGATGTACGAGTCATAGCTGAGTTGGTCAGGCGTCCTTTGGAGATTGGCGTGGGAGAGTAGAAGAATTCCCAGAATCCCATCAGGCAGGTGTTTAACAAGTTATCTCTTGAACAGTGAGAGGGTCGGGCGGGAGTGCTGTTGATAGAGTTCTCTCTCATTGTACCTATTGCACCTCTGCTTTTCAACGGGACTATTTTGCACATCCTGCCATGTCTCCTGGTTTCATATGGAGTTATTTCCGCCTGCAGATTCGGAAGGTAAATTCAGTCTCCTGGTCTGCTTGTCGTAGCTGTTGCGTATACGCCTCTGTGAGGAGGAAGACTGTAATACGCCATTGTTTATTTTGTGGCTGGGTCACGTCCTGGCGCTCCTCATTCAGGAGGTCGGCGTGTGAATGGAGACCTTGGGAGGTATGTCGTTCCCACAGTGAGTGAGTGAGTGGAGACACCAAGCACACTCATGGCGCATATCCGGTAAGAATGAAGTAGAGACCTAGAAAGAAGAATGAGTTAGATCTTATGGTGTATGGCTGTAAGAACAACGAGAAAGATCTTACGTTGTATATCTAGTAAGAATGAGAGACGGGGTTGTGAGGGTCTTGGTACAAGACTGGTATCTTGAGTGTGGAGATGGAGGGAAGACTGAACTAAACACCCAATAGGGTGTACTGGGGGTGTACTAGACCCAGTAGGATCTAAAACCTATACCGACAAGAGCACTATAACGTCATGGTGACCGCACACACCTCATACACACCGAGTGGGATACACAACATTGTACCCCTTATGTCCGCCGGGATAGGGGTTGGGATAACCTGGGTCGGATCAGAATCGGTCCCCCTACGTTACCTAGGGATGGGTTGAGAGTGTAGCGATGACATAGAGGCATGCATATGTATTTCTCAGCTTCTAGACCTCGTGGGGGAAGAGACAAGAACCCCACACACAACAGAGAAGAACCATCAAAGTGGACCATAAGGCAATTTTCAAGATTAACAGAGGTGGGACGATAAGGCGTGAGGGGGGGGGGAGGGGGGGCTAGGAGCCCCTATTGAGTCATGGATGTAAACATGCGCCAGCAACCTCACTGAGTCATATACATGTAAGGAGAGACGGGAGGGGAGAGAATATATATATGTATATATATATACATATCGTACGAACAGAGGAAGTGCCAGACCAGACTAAAATGTATTACCCTAGGCGAATATCTGCACTTCCTACAAGCCTAGTGAACCCCTGGACGGTGTTGTCATCTCTTCCAGGATATTGTAGGTCACTTAATAGTTTACGCACCCACAGTCTAATTGATCACACAACAAATCTTGAGAAAGTCTAAAGATTTCCATCTGGTTCACTTCCTGGACCAGATGGGTTGAGCTGCGAATATTTTGAAAGATGTGAGAACAACGATGGTGAGAGAGAGAAAGAGAGAGATGTCAGGGGAGACCAGATTGCGACATACATGGTACTCAGACATTGACAAGGTCGACGGTCGACTGGCTCATCACAAGGGGCGGTAATTATTATTGCTGGATTCTATATAATATACACGGATTCTATACGAAATATCCCCCCTACCGTATCTCATATTGACACTTGTCTGTCTCTGTCTCTCTGTCTGTCTGTCTCGTCTCTCTGTCTCTCTCTCTCTTCTCTCTCTGTCTGTCTCTCTCTCTGTCTTCTCTCTCTTCTCTATCTCTCTCTCTCTCTCTCTCTCTCTCTCTCTCTCTCTCTCTCTCTCTCTCTCTCTCTCTCTCTCTCTCCGCCACTAACCACAAGGCTCCCCCGGTTTCTCAACTCAAGTGACTGGTGCATCAAAACAAATTTGACGATGGGGTAACAACAGTCACGCGGGATTTTGTATGGGGAAGGGGGATGGGCTGGGGGTCACGTGGAAGAGGAACCACTCTATGGTGCACTTGGCTGACGGATCTGGGACGGGCTTCCCGAATAGCATCTGGAGACGGAACTTTGTGGATGTTGTTTAAGATTCAGCTTCTGGGAACAAAAAGTTGCAAGTAGCACGGGCTATGGTGAGCCCGTAGTGGACTTACCTGGCACAGGAGCGGGGCAAGTAGCACGGGCTATGGTGAGCCCGTAGTGGACTTACCTGGCACAGGAGCGGGGCAAGTAGCACGGGCTAAGGTGAGCCCGTAGTGGACTTACCTGGCACAGGAGCGGGGCAAGTAGCACGGGCTAAGGTGATCCCGTAGTGGACTTACCCGGCACAGGAGCGGTGCAAGTAGCACGGGCTGCGGTGAGTCCCCGTAGTGGACTTACCTGGCACAGGAGCGGGGCAAGTAGCACGGGCTATGGTGAGCCCGTAGTGGACTTACCTGGCACAGGAGCGGGGCAAGTAGTACGGGCTATGGTGAGCCCGTAGTGGACTTATCTGGCACAGGAGCGGGGCAAGTAGCACGGGCTATGGTGAGCCCGTAGTGGACTTACCCGGCACAGGAGCGGGGCAAGTAGCACAGGCTGCGGTGAGCCCGTAGTGGACTTACCTGGCACAGGAGCGGGGCAAGTAGCACAGGCTGCGGTGAGCCCGTAGTGGACTTGCCTGGCACAGGAGCGGGGCTGAAACTTGACGGAACTTTGGTCGCCTTTTATGCAAGGTGGTATATCCCTAGAGAAGTCACATGCATTGAAGGCTAGGGAGAACTTGGCCAGCCGACCAGTTTCGGGTGCTGGTGACTCCACTACCTAGCTGGGACTGACTGGCTCTTCCCCCGCCCCTTGCTGGGTATGGTGGGGTCGTTCTCAAGTAAATTTGCTGCGAGTTGCAAACTGATCACTTTGAAGAGTTGTTAGTTTAGTTCATTTATTATGTACCCCATACCCATCCTGTGAGCGGTAGGGGGGAAAGGGTTACAGGGGGGCACACAATGGACTCGGGAACCCCAAAATTCATTTACCTAAGCAAGTTATAGTTGTGATTAGCTACTTTACACAGTTTAATGTAGGAATATCACTCTCTTTCTCTCTCTCTAAAAAAAGTAAATATTTAATTCAAAATTATCTACTGCCAGAAATATTATCCAGTTAATAACAGATAATAATATTTCATTGTGTCAGGGGACAGCCAGCCAGATCTATTAAACATATAGTTGAGTGATTTATTGAACAATCAACCACAGTTGATTGTTCAATAAAAACAGTACAATAAAAAGAAAGAAAGTACAATATTTGTTAAAATATTGTAATAAATTATTTGAAAGTACAAGAAAGTTACAGTACAATATTTACGCATTATGCTTGGACCTGCTGCTTGGGTAACAGCTTCTCCCCCGTACCAACCTACCCTGGCTTTGCGCCGTGGAGAGGCCACTCCAGACCGACAACCAGAGCGCAACTCCATAGTCTCCCGAGACTGATGGATACCTACTGCTACTATTACTCGTTCTGAATACAAATTCACGCTATAGGTGTTTTGTGTGTGTGTGTGTGGGGGGGGGGGAGAGGAATCCACTCCAGACTAACCTGCCACACAAATTGTTATCATGTTAGAATAACTTGTGTGACCATGATAACTTATGACTGCCTCCATGATAACTTATGACTGCCTCCATGATAACTTATGACTGCCTCCATGATAACTTATGACTGCCTCCATGATAACTTATGACTGCCTCCATGATAACTTATGACTGCCTCCATGATAACTTATGACTGCCTCCATGATAACTTATGACTGCCTCTATGATAACTTGTGTAGGCTTTGTGTTAACATTTTGGTACTCTTCATACCTTTGTGATGAAAAGTACCTTTTACGCACCTTTGGGGAGTAGAATAACTCCCAGAACCCCATCAAGCAGGTGACAAATGTTTGATATTTTGTGGTGGTATTAGTACATTGTGGTTATTTTAAGATAATTTGTTGATACCTTGTGGTACTCGGGGGATCAGTTGATCCATTCTCCACCTTGAAGCATTTAATTAAAACAAAATGAACATTTGTACTAATAAAAGTTAGTTTTACATACCTCTGGCGCCAACTGACAGGATACGTCTTTTATATTGTGTAATTAAAAAATATGTATCTTCATAAGTAGAAATTAATGTTATTACATAAATTGTATTTGTGAATAAATTAGGTCCCGTATTTTGGTTTCGGTAATTCAGCAATTAAACACAAACAATGATGTCAGTATTTGGGTCTTACATCTGGCAGCCGTTTACAACCAGGACGTGAATGGATCACGTTTCGAGTCGTGCTTCGAACGTTGCAAACTTGGCTTACAAGACCGTCATTCACGTTAATAATTTCAGTATTTAACAAATGTAGGTAGCGCGAGTAATACCATTTCAATCACTTGAATTATTCGATATTTGAATTCTTAAGACTTAAAAAGTCCTACCAAACATGTTGTATCCATTGCCTAGTTGGTAGGACAAGGGTGTCGTAGATCTGCAACCCGTCATCGCCTCAAGTCCATTACATCCAGCGGTCGACCCCACAGACGCATTCATAAATTTTAACATGCTGTTCGTTTAAAACATAAATTTTCTCAAATATAAATTAATATTATAATATATTTGCATATTGTGTATATATAGACATAGGTTAGGTGTTTAGGTTCTGTTGGCGATTATTTGTATTTGTAGTACGTGAGTGAAGCATTTACAGCGTTGTGGTTCGAACAAAATTCGTCAGTGAAGCACTTGTTCGGAAGTGTTCGAACAAAATCAGTTGTGAGTCGTGTATAAACTGTTTTTCATTCATAAACAGGGGGTTTGGCGGGTGCATGGAATCACTTTTGGGTCTTTGTTTGGAGGACGGGCTGAGATCTGAGGCAGAGTTCGAATCCCCGATGATCCGTGTGAATGAAATTTAATACATTATGAACCCGGCGAGGCTTTGTTATGATGACGAGTGAGGTAAATAAGCCAGCTGCAGTTACTCCAACATTATCCCCGCTGCCGTGTGTGTCATACACGCGCCTCGACCCTCGCTGCACTATGGACGCTCACAACACACCAGCAGGGTAGTTACCCAACTCGTCTTCCTAATAGAACGTCGCATTTTGACGTATAATCTACCCAAGGCCAAAAATTGTCGTACTAGAAAATGATAGCGGCTCGCGAAATTGACATACTGTTCCGTTTTCTGTTTTGGGTCCTCTGGTAAGTTAGGATATAAGGGCACTTTAGTAAGACAGTTTCTTGACGTTGGGAAACCTTAGGAGGACGGGTCGATTTATTATTTGAGTGTTCCGACCATGAAACTGTATTTATTGAGCTCAAATAATGGAAAGTTGCACCAAATTTAGTCTTTGCAGATGTCTATAAGATACTAATGCGACTGGTTGGCATAAATGCATAATGGTCGTGTTATCTCTGCTTTACAGTTTAGCTACTTGCATTCCGTGATGTGGTCAGTTCAGTCGATGGGTGAACATGCTTCCCGTTCAACTGTTCAAGTGCCGCTAGTGGCATTATGTTTAGATTTGTATTACGTTGGCTATAATAAACCTTTTTAGTGTTCAGTGATTTATACTGGATGATTATATTCTAATTAAACGTGTCTTTACTCGCCTAGTTGTACTTGCCAGGAACTGAACTTCAGCCCTTGGGCTCCACTTCTCGTCTATAATTAGACTGAAGTCCACTACGGGCTCACCATAGCCCGTGCTGCTTGGAACTTTTTGTTCCAAGTAGCGAATCTTGACCAACATGGTGTTCCTGTTTAGGTTCCTAAACGCTTCTGGTTCTGTCGCACACCTGTCTGTAACACACCTGTCTGTACTCGTGCCAATCTGTGTCGTCTGCCTCCTCTTTCACTCACTGGTTTATTATAGAGATTCATTGTTTACACAAGTTTCTACATCCACACATATCATGGTTTATCCGTAGCAATTAAGCCTGCTCTTATCTATATCCTTTTATTTTAGTATTTTGTATGTCGTGATCATATGTCCCCTATCTTCTCTTCCAGTGATGTGAGGTTTATTTCCCTTAATCCTGCCTCATAACTTGTGCTTCTAAACTCTGGGACGAGAATGGTAGCACACCTGTGGATTTTCTCCACCATTAACATTTATTTGACGATATATGAATTTCATGCTGATACTGTATATTTCGGAATTAAACTGATATATCTATATAAGTCTGTATTCACCTAGTTGTGCTTGCGTGGGTTGAGCTCTGCTCTTTCGGCCCGCCTCTCAACTGTTAATCAACTGTTACTATTTTTTTTTTGTTTTGCTATACGAGGTTAAAGACCAGATGCTAGGTTAACTTGAGATGATTTCGGGGCTTTAGTGTCCTCGCGGCCCGGTCCTCGACCAGGCCTCCACCCCCAGGAAGCAGCCCGTGACAGCTGACTAACACCCAGGTGCCTATTTTACTGTTAGGTAACAGGGGCATAGGGTGAAAGAAACTCTGCCCATTGTTTCTCGCCGGCGCCCGGGATCAAACCCGGGACCACAGGATCAAAAGTCCAGCGTGCTGTCTGCTCGGCCGACCGGCTCCCTAGGGATGCTTAGGGCTATCCTCGCCAAACTTTGCCAGTTGAATAGTCAGGGGTATGGGATGGCCATAGGCTGGTGTAAGTCGGTCCTATTAAGAGGGGGATGACCATAATAATGACCCCTCCCCACATAATTGGTGAAAGGTGACAGTCCCCAAATTTCGTGGTATCTAATTAAATGGAAATGTCTGTCTGTTAGAGATTTTGGAGGTCAGAGTGGGGGGGGGGGGTAGAGGAAATTGGAGGGAAAATGAGGGGGGGGAGGGGAATTTGACTGTGGGGAAAGAGGGGAGAGAGTAACTATCCCGGACATCAGGTACCCCATTTGGTGTGGTATATACAGACTTGAAGTACAGTATTCCTTATTTACGTTTCTGTCAGTAGTAAATGTGTATGCAGGGATGGAGTTAGACATCTGTTGTGGGTTGTCTCAGCCTGTGAATAGTCAGCAGTTGACCTAGTTGCTAAACACACGCATATATATATATACACACACACACTTCATCAGGATGTGCATATGGCTGACAGCATAACTATACAACTGAACTTTTGTAGAGCGTGTGTTTTAATTATGAGACAGGTCATTAGATGCTGTGTGTGTTATATACACACTTGAGTTTACTTGTTTAGTATTAAGGTATATTTGGTGGTTGGTCACTAAGCTATTGTGGTCTTAATACAACCCGTCCTCTTAAAAAGAACGTCGCATTTGGCTGTTGACACTAAAGCCCAGCACCAATCCAAACTATTGGTGTATGTTTTGTTTTATCTCAATTTACCTGAGAGCCACTAACACTAGTGGCCTCGACGAGGACAGGAAGCCAGCGGCTTGTTGAAGGTCCCCGTTCTCCCCATTTGCCGTGATGATATTTTCCAGCTGTACTTTAAAAGTTAATAGTTTTATGTAAGTAGACCCAAACAAAGGCATTGACACAGGACTGAGTTACAGGTAATAAATTCTCGCGTGAGCAGAGCTCTTGACGCCAGTTTTTATACTGTAAATGCTCTACAGAAAACCTTTTAGATAATAATGTTTATGAACATTTGTGTTTCAGGTGCGGCTGGGAGTGGAGCTGTGGGAAGTGGGCGAGCCTCTTGCTGGTGAGGAAGGTGACCATAGTGGTGTTGACGGGGTAGGGGGCAGCTTGAACCCCCCGGGACAATCCCAGGGGGGTGCAGGCGTCCCCGGCACTACCCGCAGCAACTCCTCCAGGAGCGACACCTCCTCCTCCGGTGCATCATCGTCTTGCTGCTCATCGTCGGGCGCTCCTCGGCGCCCCTGCCTTCACGCTGCGCTCTCTGATCCAGGGTACGAGTCTGCACACCTACCTGACGACGACCGAGAAGATCCTGATCAGCAGCAGCACTGTCACAGTGGAGGGGGAATGTCACTACGTGAGCGCTGTGAGGGGCGTGAAGGCTCGCCTTTGCACCAGGGCCTCACACGCTCTCGATCCTTTGGTGGCCTATTGACCCATCGTCGCTCGGGGTCGGGGGCTGGGTCACCTCAGCAGACTGCAGTTAGAGCAGGATGGGCAGGTCAGGGCGTACTGGGCCAGACAGGATCATCACCCAGAGACGTGCGCAGAGTACTTGCTTTGCCTCCACACGTCAAGGTCCCAAAGTCTCCCCGGCCAGAGCGCGCCTCGCAGATCAGCAGCAGTGTGGCCCGAGGGCTGAGGGAGTGCGTCGATGCCACCAGACAGGACCTGGAGACCCTACACCAAGCACAGCAAGACTCTCATTTACACCAAGTAAGCTGATGAGCTACGTTGTTCATCCTTTCATATTGAATTAATGGCTGTTCAACTTTTTTATAAATATTGTCTCAAAAAGACTTCTTGAACATATGCTCAGATATATATATATATATATATATATATATATATATATATATATTATATATATATATATATATATATATATATATATATATATATATATATATATATATATATATATATATATATATAATATGCGAACAAGCCTGAATGGTCCCCAGGACTATATGCAACTGAAAACTCGCACCCCATATATTATATATATATATATATGAAGATTCTTCAATAGATGTAAGATTAGTTAATTTTGTTTCTGGTGCGAGCACTTGGAGCTGAATGATCCCTTCCCTCATGTCAATAGCTCACATCTTATCACGTTCAAAATAAAATGCTGTACTAGATTTATTTTTTCATAAGTTTATTCTCTAGTTTCATATTTCTTTTTTGCTATTATTCCATATTCTCAAATGGCTTTACACTAGTTTGAATAAATATAACCAGTCTTTAAGAGTAGGTTACCCATATGTCGGGCAGATGTCTTCAGCACATGTTTGGAAAATTGTACTATAGATATGTAAGTGTGTGTACTCGCCTAGTTGTGCTTGCGGGGGTTGAGCTCTGGCTCTTTGGTCCCGCCTCTCAACCGTCAATCAACTGGTGTACAGGTTCCTGAGCCTACTGGGCTCTATCATATCTACATTTGAAACTGTATGGAGTTTCACCACATCAGTGTGCGTGTCCGTCCGTTCGAGGTTACGCGCTTTGAGTTGACTTCACAAAATACATTATGCCTTTGTGTGTAATTATACCTCGGTAAACTTGTTTCAATTTCACCAAANCTACTGAGTCTACAAACTTGTAGTATAAATACACTGTAGGACTGGTTACCTACGGACGAGTTTACCGGATTGATTGTTGCCGTCGGAGGTGGCTAGTTTATTGTGCACCCCATACTCATCCTGTGAGCGGTAGCGCAAAAAGGATTACAGAGGGGCACAAAAGGTCTTTATCAGACCTCAACGGAGATTATTACATTGACAATTTCATCTATCCTTCATACCTTATAATTACATTGTCAGTTAGTTACAGAGAATCTTCTGATTCAAGAGCTATATATTTACAGATAATCATAATACATTAATGGTAGATCTTATCGCTAATACATAATTGTGATTCAGGATGATGTTGTGGTGGTGAGAATGATGTTGCTTAATACCTCCGTCTTGCAAATGAAGTGTAACACATCTACTCATTGTGAAGAGCAGAGGTGCCATAGGCACAATCAGAGAACACTGTATAAACATCAGAGGTCCACGGTTGTTCAACACCCTCCCAGCGACTGTAAGAAATATTGCCGGAACAACCGTGGACATCTTCAAGATAAAACTGGACTGTTTTCTAAGAGAAGTTCCGGATCAGCCGGGCTGTGGTGGGTATGTGGCCTTGCGGGCCGCTCCAAGCAACAGCCTGGTGGACCAAGCTCTCACAAGTCGAGCCTGGCCTCGGGCCGGGCTTGGGGAGTAGAAGAACTCCCAGAACCCCATCAACCAGGTATGAAGCAGGTATCAAGCAGGTTCATGGTATGTCCAATGTAGCATATATTTCGGAGCGCACTACAGAGCTCCATTTGTAACATTGGTACACCTCAGGTTGTCAGAGGAGGCAGAGATATTATTTCTCATAATGAGGGAAGGTGTACGGGGATCAACGTCCCCGTGGCCCTGTCTCTTGACTAAACTGGTTGGTGGTCTAGCCACCCAGGGTGTTGGACACAGATGCTCGCACTCTGACGGATGAATCACAGCCTGGTTGATCAGGTATCCTTTGGAGGTGTTTATAAAGTTCTAGACGAGGGATATATCAAATTATATACCCGTGGAAGATACTGGAGAGCCAAGTCCCAAATCTACACAGTAAAATAACAACATACTGGAGTGAACGATATGGAAGAAAATGGAGAATTAAGACGTTTCGGCCCATTATCAAGTCATGTAAACTAAGAATGGCGTAGAAATTCAAAATATAAGAGTAAGAATATAAGGTGAAAGACGAGAAGGCTGAAGAATATCACAGCAGTTAATGAGAGTAAAGAAAACTGGTCAGGTCACCTGGTATTAAAGATAGAACATTTAACTGTGCACTGAGAAAGGGAATTATCCGCCAACAGCAACGCAGTCAAGACTAAACTTCACGAATGAATTGTGAAGTCTGCAGACACGAACGCTGCTTTATTCTATCATGTTAAACACTGCTCTTTTCTATCATGTTAAACACTGCTCTCTTCTATCATGTTAAACACTGCTCTTTTCTATCATGTTAAACACTGGTCTCTTCTATCATGTTAAACACTGCTCTCTTCTATCATGTTAAACACTGCTCCCTTCTATCATGTTAAACACTGCTCTCTTCTATCATGTTAAACACTGGTCTCTTCTATCATGTTAAACACTGCTCCCTTCTATCATGTTAAACACTGCTCTCTTCTATCATGTTAAACACTGCTCTCTTCTATCATGTTAAACACTGGTCTCTTCTATCATGTTAAACACTGCTCTCTTCTATCATGTTAAACACTGCTCTCTTCTATCATGTTAAACACTGCTCTCTTCTATCATGTTAAACACTGCTCTCTTCTATCATGTTAAACACTGGTCTCTTCTATCATGTTAAACACTGCTCTCTTCTATCATGTTAAACACTGCTCTCTTCTATCATGTTAAACACTGCTCCCTTCTATCATGTTAAACACTGGTCTCTTCTATCATGTTAAACACTGGTCTCTTCTATCATGTTAAACACTGCTCTCTTCTATCATGTTAAACACTGCTCTCTTCTATCATGTTAAACACTGGTCTCTTCTATCATGTTAAACACTGCTCTCTTCTATCATGTTAAACACTGGTCTCTTCTATCATGTTAAACACTGCTCTCTTCTATCATGTTAAACACTGCTCTCTTCTATCATGTTAAACACTGCTCTCTTCTATCATGTTAGGGACTCTAAATCATCTTGTAAATCATCCTATAAGTTGCCCTTAACATGACCCAAGAGAGGTCATGGTTTAAGTCTTCAGACTTAACAGTTATTTTGTGTTTTGTTTTTAGTCTGTCATTAAGAGTATGGCCAGTTCCACCAAAGTACTGGGGAGGAGAAGAGGATCAGGAAACTCAATTCTTTTAACCCTGTTTGTAACAGTCTTTTCCTTAACTTTGTTTTTAATACCTGGAATTCATTTTAAAACACAGCTCTTGTCGTAGATTAGATATTTTGGAGTTCAAGAAAGGATTGCAATGACTCCATTACATATCGTTTCAGGAATATGTTAATAAAGACTGGTGCAGCATAGTCTATGAGGAAGCATACATACATACATACATGCTGCGTATATACATATTAATTACGACTCAGAGACGACTCATTCATGTATTAGTTGCTCAAACTTCCCTTTTTCCCTTGCTAGAACTAACAGTAACCTCAAGGTACCGATAGTGGTCAACCCACTCGAGTGTTTCACTATTCATTTGCAACTTCTTGTTTTGTATTAATTTGCATACTCTTACAACATTGGAGTATGTTGTCATCTTATGTGTGGAGAGAGTGAAACAGAGTTCAATATATTTCCTTCCAAGGACTTGAATGGACGGATTAATCTCTCCAAAGTGTGTTGGGTCATATATCAGGAGAGTCCAGTTGTTATATAGTCTATACAACCAGTAAAAGCTTCTTTTATATCGTATATGAGGCAGTAGAAGGGCGTGTCGGGGTGTAATTTCCGCTCTGTTATTCTTTTCCTTCTACACTTGACAAGAACAGCAACGGTTATTTTCACAGTTCTTTATTTATTTGTCAATTTGGTTTGGGAGAATTAGTGATATTAGGTTTTTTATGCCAGTGATACAGGGCTTTGGCTGTATCTGGCAGTGATACAGGGCTTTGGCTGTATCTGGCAGTGATACAGGGCTTTGGCTGTATCTGGCAGTGATACAGGGCTTTGGCTGTATCTGGCAGTGATACAGGGCTTTGGCAGTATCTGGCAGTGATACAGGGCTTTGGCTGTATCTGGCAGTGATACAGGGCTTTGGGTGTATCTGCCAGTGATACAGGGCTTTGGCTGTATCTGGCAGTGATACAGGGCTTTGGCTGTATCTGGCAGTGATACAGGGCTTTGGCTGTATCTGGCAGTGATACAGGGCTTTGGCTGTATCTGCCAGTGATACAGGGCTTTGGCTGTATCTGGCAGTGATACAGGGCTTTGGCTGTATCTGGCAGTGATACAGGGCTTTGGCTGTATCTGCCAGTGATACAGGGCTTTGGCTGTATCTGGCAGTGATACAGGGCTTTGGCTGTATCTGCCAGTGATACAGGGTATATTTCCTAGGTGATCTATTAGACAGTGGAAATTTCTTTCTGTGGAGAGCTCTGTTACTTATATATATTTGTTATTATTGCCGGAAAATGGTCAGGGTATATTGCCAGTCCGGGTTCTCGACTCTGCCCCTTCTACATAAGCTAGTCCCAGGCCTGACCCGATGTAGGAACATGTTCTTGCTGTGATGTATATCCCTCATCATCCTCTAGTGAACGTGTGTGTGTAGGTGTATGTATGCCTGTATACATGGAGAGAGTTCCGGGAGCTCCGCTGCTCCCCGAGTTTGGCCTGAGGCCAGACTCCTCGACTTGAGTTAACCTAGTCCAATGTATGCTCGATTTTGATGACTTTTGATGACTTTTGATGACTATCTAGTCATAGCATGATAAAAAGTATGTCTCGAAGTATTTATATTTTTCTTAGTGTAAGTTGTGTGTTCTGTTATGCGATCCCTTCCCTCAATTCTCTCCCCCCTACCCCTTCCCTTTCTTCTCCTCACCTCTCTCCCACCCATCTCTCTCCCTCCCACCCCCGTTCCACAAGGAACACATGTTGCTGAGGAGGAGGGAGGGGGGGGGGGGCGGGCGGTGCCAGCAAGATGGACTCGGGAGACCGTGTCACGACCCGACAGTGTCACGACCCGACAGTGTCACGACCCGACAGTGTTACGACCCGACAGTGTCACGACCCGACAGTGTCACGACCCGACAGTGTCACGACCCGACAGTGTTACGACCCGACAGTGTCACGACCCGACAGTGTCACGACCCGACAGTGTCACGACCCGACAGTGTCACGACCCGACAGTGTCACGACCCGACAGTGTCACGACCCGACAGTGTCACGACCCGACAGTGTCACGACCCGACAGTGTTACGACCCGACAGTGTTACGACCCGACAGTGTCACGACCCGACCGTGTCACGACCCGACCGTGTCACGACCCGACAGTGTCACGACCCGACAGTGTCACGACCCGACAGTGTGACCTGTTGTGAGGCGCCCCCGTGCGGCTCCTGCCACAACTAAACACACGCACACCAGAACAGACACAGTTGGACAGGAGGGTGGAAGCAAGTGGTGTGTGTGTGTGTGTGTGTGTGTGTGTGTGTGTGTGTGTGTGTGTGTGTGTGTGTGTGTGTGTGTGTGTGTGTGTGTGTGTGTGTGTGTGTGTGTGTGTGTGTGTGGGACTGGCTGGAGGCAGGCAGTGGGTGAAGGTGGTGATGCGCACACTGGCGTAGGACCCGACCAATCTTCAAGTCTTTGGGCTTCCTTGGGCTTCAATTTCCTGGGTGTGCCCGAGGCTGGGCTCCGGCGGGGAGGGGCAGGGGGCTGGGCAACCCCCCCCCCATGCTCGCGTTGAAAGGATGACACTTCATCAATCGACAATCTATTTTTAGCCAGATAGACGGGACCGAGAACGTGTACTAAACAATATAAAATTCTCTAGTTGCCAAGATGGGAAGATGGTTGTTCTGAGTGGTCCTGGTCTAGGGTCTCCTCCGTCGGGGTCACATGGGAGGTCAGGTCACAGCCCCGAGACTTACCTGTGCCAGGTAAGTCCACTACGGGCTCACCATAGCCCGTGCTACTTGCCCCGCTCCTGTGCCAGGTAAGTCCACTACGGGCTCACCATA
>WNGS01092210.1:6797856-6809642 GCA_020271785.1 Procambarus virginalis
TATTTATTTCTAAACTGCACTACACCATTGGCAGTTGAGATGATGCACTCTCATTCTATTTTCAGCTACTTTAACAGAGAGGCCTTCCTCAATGTTCCCTCGGCCTGAAGATAATTTAAAAAGGCCGTGACCACCTCCTCTCTTATCCTCTTTGCCTCCAGTTTATCCCTGGACTTGTTTAGTGTGCCAATTGCCTCTGGAAGATATAATGTGCCCCATAATATTAGAAAGCCCTAAAGATTTGTGTGGACATTATTCAACACCAGAGACGTCTGGCATTAATTTGTCATACTGTATTGGAACAAATTCTGAAAGCCTTAGCTTGCTGTCTAAGAATTTAAAACATTGGCACCATGTCAGGTGCATCACTATCCATTTAATGACACCCACGTTAGGAACCAGTGACACCATGCAGAATTTCAAAGCCTTTTATGGACCTGAAAGATATTATTGATGATATATATTACAATTAGTTAGCTTGAAAATTAATTATCAGAATTTGATATTTTGTACATTTATTGACCTCAATACAGCCAAATTTAATTTTTTTTCCCCACCATCAGAAGAAAGAAATGTTTTACAATACACAAAAGGAATTTGTTTGTTTTATTAATTTTATTCATAGCAGGAAATTGACGTAATATTGGCTGTGCGGTTTGGGGTTAAGGAGGGCTTGCCAAGTTTTTTCAAACTTTACAATTCTTACTTTATACAGCACCAGAAAGCCTTATCTTTTCAGCTCCATTTTAAGCTTGAACTGAAAGAATTCAGCAAATTCTAATACGTACTGCATATGTATAAAAAAAAGTTAGCGTTGCCAATACCAATGTTCATATCCTTCTATGGTAGCTTCTATCCACAGGCTCATGAAATTTCCCCAGGTTAAAATATAGTAATACAAGACATACCATTTAAACTGTAAATGTTATTATTCATAAAATACTACAGTATACTAAGCACAAGTTTACATTTCAATATAATCCTACCATATTATCAATTAGTTACTAAGGTAAAGTTACCAAGGTAACTTTTATCAGTGAATGTACAAACTAAAAATGCTCACCTTAAAATTACTATACAATACTGTATATACAGTAAAATAAAGTCATCATTCAACAGGTTTTTCATGTTTTTTCGGCTTATCTTGGATGGACAGCGAACTGAGGTCAAGACTCTCCAGCTGATTAATAAGCTCAGTATGCTTGAACTGATCAGCATGTGGTGAAACCTTTCCAAGATTTCTTTCTTGACTTTGTCATTTCCACCATAATAAAGTTGAAGTTGGTTGACCAGAAACTGGGCTTCAAAGGCATTCTGGTGGCAAAACACACAGTGTCAACTCTAAAACCTTGGTACGATCTTAACACAAGATAATTGTGCATTTCCAGCTAGTATATAACATCTGTTAAGATTCCAAACAAGACAAGTCAAAGCACTATTGCACAATTTGGCATGCTTCATGTTAATACTTCTTTATTAGGCACAGTACCTCCTCTACTCATTTAATTTACCCCATTTTCACACTTTTCATTCTCTCTTCCATTTCCTCGTTCTAACCCTTTATCTTTCATTTTACTTGAGAGGCGCAAGCAATCTACAGAGACTACAATGTGGGGTTTAGAAGTAAATGCTATACAACTAATTATGCAATTGTGCTATTCAAAGACCCTTGACTGACAAACTGAACAGTTCTCCTATGGTAAAACCTCAACTGATGACAGCCTACGTATCTTATCAACAGATTATCGACTCTAGAGAAATAAAAGAGGGAAGAAAGCATGTACTTACAATTATATTCTTGTCATATTCGCCTTGCATGAAGACAATGCCTCTTTCTTCTTTCAGGTCAGGATAGTGTACTATTGTAAGGCACTCTGGGGCATTCTCTTTGTATGCCTGACAGAAAACATTGTATAAGCAATAAATATTTGGAACAGTTTTAAGAAAAAAATGTGAAAAACAGAAAAAGCTAGGAGATGGACAGAGAGAAAACACAAATCCCCATAGGTATCATAGATTGGGGACAACACGAGTGCTACACAAAACTGCACCATTAAAATTATGTGACAATCAAAATCCTGCAATATTAAAAATGCACTGTATGTATGCGCATTATAAATATAGGTAAACTGATCCAACAATTAGAAATTTAAAATATAATAATTATGCAGGTATTTTGTTTCATTACCTCAAAACACAAGGCTTTGAGAGACTATCATTTCTTATTTTTATAAAAAAAAATACAGTACCCTCCCAAACACATATACATTAGCCATACACTTTAATTTGTGGATGATAGCAATTGCGTGGTATTAGAGGCCCCACCTCACCAGCTACTCACCAGCTAAGGAGAGTGTAAAAGTTGATTTGTATGCTGCAAGCTCACACACACACACACACACGATATACATATATATATGTGTGTGTGTACACAACACACGCACCAAGATATAATGAAAGGAGGCAGGTTAGAGATAATTGAGGATATGCTAAAGAAGTATGAAGAAAAAGTACTTTAATTTGAAGAAGAAAAGGGAGCTCTCAGGAGCGAGTTTTGCACTTTAAAAGGAAGTATTCTTCAGCGAGGTAGGAAAATTACCACCTTAATGGACAATATAAAGACAGAAGAAAAACACAACAAGGAACTGGTGAAAGAAAATGAGGTATGGAAAGTGAAGAGTGGTGAATTTGAAAAATTAACAAGAAAATAGACTCATATGGTGAACAACTCCAAGAAACCCTAAAGGCCAACATAGAGTTAGGCAAGAATATACAAAGAGAAAGTTCATGGGCAACTCACATAGAGAAGGTCAACAAAAAACTAGAAAAGTACAAAGAAGAAATTAAAGAGATGATGCACAAGTTGTAAAAGAAAGAGAGATGATCAAGGAAGTGCATTTGGAAGTCAAAACAAGAATGACCAACAGGAAGCAGAAGTTAGGCAAGCAATTAGGAAAGAACTGGTTACCAACAGTAAATTAGTACAAAACACAACAGACAGAAGTAAGTTCATAATACTTTTTGGGTGCTTAGAAAAGGAGATATCATCTAGGGTGGACAGAGCAGCAGAAGAGATGAAAATCATAAATGAAACCCTTCCCCCCATTATACACTTCACCCCCCCCTCCCCCCTCCTTCTTAAATTGAGTATACTGAAGTAAGCTAAAGTAGCAATCTTTTTTTCTTTATTAAATAAAATATATCTTACCTGATAATTTATTAGAGGGGTGAAGTGCACCTCATGTGCAGCAAACTGTGCAACAATAAACTCATAACCCTCATTCCTAGGAAGCGGGAACAAAAACTGAAAATATGACAGAAAATGTTATGCCTTTACACAAATTGTATGGTGTCAAAATATATTCTAATGTGGCTCTTAAGTGATTTTCCCAAAACCATCTCTGCTTATCAGTCACACTACACGTTCTAGGCCCAATTACAATTCCATCACATTACGGCAATTTAGGAAGGTATTCCCCCCCCCCCCCCCCCCCTCTTCTTTGCCAACATATCTCATGTAAAGAACTTTAACAGAACTAAAAAAAAAAAAAATGGCTTCTCTCTCCTGGCTGCTCCTCTCTCCCTGTCATTTTTTCTTGCCGCCAAGCCCTCCCAACGACACCATGAACATAATGTTAAACAGAATCACGTAGGATACAGAATCTATATAGGTATTCTTCAATTAATTGAAACACTTAAGATTCCCAAGAAAATATACCTAGATATGTTATGATTGGGAAGAGTATCCATGGACAAACATGTTTATTGCTCAAATTCTTAATCTTTTACGTACATATCACACCAATGTATTGCATCCATACCTAAGACTTGTTCTTATCACTCCCTTATGTAGTTCTTTGAATGGATATATTCCTAACATTTTTTGTTCCTAAAATCCCTTAAACAAATACTTGCTAGTTTAGGAAGAACATGAGAAAGCAGAACAGTGCAACACATAAAGTACATAGTAATGATATATCTACAGATGAACATAGAATTACAGTATCTTGGTTGCTCATGTCCATCCCTAAAGCAAGTAAGAGGCCCCACCGAGGCTGAACGATAACGACTGTTGTGACATAAAGCATTGTTTGAGACCAAGCGTGAATAATCAAAGTGTTGGTGTATCTTGAAGGTGGAGAGGCAGTTTGTTCCATATATAGAAACTTCAGAACAATAGTGATGCTAAAATTGCAATGATGAATTTTATGCAGCAGTTTTTGCATTTTTATTCAGATCTTTTGCCCCTTACTATGCAATCTCATATTTACACATTCATAAAGAGACATCAAAACAAGAGCTTACTGTTGTGTATTTAGCACCCGTTTCATAGAGTTTGCAGTATGTGTCAGCAGGAATGATTCCGCTTACTGCATCCTTGTTCCGAAAGTGTTCTGTCCAGATCTGGAAAAAAAGGAGCATTCAAATACAACAGTATGAAAACTTTCTTCCTTACATGGCAATCTAGAGATGAGTATACCTGCTTATGTAGAAACCAAGCACTGACTGCAATTGAATGCCTCTTTATGGGCAGCCTCAAAGATATCCACAATGCTACCAGGACTCTGAACTTGCGCAGACCTTCCGAACATCATGAATGGAATCTTGTATGCTCACAGAGCCAAGAGGTGCAGGGAGACCCCAGAGATCGGCCCAAAACTGAATAAACCCACCCAGAAGGTACAGGTGAAGCAAAACTATGTATCTTATAGATAGAAACGATTGAAACAAGGTATGCCAACCAGAATTCCCCTGAGAAAGAAGAACCAAGAGCAGGCAGATAGAGCTACTGAGGCCATCTAAAAAAAAGGATTTGGCAATGCATTGAAAGTTATATTTCTGAACTGGCCCTTCAGTAGCTCTCTGATGCATTCACCCAATGCCATCTCAGAGGAAACTAGCATTGCTAAAAAAACAATTTAATAAAGAACAAAGATGGAAGTACTTTCCATGAGCAGAGAAGGTTGGAAACCAGGGTCCGGTGAAAGAATAGACTGATAGCCAAAAAACCAATATTGAATGTAATGAAACGTCATTTCTGGGTGAGGCTCGGAGGCTTCCTGAAGCTATTTGACTGATATGCGATATATTAGTCTGGGGATTAGTCAATTGGAGTTCAGCCAACCGGGGACCACGAGCCAGAACCTGGCCCCCTCAGACAGGCAAAGGAAGCAATGGCCTATGCAAACCCCCTTGTACTTGGGGCTATTCCATGTCTGCCATCTACCAGGGTTAGCACCCAGAAAGGTAGGCATAACAAAACAGACCCCACATGGTAAGAAAAATTGCAACCGAAGACTGAACAAAGAGGCAGAACTCCCCCAACCTAAAGAACAAGCAAACAAGCAAAATGTCACACACTGCCGCTGCTTGTCTGCTCAGCTTTCCCCTTCCCGGAAGGGGGAGCCCCGGATCCCCCTGTGCTGGCTACTCAACACCTCCAGTTTGGAGGCTGAGCATCAAAAATGCAAAAACCACCGACCAGAGGGAAGGTATCAGGAAGCCTCCAGGGCTCACCCAGAAAATGGCATTTCATTACATTCAATGTTGGTTTTCTGTGGGGAGCCCCCTCCAGCTCCCTGGAGCTACCAAATCAAAGACAAGTAAAAGAGGGACTTGCCCGGGAGGCGGCCGCCACGCACTCCTCAATATGAAGTTGAGACAACTGGCTGCAACCTGCGTCCCAAAGCTACACAAATAACCGGGACCAGGAACATTTACCAAATAACAGGCAGCCAGGACCCTGTTCGACCTCCAAAACCCCCGTATCCGAATGTCGTCCTCGTTGTTGTTTTAGATTTAGCTACTCAGAACGAATATCCATGTAGCACGGGCTATAGTGAGCCCGTAATCCGAATGTCAACCCAAGACATGTTGCCAAACATGGAAGCCAAAGCAGCAAACTTACAAACGTCATGGGCATGAGGGTAGACCGCAGGCTGGCTAGACCTAATAACCTTGCGGACGACCTGGGAGATCCGAGCCCTGGAACAGGGAACGAGGGAAACCGGATCAACCCAAAGTGCATCCCCGGCCACATAAGCAGAGGCGCACAGATAACGGCGAAGACCTGCAACCGGACACAACACATGATGCAACCCTGGCCTGACCATCCAAGTATTAATGACTCAAAGACCCCTCTGGAAAGCTGCCATATTGTTCTTCGCCAAAAAAGAAGGACACCTCTGCAACCGAACAAACCGACCTTCAGGGCCGAAAGAGCAGAAACCCTGAGCTCACCCACCCGACCCCCCCAGAGACCAATGCAAACAGAAACAGTGCCTTAGAAAAAAACATGAACCGAAGGAGCCACCACAAACCGAGGAGAAGAGAGAAAAAAAAGAGCACCTGGTCCAAGGACCAGGCCGGCTCAGGCGGTGCATGTGCAGGCCGGAGGTGAAACAAAGCACAAGAAAGCTTGCAGAACAGGGCAGAAGTGACATCCACTCCGAATGCAAGCTAAAGCGTCTCTGCCAGTGCCACATGATAGGAGGCGACAGTATTCAGCATCAAATGACAGTCCTGAAAAAGCCAAGAAAGAAAGAAAGGACAGGACAGTTCAATCAGAAACAGAAGACAACCTACGAAGAGACAGAAAATGGAGAAAAGATCACCAGGAAACTTCATACTGTCGTTGAGACGAAGCTCGCAGGTGGGTAACCATCAACGAAGCCTCCTGATCACCATACAAGTGATGATAAAAGCGTTAAAAAAACCCAGCGTTGAATGTAATGAAACGCCATTTTCTGGGCGAGCCCTGGAGGCTCCCTGGAGCTATCGGGCTAATACATGATACATTAGACCAGGGCATTAGTCTGTGGAGTTCAGCCTACCGGGAATCACGAGCCAGAACCTGGCCTCCTCAGAGAGATGCAGGGAGCAATAGCCCTGGAAAACCCCCCTGTGGTTGGGGGTTTTCCTTATCTGCCATCGACCGGGGTTAGGCACCCAGAAAGGTAAGCATAACAAAACAAACCCCACATGGCAAAAAAAATACAACTAAAAACTGAAAAGAGAGGCAGAACTTCCTCCAATCCCAAGGAAACAAGCAAATGAGCAAACGTCACACTCCACCGCCACGCCATTCATTTGCACAGCCCTCCCCTCCCTGAGAGGGGGAGGGAGGTAGCCCCAGACCTGCCCACACCGGCTTCCTAGTACTCCAATTCAAAAACTAAGCATCAAACAATGCAAAAAACTGTCAACCGGAGGGAGGGAGGAAGGGTTGCCAGGGAGCCTCTGGGGCTCACCCAGAAAATAGCATTTCATTACATTCAATGCTGGTTTTCTATGGCTCCCTGGAGCCACTTAACCAAAGATAAGGATGAGAGGAACTTACCGGGAACGGGAGTGGTGGAAGCCCTTCTTGGTGCAGCCCGTCCTCCTAAGGTATCCCAATGTCAAGAAAATGGTCAAATTAAGGTGTCCTCTCCTAACCTACCAAAGGACCCAAAACAGAAAACGGGACTGTACATCACTTTTGCGAGCCGCTTCCGTTTTCTAGTATGACAATTTTTTGCCTTATGTAAAGCATACGATTGAAAAGTGACATTCTTTGTAGGACAGGTTGCTTGGTGAGGAAGTGGACCATCAACACGCAATATGAGTAAAGTGAAATCAAATAACCCCCATTAGAAAGGGATGTACCAAAGTGCCATCCCAACCATTGCAAACTTCCTTACATTTATCAACCACAGGCAATGGGACCACAATCAATGGGATCAACAACATAACAAGTGCTGGAAGCAGATTTCCAGCTGAGGTGTGACAGGTCAGCGAACGTTCACTAAGTCACGATTTCACATTCAGAGTCAGTGAATGTTTTGAGTCAACAAAAGGAACTCAAGCATTGGGAAGAAGGACACCATGAAACCAAACCTTGAAAAGCCAGATGAGTAAAGCGATGAAGCAAAATCCTTCACAAGGACTCGGGTGTCTTGCAGAGGAAAATATATTTAAAAAACTCTGAAAAAGAAAGAGCTAAGGGTGGTTCAAGACTGTAAATTGTCACCAGAGGATCACATCAAAGGTATTGAAAGAGGAGTCTATGGTATACTTGAGAATTTCTAAATCGCTTTTAAATACATGGATGAAGAAATATATTAATTATTAATGACATGCATAAAACTGAAATTTGAGCACATCCACAAGGGCTGTGACAAGGATTTGAACCTGCTTCCGGGAGCATCCCAGACACTGCCTTAATCGACTGAGCTATGACAGGGTTAAAAAGAGTTGAAACCGAAGTTCTACTGAACTTACTGGATCCCATAGCCTCTCCGAGGCACAAACCAGGGTTTTACACAACTCCCCCCTGCACTCGAGCTATGTCAATAGGCCGTTCTCCCTCTTCGCCCTTACATCATTACACACAAATCCCTTGTGGATTTGTTTATTTGATGCATCACACTAGTGTGATTTCTGTGTTACTGAAATTTGAGTATGCTTCAGTTGTATGGTGACCATATCTAAAACAGCACACCAACAAAATAAAAAAGGTGCAAAGACATGCTACAAAATGGCGTTCAGAAGTAAAAACCAAGAGCTACGACAAAAGACTTGAGGCATTAAACATGATAAAGCTAGTAGATACATGGAAGGAGGAGACGTGATCACCACATATAAAAATTGCAACATGAATAAACAAAGTTCTCAAGAAGGAAATTTTGATACAGACTGAAGCTTAGAAATGTAAAGGTGCTGAAAATAGATAGCCAACAGTTATCTTTTGCAGTATGAGTTTTAGACAGTTGCGGCAATTTAAATTACAATGTCACAGATGCCAAAACCATCAGCAGTTGAAACGTGTCAAATGACAAAGATTACCGGGAAGACAGGACACCGTGAACATAGCTCTCATCCTGTAGAGAACAAACTTAGGTAACTACACCCAAGAAACTTAGATAACTACACCCACATACCACACACAAATCATAAGTAAGTAAGTAATTATCAATAGCAGGCACCAAACTGGGAAGGCTATGTAGCAACACAAATCATAAATACAAACACCGAAAGACACATACACAGAGTGGGTATGAACACAGGTGTTGGTTGCGTTGCACCATGGCCTAGAGTGTAGTTAACTTATGAGCTTAAACTCAGAGGCTTGTCATGATTTCAGCCAACCTTGAACTAGGTTTGGATATGAGCGTATCTGGGCAGTATTTAATGGCAGAGCGAGAAATAAAACATGATGATTTGCATCAGCAGGCTTACCCATATACCTTCACTCTGTAACAGTGCAAATTATGATAAAAACTCATTATATTTATTGAACAAGTTATGACCATGTATGATTGGACTGTGTATATTCAGACCATTTAATGATTGATTGCAGAGGTTCAGACCATTTAGGTTTGACTGTATAAAACGTGACTGCATAGATTATGACTGCATATAATGTGTGCTATATAGCATTTTAACCAATAGCACACACTTAAGCGTGTGCTATTGGGTGAAAATATGTAAGGCAAAAAAAGAATACTCAGGACTTACATATTTTAGTTCTTCATTGGTCTTGTCTTTCAGAAGATCAATCTTCAATATGCTGTCAAGTTTCTGTAAAAATTGAAATTGAATTCAGAATGCAAATATGGCATCGAGTTAAACATATTTATAGTTATAGTACTGTATTTACATCTTCACACAGCTAAGTTCTCCTACAATCCTAACAATGAATTCTGTATTTGCTATTGTAATGGGAACATCCCACGTGTGAATGGGGTGGCCACAGGGTGATCCTTCCCAGATATTGCATGTGTGTCTTCCAGTGTTTATTTAAGACTTAAGTGTCTTAAGTGAGCTGTAAGCTTTTGAGCTTGTGCTTTTGGCTGTAAGTGTTAACTCTTTATTTAAAACTCTTAAGGATTGAACGGGCAGTTTCTGAGGATTCGATCTCTTTGAACCCAGCAGTGATCTGAATGGTTTGCTGACTTTCTGGATGCTTTCCCGTGGGGTGGCAGAATGTCACCTGCTCCATGCGCCCCAGTGAGGGGGGGTGCCTAAGTTCTGTTTCCAGTCCCCAATAGGCCATACAGAACTTCACGACTGATGTGATCTAGTAGTTGGGTGCCATCTTAGCAAGATAGCTTCAAGGAATCACAAGGGATTACCCAGAAACCTTATGTGGTCATAATCTGAGGACAGTTTCTTTTATTTCAACCAATGATTCAATCATTACATATTAATAAAGAGATTCACACACTGCCATGAAACAAGTATCTCAGAGAGCACTAACTGGGTATGAATTAACCTGGCAATTACCAGTTTGACACTTTGACCGAGTTTGGCTTCCATTAAGTTCACCACAAATATATGCTGTCAAGACCAAAGTCCGAGCAAGCAATAGTAAGGACAAACAGATAAAGGCAATTGTGCAAATACCAATAACTTAATGCAACATAATTATTATAGAGCTTTAATGAAATTGGAAATTTGAAACATAATATTACCTTTTGTGGAGCAAAAGCATCTTTGGGAAGAGAATCCTTGGATACTTTAGCCTTTTCTGTAAATCCAGGTCCACCAGACTTACTCTCCTTCACTGTTTTACTCTTAGCAAATCTGGATAGAAATTCCTCCGGAGATTCTCTGTTAACATTGGTAAGAGATGTTATTCTAACTTTACACTTATGATAACATAACTAACATGTAGAGTGTAAGTGTTAAATATAAAAACTGTGTACAGTACTGCATACTGTATATACACATTTTAAAAATGAGCTGTGAACACGTTATTTTTTATTGTGGGTAATAAACATAATTCTTAAAAACTGTATTTAACCTGTGGCAACGATCATTTATTTGGCTAGTTTACTTAGGGATTCTAATTTCCTTTAAAGTTAATTATTTTGTTGTACCTATGCTCACTTATTAGATTTTTCTAGGTTTTAGGTTGATCTCTGATCCCCAAACTCCCCTCACCTCATACTGTGATCCAGATTCTAGTTCTGGCTTCCACTAGGTAATGAATGGGTCTTAAAGGTCTAGTGTGTTTAGCTAAGGTTTGGTGATACCAGAGTTAATCTCAGGGACATTCTAAAGTGTCTCTCCCAGAAATAAAAAGATATAAATGTTTAGTATCCATGCAATGTGTTAGTGGGAAGGAAGGAATAGCCATCATCAGTTACCCAAGTTTACACATAGGCATAAATAAGGCTACCCAGGCACTTGAAGATGTATGGTAAATCAAATTATCAAGCCAAATCAGACAGATAATATGATAAAATTTGGACTTACCTTTGAACTTTAGCAATTTTTCCTGCATACTTCTCAAAATATGGGTTCTTTTCCAACTCCTCTAGAGCTCTCACCATAGCATAACTAGATGTACATACAGGTTGCTTACTCATGATGGTCCAAGCTGACTGTGCGACGACACGCCAATGACGAGTAAGGCTGATCATCACCAATGTTTTAATATCTGCCATGGACATAAAACTATTAACATCTACGATATGTGCATTATGCAAGTTGCAATACGTAAGCAATATATCACGTTTTGAGTTAAGGAAAAGACCTTTTCTTAGCTAATCATTCTGCTACTTCTTGAGGTAAACAATTTGTTGTTTGTGTGAAGAGTCATGCTTTGTCAGGCAGGATTACTACTTTTAATGGCTCCACAGAGCTCCTTTCAAGCTTTTCCTTCAAGATTATTTAAGGTGCTATGACAAGCACCTTATCACAAGGTTTGTTCACAAAATCAACCTGGGTACATACTGGTTCGGTAACAGGTTCATTGCTTTGTAGAACCAATTACCACATAATATATAGAAGTAGGACCC
>WNGS01092210.1:6818591-6829702 GCA_020271785.1 Procambarus virginalis
AGCATCAAATGACAGTCCTGAAAAAGCCAAGAAAGAAAGAAAGGACAGGACAGTTCAATCAGAAACAGAAGACAACCTACGAAGAGACAGAAAATGGAGAAAAGATCACCAGGAAACTTCATATTGTCGCTGAGACGAAGCTCGCAGGTGGGTAACCATCAACGAAGCCTCCTGATCACCATACAAGTGATGATAAAAGCGTGTCAAAAAAACCAGCGTTGAATGTAATGAAACGCCATTTTCTGGGCGAGCCCTGGAGGCTCCCTGGAGCTATCGGGCTAATACATGATACATTAGACCAGGGCATTAGTCTGTGGAGTTCAGCCTACCGGGAATCACGAGCCAGAACCTGGCCTCCTCAGAGAGATGCAGGGAGCAATAGCCCTGGAAAACCCCCTGTGGTTGGGGGTTTTCCTTATCTGCCATCGACCGGGGTTAGGCACCCAGAAAGGTAAGCATAACAAAACAAACCCCACATGGCAAGAAAAATACAACTAAAAACTGAAAAGAGAGGCAGAACTTCCTCCAATCCCAAGGAAACAAGCAAACGAGCAAACGTCACACTCCACCGCCATGCCATTCATTTGCGCAGCCCTCCCCTCCCTGAGAGGGGGAGGAAGGTAGCCCCAGACCTGCCCACACCGGCTTCCTAGTACTCCAATTCAAAAACTAAGCATCAAACAATGCAAAAAACTGTCAACCGGAGGGAGGGAGGAAGGGTTGCCAGGGAGCCTCTGCGGCTCACCCAGAAAATAGCATTTCATTACATTCAATGCTGGTTTTCTATGGCTCCCTGGAGCCACGTAACCAAAGATAAGGATGAGAGGAACTTACCCGGGAACAGGAGTGGTGGAAGCCCTTCTTGGTGCAGCCCGTCCTCCTAAGGTATCCCAATGTCAAGAAAATGGTCAAATTAAGGTGTCCTCTCCTAACCTACCAAAGGACCCAAAACAGAAAACGGGACTGTACATCACTTTTTGCGAGCCGCTTCCGTTTTCTAGTATGACAATTTTTTGCCTTATGTAAAGCATACGATTGAAAAGTGACATTCTTTGTAGGACAGGTTGCTTGGTGAGGAAGTGAACCATCAACACGCAACATGAGTAAAGCGAAATCAAATAACCCCCATTAGAAAGGGATGTACCAAAGTGCCATCCCAACCATTGCAAACTTCCTTACATTTATCAACCACAGGCAATGGGACCACAACCCCTTAACAACATAACAAGTGCTGGAAACAGATTTCCAGCTGAGGTGTGACAGGTCAGTAAACGTTCACTGAGTCACGATTTCACGTTCAGAGTCAGTGAACGTTTTGAGTCAACAAAAGGAACTCAAGCATTGGGAAGAAGGACACCATAAAACCAAACCCTGAAAAGCCAGATGAGTAAAGCGATGAAGCAAAATCCTTCATAAGGACTCGGGTGTCTTGCAGAAGAAAATATATTTAAAAAACTCTGAAAAAGAAAGAGCTAAGGGTGGTTCAAGACTGTAAATTGTCACCAGAAGATCACATCAAAGGTATTGAAAGAGGAGTCTATGGTATACTTGAGAATTTCTAAATCGCTTTTAAATACATGGATGGAGAAATATATTAATTATTAATGACATGTATGAAACTGAAATTTGAGTATGCTTCAGTTGTATGGTGACCATATCTAAAACAGCACATCAACAAAATAAAAAAGGTGCAAAGACAATGCTACAAAATGGCGTTCAGAAGTAAAAACCAAGAGCTACAACAAAAGACTTGAGGCATTAAACATGATAAAGCTAGTAGATAGATGGAAGGAGGAGACATGATCACCACATACAAAAATTGCAACATGAATAAACAAAGTTCTCAAGAAGGAAATTTTGATACAGACTGAAGCTTAGAAATGTAAAGGTGCTGAAAGAGAGATAGCCAACAGTTATCTTTTGCAGTATGAGTTTTAGACAGTTGCAACAATTTAAATTACAATGTCGCAGATGCCAAAACCATCAGCAGTTGAAACGTGTCACATGACAAAGATTACCGGGAAGACAGGACACCATGAACATAGCTCTCATCCTGTAGAGAAGAAACTTAGGTAACTACACCCAAGAAACTTAGATAACTACACCCACATACCACACACAAATCATAAGTAAGTAATTATCAATAGAAGGCACCAAACCGGGAAAGCTATGTAGCAACACAAATCATAAATACAAACACCGAAAGACACATACACAGAGTGGGTATGAACACAGGTGTTGGTTGCGTTGCACCATGGCCTAGAGTGTAGTTAACTTATGAGCTTAAACTCAGAGACTTGTCATGATTTCAGCCAACCTTGAACTAGGTTTGGATATGAGCGTATCTGGGCAGTATTTAATGGCAGAGGGAGAAATAAAACATGATGATTTGCATCAGCAGGCTTACCCATATACCTTCACTCTGTAACAGTGCAAATTATGATAAAAACTCATTATATTTATTGAACAAGTTATGACCATGTATGATTGGACTGTGTATATTCAGACCATTTAATGATTGATTGCAGAGGTTCAGACCATGTAGGTTTGACTGTATAAAACGTGACTGCATAGATTATGACTGCATATAATGTGTGCTATATAGCATTTTCAACCAATAGCACACACTTAAGCGTGTGCTATTGGGTGAAAATATGTAAGGCAAAAAAAGAATACTCAGGACTTACATATTTTAGTTCTTCATTGGTCTTGTCTTTCAGAAGATCAATCTTCAATATGCTGTCAAGTTTCTGTAAAAATTGAAATTAAATTCAGAATGCAAATATGGCATCGAGTTAAACATATTTATAGTTATAGTACTGTATTTACATCTTCACACAGCTAAGTTCTCCTACAATCCTAACAATGAATTCTGTATTTGCTATTGTAATGGGAACATCCCACGTGTGAATGGGGTGGCCACAGGGTGATCCTTCCCAGATATTGCATGTGTGTCTTCCAGTGTTTATTTAAGACTTAAGTGTCTTAAGTGAGCTGTAAGCTTTTGAGCTTGTGCTTTTGGCTGTAAGTGTTAACTCTTTATTTAAAACTCTTAAGGATTGAACGGGCAGTTTCTGAGGATTCGATCTCTTTGAACCCAGCAGTGATCTGAATGGTTTGCTGACTTTCTGGATGCTTTCCCGGTGGGGTGGCAGAATGTCACCTGCTCCATGCGCCCCAGTGAGGGGGGGGGGTGCCTAAGTTCTGTTTCCAGTCCCCAATAGGCCATACAGAACTTCACGACTGATGTGATCTAGTAGTTGGGTGCCATCTTAGCAAGATAGCTTCAAGGAATCACATGGGATTACCCAGAAACCTTATGTGGTCATAATCTGAGGACAGTTTCTTTTATTTCAACCAATGATTCACTCATTACATATTAATAAAGAGATTCACACACTGCCATGAAACAAGTATCTCAGAGAGCACTAACTGGGTATGAATTAACCTGGCAATTACCAGTTTGACACTTTGACCGAGTTTGGCTTCCATTAAGTTCACCATAAATATATGCTGTCAAGACCAAAGTCCGAGCAAGCAATAGTAAGGACAAACAGATAAAGGCAATTGTGCAAATACCAATAACTTAATGCAACATAATTATTATAGAGCTTTAATGAAATTGGAAATTTGAAACATAATATTACCTTTTGTGGAGCAAAAGCATCTTTGGGAAGAGAATCCTTGGATACTTTAGCCTTTTCTGTGAATCCAGGTCCACCAGACTTACTCTCCTTCACTGTTTTACTCTTAGCAAATCTGGATAGAAATTCCTCCGGAGATTCTCTGTTAACATTGGTAAGAGATGTTATTCTAACTTTACACTTATGATAACATAACTAACATGTAGAGTGTAAGTGTTAAATATAAAAACTGTGTACAGTACTGCATACTGTATATACACATTTTAAAAATGAGCTGTGAACACGTTATTTTTTATTGTGGGTAATAAACATAATTCTTAAAAACTGTATTTAACCTGTGGCAACGATCATTTATTTGGCTAGTTTACTTAGGGATTCTAATTTCCTTTAAAGTTAATTATTTTGTTGTACCTATGCTCACTTATTAGATTTTTCTAGGTTTTAGGTTGATCTCTGATCCCCAAACTCCCCTCACCTCATACTGTGATCCAGATTCTAGTTCTGGCTTCCACTAGGTAATGAATGGGTCTTAAAGGTCTAGTGTGTTTAGCTAAGGTTTGGTGATACCAGAGTTAATCTCAGGGACATTCTAAGGGTGTCTCTCCCAGAAATAAAAAGATATAAATGTTTAGTATCCATGCAATGTGTTAGTGGGAAGGAAGGGATAGCCATCATCAGTTGCCCAAGTTTGCACATAGGCATAAATAAGGGCTACCCAGGCACTTGAAGATGTATGGTAAATCAAATTATCAAGCCAAATCAGACAGATAATATGATAAAATTTGGACTTACCTTTGAACTTTAGCAATTTTTCCTGCATACTTCTCAAAATATGGGTTCTTTTCCAACTCCTCTAGAGCTCTCACCATAGCATAACTAGATGTACATACAGGTTGCTTACTCATGATGGTCCAAGCTGACTGTGCGACGACACGCCAATGACGAGTAAGGCTGATCATCACCAATGTTTTAATATCTGCCATGGACATAAAACTATTAACATCTACGATATGTGCATTATGCAAGTTGCAATAAGTAAGCAATATATCACGTTTTGAGTTAAGGAAAAGACCTTTTCTTAGCTAATCATTCTGCTACTTCTTGAGGTAAACAATTTGTTGTTTGTGTGAAGAGTCATGCTTTGTCAGGCAGGATTACTACTTTTATTGGCTCCACAGAGCTCCTTTCAAGCTTTCCCTTCAAGATTATTTAAGGTGATATGACAAGCACCTTATCACAAGGTTTGTTCACAAAATCAACCTGGGTACATACTGGTTCGGTAACAGGGTTCATTGCTTTGTAGAACCAATTACCACATAATATAATAGAAGTAGGACCCCCTTGATTGTTTCAAGCGTAGGCTAGACATTATATATGAATGAGTTTGAGTGGATATAAATAGATGTTGCCTCGTATGGGTCAATAAGCCTTCTTCAGTTACCTTCATTCTTATGTTCTTTTGTCCTTACGCTAGCAGTGGCTGCTGAATACATAACATACATTTTATCTTTTTTGATCTTTTATTTGTTAGCTTTTATTATTTTTTTTCATTCAACACAATTTATACTTTAAGCTCAATTACTATTATGTTTTAGTTTAAGTATTTTTGTCCCCACCTCTCCTTGCCCGAAACGCTATGCGTACTAGTGGCTTTAGGTATTGTATGTACTACCTCTATCTTTAAATCTAACAGAATGTTTGTACTGTAACTATGTATGTACTGTTCCTAAATAAATTATTATTATTATTATTATTATTATTATTATTATTATTAAACCTACCTGAGGCGGCCGCCACTCTCCACCCCGGCTCGCCCACATGTAAACAAATGTCGGGATCCCTTTCATTAAATCATTTGTGTCTAATATTACAGATCACGATTTTTTGGGAGTGTATTTTAATAATACAATTTTGGCAGTGATATGTTTGCCTTAATATATAATGTTGTGGCCTGAGATTGATCATTAATCAATCCCTTACGATTTACATTATAAAGAACGTTATATTTATTGCTAAAAAATTTAAATAACTATATTTTGACAATTTTGCATATTTAATAATAGAGAGAATAATATTAACTGTAAATTATAGTATGTTACAAATATTTAATTGAGTTTCGGAATCGCAGTGAAGCAAATCATAACAAACATGGCGGGTGTCAAAGGTTAGATGTACGGGGTTTTTCACGTTTATCTTCATATTACTAAGAGCTTTACACATGACAAAACATACTCGACCCCTCTTTTGAACACTTCTCGTTAAATCTCTCTTATTTTCCGTTACCAAAGGTGATGATATGGGGAATTGTGGAGTCTAAAGTGAGGCTTCTTCCGATTCTGTCATATTGGAGTGAGTCACCTCAAGATTTCTTATCTCACCTTTTTTTTCCCCATTTGGTGTGATTATCAGTCAGTGCTCAACATGCAGATGAAAGGTATGGTGGCAGAGGGCGGGTGCAGTAGTCAGCCAAGCTAATGCAGAGATGTGATGGTAATAACCCCAGGTAGCTCCCTAAACTGCAGAGATGTGATTGTGATAATCAGGTACCCCACCCCCCCCCTTCCCCTGTGATGTGATTGTGTGATAACTTGGTAGGTGTGATTGAAATAACTTGGTAGCTCCCTGACTGCAGAGATGTGATTGTGATAATCAGGTACCACCCCCCCCTTCCCCTGTGATGTGATTGTGTGATAACTTGGTAGGTGTGATTGAAATAACTTGGTAGCTCCCTAACTGCAGAGATGCGATTGATAACCAGGTAGCCCCTAACTGTAGAGATGTGATTGTAATAACCAGATAGCTCCCTAACTGCAGAGATGCGATTGATAACCAGATAGCTCCCTAACTGCAGAGATGCGATTGTGATAACCAGGTAGCCCTCTTAACTACAGAGCCGTGATCAGGTGCCACCAACTTTTGAAGAAAAACTTGTGCTAATAGCTCTTTTGTGCTCCTGTGTAGAGCAGTATGCAAGCATAAGAATATAGGAGTAAAATTGATTAAATTGTTAGATATCAGTCATACACTAAATATATGCCTGTGTATAATAATGTAGGAAAACCCACATGGAAAAATAAGAAATAAAAACGTGTTTTCTTTCTTAATTAGATACGCTCTTTTGTCAGAATTCTTGAAGAGTAATGCTATGTGGAGCATTGTGTAATGCTTTTTGTATTTAATATACTGTATATTATACAGTATTACTAGAACAGTACTGTATTTCATTAATTAAATATTAATCAGATTTCCTGTCGGCCCATCAAAATCTTTTTGTTAACTGCATAGCATGTCTTGACAAATTTTGTATATATCAGGAAAACTAAAAATTTAAATAAGTGTTTCTACTGTAAAAGATTTTCTACTATTAAATATATGCAGCATATGTACAGTATATTACAGTTAAATGTCTACACTAGTCTAACCCAACAGAAAGAATATATCAGGTCCTATTTTCTTTTACTTTCACTGACAAAATTTGTGCTAATTACAGGCTTCTTGTTAATGTTATGACAATAAGTTTTGATCTTTCTCCTATAAATATATGCTATCCATATCTCATGCGAAGACACTTTCTAAAGTTGACGATACCTGGTGATGCTGTGACACCTTTTAATATGGCTTGACCCTGGTAACATTTCGATGCAGTGTGCCCTGCTCTCAACCCATGCATAGGTTACTTTACCAATATTCTTAGCCATGGCTGCTATTTTATTATATTGTCTTCAGTTCTATAATATATATATACTGTACTGTATATATATATATATGTATATATATATGTGTATATATATATATATACAGTATATATATATATATATACTGTATATATACTGTATATATATATAGTCAGAAGAGCACTAATGCTCCATTTCAAAGCTTTTTATCACTAATACTTGGTTATGCATTGGCAAAACATTTTGGAGAAGTTTTTTTTATGCATCGATTCTTCATTTTGTGCTATTGTTGTAAGCTAGTTTAAGTTTGCAGGTTGTCTTATTATTGTCTTTGAAGTTGAGCTCTTTTTTTTTTTTACAGGAGTTTCTGGCCATGATTTCTTAATACCTAAAGTGGCAGATAAATTCCCTTCATGCATTATTTCTATTACTTCCGTTAAAAAGAGTCCCCATTAAAATTTGCCATAATGTGACTTGTTTAAATTGATGGTCTCATACAACCAAAAAAATAAACTAGTAGTAGTAGTTGCTTATATATATATATATATATATACATTTAAGCAGGGTTACAGAGGGAACCCTGTAGCTCAATATTTGCTATGCTTCTTATTTACATTAAGTAAATGTAAAACTATTTTGATGTAATGTTGTGTTGAAATAAAGTATGTGAAGGATTGCCTGTGTGTATTATCAGCTTGAAAACTCCAATAATAAAGTGGTACTGGTACTGTATATACTACACTTAAATTTTGTTATACAGTATATGCTCAGGGAAATTTGCCAATAGAGCATTTATTGTCTATAGAGAGATTACAAATTACAGAGATGTAAAATATTTGGCCATGTAACTCATTTAACATGGCTCCAGTCATATTTTTAATGATTTTCGTAGATGGCTGCAATACTAGGAGAAACAGTTGAAGCCTTGAGTAAGCCATTGAGCATATTTAAAGCCAAATTGTATGGTTCATTTTTGTTTACCCAAGTATGAGCTCTGTTACCTTTGAAAATAAGGGGTTTTGAGGCTGGGATGTGGGAAATACTGTATGTTACATGTGAAATTTCTTTACACGCGTTTTCTCCTGGTAGTTGTCAGTCATATTAATGAGTTGGAATTTAACATTTCACTTAGAGGAATTAGCTCATAGAGTAGGAAATTGTAAAGTGTGAATGTTAACTCTAGCGCAGATCTGATGAAGTTTTGAGCGCATTTGAAGAAATAATGGGTACCTTGGTAAATAGTTGATAACCTATAAAGGGCACATTTATGAAAATTCGGATTTCACACAAATCTGGATTGGGTTCGGAACAATATAATTCAGATATTTGGAGGTGTGCCTGTGTGTTAACCTCAGCAATTTTAGCGTAAAACTATACACTTAAAATTTTTTGTCTCCATTTTTCCGATTCTTCCTTTTTTTTTCTTTTCAGCGTTGGTAACTTTGGCATTTTCTGCCTCAATTGGGCTAATGTTCCTGATTCTGGCTTGTGCCTTGCCACAATACAAGTATGTAATTTTTCCACTATTCATTTAGTGTATGAAATAATAATGAACAGCTTAAACTTCATAAAGATGGGGTATTACTGAGGGGTTTTCTTCTTCTAGTTTCAGGTGGGAAAGATATGATAGATATGACCAGTTGTGAGGGGGTGCTATATTGACCAGTTATAAAGGGGGTGCCATTAATATGACATTTGTAAAGGGTTGCCAGAAATGTAGTCATGTATTAGAGGATACCAGAATTCTACTTATCTAGCTGTGCTTGCAGGGGCTGAGCTTCAGCTCTTGGGACCTTTTTCTTAATTATCAATTAACTGGTGTACAAGTTCTCAAACTCCTTTGAGCTTTGTCATTATTCTGGGCTGATGTTTCTGTGTCCTATGAAAGTAACTTGCAAATGGATAATGATAATGTATGTATATAAAATAATGATGCCTGAATTGTATTTATACTGTATATTATAAGGCCTTTTATTTGCAATGTTTTGATATAAATTTTGTATTTTTATTTTGGACAGCAACTGGTGGCCCTTCTTTGTTCTTATGTTCTATGTCCTGGCACCTATACCAAGCATCATAGCACGTAGAATGTCCGAGGATACGGGAGGGAGTAATTCCTGCAAAGAGTTGGCATACTTCGTGACAGCTGCCCTCGTGGTATCAGCATTTGGTCTTCCTATTGTCCTAGCAAGATCGCCCGTTGCTCAGCCAGTAGTGAGTGTTCGAATGATTTGTCAGTTAAATGTTATACTGTATGAGATTATTGCTAAGAAAAACAAAATTGTCTTATTCCCCTTATTATGATAGTTGCTAAAAGCTGTGATGTCGTATAAGCCTAGTGACATTTTGTTAAGGTCCTAATATCTGATAGGCCTAGATGTTATACGTGACATTGGTGAAGGGTGTAATGTCTTGTAGGCCTAGATGTTTTGTGTGACATTTGGTAAAGGATGTAATGTCTTGTAGGCCTAGATGTTCCACACGACAGTGAAGGATGTAATGTCTTGTAGGCCTAAATGACCCATGTGACATTCAGTAAAAGATGTAATGTTTTATAGGCTTAGATATACTGTACGTCACTTCCAGACAATATTTGGTATTTGTTCTCCACTACGAGGCCCTATTTATCCTAAGTTCAGGGATTGGCTAGGTTTTGTTATGGGGCATCAGGCTTACTGCTTCAGGGTTTTCCCATTAGCTTGAATCTGGCCTCCCCCATCCACCATGTATTGCTAGGTTAGCACAGATTGCAGTGACCCGGCTCCATCTTTTAGGGGTTTGTGTATTGGATTACCTCAATGACTGGCTGGTGTGAGCCCCCAGTCAGTCCACATGTCGGCTGGCCGGGGATCTGGTTATTTCACAGTTCACTGGGTTCGGGTTCCTGGAGGAAGTCCCAGTTGGTCCTGTCCCAGAGTTAGACTTAGCTTGTGTACATTTGGGACTCTCAGTTCGTTTTTCTATCCCTGCCACCAGCAGCTTTACTTTGCCTGTGGATTGGCCCTAGATGATTCACCTGTTGGTCGAGCAATTATGCAGGAGCTTGAACTTTGCCTGCGTGGTTTTCCTGCTGGGCAGAGTTTGACTCTGGACATTTATCTGATTTCTCTGGTTCTTTCCATTTCACCACTCCTGAAACCTGGTGAGTTTAGACCAGTGCTCCTTGTGCCTCTCTGAGGGAGCTAGGTTCTGGCTGATGGTCCCTGGCAGGCTAGAACTCCAACAGAATTGCCTGATGCCACAGTCTAATACATACATATCAGTCCGGTATAGCTCTGGGGAGCCTCTGGGATTCACCCAGAAAATGGTGTTTCACTATATTCAACGCTGGCTTTTTTAACGAGTTTTGTGATGATCTTAAAATTTTGCCAAGATACTTCTATGTCATGTTCACCTATTAGCTCCCTCCAGGAGATGTTTTGCAGTTCCTCTCTCATTCCTCGATTCCTACTCCCCCTAGGTTTGTTAGTGTCCCACCTGCATCTTTCTTCATGGCAGCAGTATGAAGTTCCATGGCAGTCATTTTGCCAACTGCCTATCTCTTCGTCCTCTTTCTTGTATTTCAGTCAGGACTGTTCTTGATGGGCATCTCATGCCTAATACTGTTGCCTCTTCTTTCAACGTTGGCTGGGCTGCAGTTCCTTGTGCTCAGTTTATCGAGCACAAGGATCAATGGTGTGGTCTGGTCAACATACTTTAGCCACGTTATTGTGACTCATCGCCTGCACTTGTGCTCAGTGTTGACATCTCCATGGCACGCTTTATGGCATGCCTTGGTTTATGGTTTTCCCTT
>WNGS01092210.1:6853699-6883620 GCA_020271785.1 Procambarus virginalis
CAACTCATGATATAATTTCTAAATCTGTATTTTTGTTGGCTCTTGCCTCTGTAGGGTTCAGGTGATTTAAGCCTCTTTTCAGGAGGCTGGGGTTATGTTCTTTTGGCCCAAGGGGGGAGGGGGAGGTTCAATTGTAGCCTTCTCATTCTCTTCTGGTGAAAAATGAGTTGGCAGGCATCTTGAGGGGCTCCTTTGGTGATTGATACTTGGTTGATTTTTCCGGGGTACATCATTTGTTATGTCCAGTGGTGGCTCTTTGCCACTACCTGTGAGCTACCGGTCTGCCTCAGTGGAGGCCCTGTTGGTTAAACCTGTTTCCTTGGCTTCCTATTCCAAAGCTCATATTTTCAAAGTCATTTGCAGTGTCATCAAATGTAGCAAGCCTGCAATCTCCCCTCAGGCCCATGATGTTTTCAAATACCGTACTACATGGCGTCTTGGCTGTGGTCTTCTCCAACATGTCCTGGCCTGATATTCAGGCTTCGGGGTTTTGGAGTTCTAACAAAATTCTGGCAGCACCGTATTTAGTCCAAGTGTTCCTGGTCCCAGTTGGGGACCAACTGTCAAGTCACAATCGACTTGAGAATGGTCCAGGACGGACCAGAACATTGTCGTCCCTTCACTCTCTAGTGTGTGGTCTGGTCACCATACCTTGAATGTAATGAAGCACCTCTTTCTGGAGGAGCCCCAAGTGGCTTTCCTGGTTTCCCCCCTCCAGGTTATTTGGTTCATTGTTAGGCCCATCATAATCCTCACAGGAATGGAAACCGGAAACCTCGCCGAAGAGACTGTGGAATCTACCAAGGCATGACCAACCAAGCTGCAACAGAGCCTGAGCCCGTAGGAGACCGCACAGAGCCCGAGAAACAAGCCAAAGAGCTCACAAACTGTGTCATCGGGAACTGGCAAAATGAGCCAGAAAAGCCTGAGCCAAGATCACACTGTAGTGTCGAAAAGATTTAGTGGTAAATGTATCGAAGCGCCTTCCTTTCTCCTCATCCCTATTTGTTCAACTCCAAAACATCTGAGGATTTCAGAGTCTAGTCAGAGTTTAGGTTTACATGTAACTTCGCCACTTCTGAGGGCTACCCTAACCAATTTGATGGCAGACAGTTAGACATATTTTGTACAGGAATCATTTACTGATTTTGTCAGTTTTGTGTACATAAATAGGGTTGTTCAACAAACACACAAGCAGTCAAGTGTTTCATTGCATTCAACATTTGATATATGGTATACTTAGACTTTTTGAGCATCAACTTTACATGTCAAGTTCATGAAATTAAAATTATTTTGCTTTTAAGTATAGCGTTAATATACTACTGTATGTTAGTATACCTGCTAAAATATTCTTAATAGCATGACTGATAGTAGTTTGTATGGTTACCACAGCTAATGCTAGGCTTATTTCGTGTTAAGATTCGTGGGTGCGTGTGCATTAGTCCTGGCAGGAAATGTAGGTGACCGTTTGTCACCATTTGGGCTTTTTTCATTATGGCTGACAGTGATGCATGTGGAATACAGCATGTGGTTGAACGATAATGTGGAACACTTGTGTTGGTTAATGGTTTAACCTTGCATGTTGCTGAAGACATGCTCATTCTTGGTGTAACCCTTGGTCAATTTATCAACAGTAAAATCCTCAGAAAGTATTCAATTCAAGGATTGGCATATATTCATTTAACCCTGCACGTTTTGGCAACCACACGTACATTATCTTTTGTTTGAATGCTATAGAGTACCCCAATGGTCATTGGTTATTGCTCTCCATACATTGGAATTATTTTGCAAAACTGAAAATTTAAGTGATGGCTCTTATTTTGAAGGTCAGTAGTGATGATACCCTCGGTTGCTTTACTGCACTTTGAACATGGATAGATCACGTGATACTTATTTGTCACTTGCCTCTAATAACATATATACTGTGGTACATATCCACAACTTGTGCTAGTTGATGACGTTTGAATTTACATTACTCTCGTGCCTAAAAACTCTGTATTTGCTAAACTTGCTTGATCAAAAACTCCTTAATGTTAGGTAGTGCATTTAATATATATATTGCCTTAAAAAAAGTAATGAGCATATGTTAAGGTTGAAGTGAAGTTGTTTGAAAAAACATTTTCACATTTTTCAACTGTCCTGTCCACCTAGGTAACCATTAAAGCTGATCCCTGATTTGTGATGGAATTTATCTTCTGTATTTAATGTGCGACAATAACATTGTTCAGCCATTTTTTTTTTTACAACGCATTTGCTTGAAATTTGACTGATGTTGATGTTAGTTCAGGGGGTAGTATAGATTAAGTGAATTAATGTCAAGCTCATGTCTTCCCTAAATATTTCCAAAATGCTGATCAATTTTGGTTGGTGCATTTATACTGTATTCGACTTTCATACTGTGACAATCATATATAATTTTATGTAGCATGTATGTATTACAAATTTCCATATTTTGAACTAGTGTCTAAAGTTGTATTGTTTAACTGTACTATAAACTGCTTTATTTACTCATATAGTATGTAATATATTAAGTTTGTCATTACTGGTATGCTGGTTCTCAGGGTACAAATTGATTGTTCACATCACATTAGACATAATAATGTAAAAAAAAAAAAATGTAATGTTATCCTAACACTATTATCTATAAAACTTCAGTATTCTAAAATGCGACCTTTAAAGAGCTCTATCCTTAAGGGTAGCTGGTAGACGTGACATATCCTATTTGATATTGATGTTGTAATTGTACACATAATCAATAGATATGAGCCTTGTGCTGTATTTCCACATGGTGTATTTTCCTACTTGTTTTCGATAAAAGCAAACTTTTTGGTAATCACTCTTTATGGCGCTCGAGCTGTGTGATCTTGTAAATATTACGAGGAATTGAAACTCTGCCGTATTTACATATACTCGATGAGCGGGTAATGTCTTTAAAATTGTTTGGGGCAAATATTAATTTGATCTGTACTTACGTATTGGAGAAATTGAAGAATTCTTTAGACTGGCAGCTCTCTTTAGGGTTATGAAGGTTATGGTTGGATATCAAAACATTTTTTTTTTTTTATGCACCTTACTTGATGTAATTTTTAATAGCAGGATGTTTTCTTATAACTAAATACAGTAAGGTCAACAATTTAACCTAAAAATGTGGCTGTGTTCTTTACCTATTTTTGTTGTGTTTCTTTATTATAAAATGGCTATACCGTCATTGCCATGCATATAGTGTATTTATGCTTTCATGTAGGTTTTGTGTCAGTTGGTTGTGGATGGAAAACAATGTTTGTTTTTTCCTCAATAAATTTTAGCAAGACCAAAGTTTCCATTAAACAACAGATCTGTCATAAAATATAAAGTAAGCTACATTACTTGCCCATTATTTCCAGAATATATAATGTGCAGTGCTGTGCTTTTCATATTTTTAAACCTTATGCCATATGAAATTAAGTTACACATGTATATACTTATCAAGCCAACAGAAAAACTATTACTTTATGTTGTACACTTGATATGGGTTTGATGTAGTTACAGGTGTGTAAACAAAATTTACTAAAATTAAAAGAATGAACAGAACTTGATTCTTTTGAATATTAACCGTGAAATTACTGGGTATGTGATTAGTCTTAAAGACAGTTTTGCGTCACATGCTTTCGGCTCAGTTAAGAGGTTGGACCACCAGACACTTGTGGCTAGCCTCACCTGACTTTGTGAATGACACGTTGGTGGAAGGGGATAATCACAGGCAGGTTGAGGTCAGCCCCAGTGCCTCCGTCCCCATCCCCCTCCTTTAATAGGAGCGGCACTTACTGCGACTCCCAGTGACTCTCAAAGTCTGAAATTGGAGCTTGGTTTTCCATTGTTTTTTAGGTCCGAACCCCAGGCAGGACAGAAATATCTTGTGGTTATCTTGAGATGATTTCGGGGCTTTTTAGTGTCCCGCGGCCCGGTCTCAACCAGGCCTCCACCCCCAGGAAACAGCGTGACAGCTGACTAACACCCAGGTACCTATTTACTGCTAAGTAACAGGGGCATAGGGTGAAAGAAAACTCTGCCCATTGTTTCTTGCCGGCGCCTGGGATCGAACCCAGGATCACAAGTCCAGCGTGCTGTCCGCTCGGCCGACGGCTCCCTAGGGCACTAGGGAGAAATGAAACACAGAAATAGTAGGGCACATTTCCTATCACCTAATCCCTCTGTTCACCTAGCAGGAAAATAGGTACTCGGGAATTAGTCAGCTGTTTTGGGGTTATATCCTGGGGAAGGTCAGTAGTTCAACCTTGGGAGGGGGTGTTGATACCACCCTATCATATATAAATATACACAGGCTGCTTGTCCCCTAATAAAATTAATTGTTATTACTATACTGTATTTATGAAAACAATGATGTAGTAAGAACATAGAAAATCAAGAGTTTGAGCAATGTAATGGATGATCTAAAAATTAGATGTGGTGCTAGGAGAAAAGGTAAAGTAAAAATAAAATGTGAAATACATACGCAAAGCAAACATCAATAAAAGTGCAAGATTGTATGGTGAGTGCTGAGATGATATTGCAGTGACTTTGGGGGAAGAAGGAGAAGTGGAAGGTCAGGAAGGGTGTGTGGACATGCCAAGTAAGAAAGCAGGGAGTGAGTAGGTGAGGAGCAAGTATGTGAGGAAGCAGGGAGTGAGTGTGACAACTCACAGGATATGGTAAGGATAAAGACTTCATGTACAGGAGGATATGGTCAAATCATAGATGATGATTTAAACAAGGCTCGCTTTCTTTTGCTAAAACCCTATATGTTATTAGGATAGGCTTTGCTGGGCTAGTAAGTTGGTTTGGGTTAGGTTAGATTGGGTAGGTTTTACAATCCGTGGGTGGAATCTTGTGTACAAATTACTCGTATTCTCCTATACAGTCTTTGGTGTGTTGGAAACACTTGTAGCCAATGACAGCACCAATATAATTTGTGTCAAGCAATTATAATATATATTTTCATGATCTTAATGCAGAATGTTGTGTCAAGTTGAAAAACTTTTTGCATACAAGGGAAATTCTCCCACATGTTGCTCATTCTGTGCACTTGGGAGAAGTATGACTCACCCTTATAAAGTTTTATTTTGTATTATCTATAGTTGTTTAGACTTAGTGTTGGGGAAGTATATTGGGTGTAGACTGTCATCATCAACTAGGTACCTAAGAAACATCAGACGAATACAGGTAGTCTGGCATAGTAACATTGATACGTACAGAAAATCTGAAACTGCGATACAATAATTTACAATGATCATTGTCGATACTTATGCAAAGATATTATATTGACAATGACAATGTCAATATATATTGACAAGGTTTCAAATGTGTGATTAAACTAAAATAATGGATGGAAGGGTATACAGTATCAAGGAAATAACTAATTGGATGATGAATGTTGTAGCATGTATATATACACATAATAGAACACGAATCAACGAATAAAAATTAATAAGTTTAGAATAAGTTTTGGTAAATACTGTTTTAAATAAGATTTTAAATTTATGGAACTAATTACCAGATAACGTCATCGATGCGTGACTGTTAGATTCTTTCAAGCACTGCTTGAAAGATGTGTGATTATTGGATTGTTTCAACTGCTGGTTGAAGCAATTGCATAGCAAATGACATCTTCATCAGTTTCAAGGGAAGGAATAGGGAAGCCATTCAGAAGCCATTAACTTCCTGCTTGTCACAGCCACTAGTGGGAACAATGACCAGAAGGTTGATTATATTATTACATTAGAACACGCATGACGTTACATAATATCAGTTTGTGAATACACCCAGTTTACAAGGCTGCAAAAGTAGCAACTGGAAGCAGAAGAAACATTTGTGACATTACCATATCCACATATATGAAGTATTTAACTTCAAACACACGTAAATTGTAAACATCTCTTTTCGTCACATCACCGAAGTTAAGCAATGCTGGGTTTAGTTAATGCTTGGATGGGGTGACTGCCTGGGAGCAGCAAATGCTGTTGAAATTTAGCTTCAACTGTTACGGGTTGCATCCTGGGGAAGGTCAGGGGGTTTGTCTAGGGAATCCTTAATAAGCTTAACAGGCTTCCTGTTTTCGACAGTGGGATCTCATAAACCAGAAATTTTGTGAAAAAAAAAAAAAAAAGTTTAATGAACTATAGCCCTTGCTTATGAAGGCACTACGGGCTCACCATAGCCCATGCTACTTGGAACTTTTAGTTCCAAGTAGCGAATCTTAAACAACAACAACCTTGCTTATGGAAACCTCTGCAATGATAATTCAATTCCCATTGTGATTTTCTTCAAGAGCCTAAAATACTACTTTGTTACTTTGGTCTCCAACACTCACATTGGTCATTAGGAAAAAGCTGCTGATACTGTCTATGTATGAAGACAAATTAAATACTCTACTGTATAAACAAAATGAGCATATAGAGAAAAACACCATGTAAATATATCACATAGAGCAAATTATACATAGAAAAAACCCGTAACAAAAAACCAAGAAAAAATACAATGAGGAAAAAAACACTGAAAAACACCAAAATGAAAAACCCTGATAGTGGAAAAACACCACAAAGTAAAACACAAAATAAAGAAACTTTTTACCTGCACATCATTTTGCTCTGCACAGGTTAAAAACAGCTCATCAAATTAACTAAGAGCATGTGTGTTGCCTGTCATAACATGAGCTTCTGTGGCAAGAACAGACCCTGACACTTGTGACTCTGGAGCTTCTGTGGCAAGAACAGACCCTGACACTTGTGACTCTGGAGCTTCTGTGGCAAGAACAGACCCTGGCACTTGTGACTCTGGAGCTTCTGTGGCAAGAACAGACCCTGGCACTTGTGACTCTGGAGCTTCTGTGGCAAGAACAGACCCTGACACTTGTGACTCTGGAGCTTCTGTGGCAAGAACAGACCCTGGCACTTGTGACTCTGGAGCTTCTGTGGCAAGAACAAACCCTGACACTTGCGACACTGGAGCTTCTGTGGCAAGAACAGACCCTGGCACTTGTGACTCTGGAGCTTCTGTGGCAAGAACAGACCCTGGCACTTGTGACTCTGGAGCTTCTGTGGCAAGAACAAACCCTGACACTTGCGACACTGGAGCTTCTGTGGCAAGAACAAACCCTGCCGATTGTGACACTAGAGCTTCTGTGGCAAGAACAAACCCTGCCGATTGTGACACTAGAGCTTCTGTGGCAAGAACATACCCTGCTGATTGTGACACTAGAGCTTCTGTGGCAAGAACATACCCTGCTGATTGTGACACTAGAGCTTCTGTGACAAGAACAGACCCTGGCACTTGTGACACTGGAGCTTCTGTGGCAAGAACAAACCCTGCCGATTGTGACACTAGAGCTTCTGTGGCAAGAACATACCCTGCTGATTGTGACACTAGAGCTTCTGTGGCAAGAACATACCCTGCTGATTGTGACACTAGAGCTTCTGTGACAAGAACAGACCCTGGCACTTGTGACACTGGAGCTTCTGTGGCAAGAACAGACCCTGGCACTTGTGACACTGGAACTGCAACTGTGTGACCTTGACCTTGACCTCTGAACAATACCAAGCAGCAAAAATGCAGATATATATATATATATATACTGTATATATATATGACCTTCAGGAAGCTTCTGTAAGCTTAAAGTTTTATGATGATAGCTCACAGCTTTAAGACACATAATAAAGTGATAACCTTGATTTTTTAAGGCAGTAATTCAAGTATTTCAACTCCAAAAGAATACATCTTAACACAGGCAGACAAGCTCATGAGGATGTGGACAGGAGAAAGCAAGCCAAGAGTAAGGAGACAAGGGACCAGATTCATGAAGCAGTTACGCAATGACTTACGAACCTGTACATCTTTTCTCAATCTTTGGCGGCTTTGTTTACAATTATTAAACAGTTAGTGAGCTCCAAAGCACCAGGAGGCTGTTTATAACAATAACAACAGTTGATTGGCAAGTTTTCATGCTTGTAAACTGTTTAATAAATATATAACCAAAGGCGTCAAAGATTGTGGAAAGATGTACAAGTTCGTAAGTACTTACGTACCTGCTTCGTGAATCTGGCTCCAGGAATAAAGACACCAGCAGTAAGGACACTAGGAACAAGGAGGCCAAGAGTAAGGGGGGGCCTTTCGAATAATAGATGATAAGAGCAGCCCGTTCTAAGGTTTCCCAACATCAAGAAAACGGCCAATTTAAAGTGTCCTCTCGTAACCTACCAGAGGACCCAAAACAGAAAACAGGATAGTACATCACTTTCGCCAGCCACTTCCATTTTCTAGTACAACCGTTTTTGGCCTTAGGTAACACATACGAGCACAATGCAACATTTTTTGTAAGATGACCAGTTGGATAGAGGGGAAAGAACTTACCAGAATCAGTGTGAGAATAGAATCTGGGAGCATACATAGCACAGAACCTATTGCAAGACCTACCATAAATATAATCACACCACAAGTACTGTAGCATATGCTAAACTGGAAAACATCAGGACAGCCTTCAGGAACTTCAATAAGAATACTTTTAAACTGCTAAACACATCACATGTTTGACCAGTGCTATAGTATGCAATATTACCATAGAGTCCCCATGCCATAAAAGTAAAAATTGAAGACTGAGACAATACAAAGGTTTGCTACATGCCTAATCCTAAAATTATATGGACTGAGCTACAGGGATAGACTGAGGGGATTGTACCTGAGAACACTGCAAAATCAATTGAGGGGATATGATTCAGACATAAAAAATATCATAAGGAGGTTTTTAATGAAATACAAGTGCTTAGGTTGAGCAGTAGTGTAATGAGAAGATATGCTTGGAAGCTAGACATACAGATGAGCCACTGGGATAAGAGAAAAGCAGTCCCCCATGGCGCAGTGGTAAGACACTCGCTCCGCACTTTCCAAGTGATTTGGCCTTGGTTCGTATCATGGCCTGGGAGGGTTGACTAGGTGTCAATCCTTAACTGTAGCCACTCTTTGCCCAATAGTGAATGGGTACCTGGTTGTTAAATAATTTGGCGGGTCGTATTCCAGGGAAAATTGAGATTAGGAACCTGTTCGAAACACTATGCATACTAGTGGCTTTACAAGAATGGAAGAACTCATATATATAGATAAAAAAAAAACTTCTTCAAAATAAGGACACTCAGCAAGTGAACAAACCAGAAGAGAAAATAGTAAGGGCATCCTCCATGCGTAGTTTAAAAAGCAGATATGAAAAGGAAAATTGGGGCCGGAGGTCAATACATTAGACAACAGCTTGAAAACACAGTCCAGGAAATGAAGCTTATTCCTGCAAGTTGTTAGGTAAAACAACAAATAAAATGACTGTAACTTATCATAATCTTTTGGCAAAAAGATGTCACATTCCAACTTTCACTGGGGGTGGCAAGCATCAGCCCAGAGGAAAAGATCAATAATATTTTGGTAAAGAAGGTTATAGATATTTTATCAATCACGGTATATAACATCATGGATACGTAAGCACCACCACACACTAGTAGTTATACACAGCTGTAGTAATGGAGTATTAAACTTAAACGGGCAATGAAATATTGGAAGATGTCAAGAAATGTCATCACTTGGTTCAGTTCAGTACTGGGAGTGAAACATAGTCATAACCAAGGTTGGGGTCATGGTAGCTAGGGTAATAGTCTTGGTCATGGAATGAGGGAAATCCCAAATTCAGAGTGTTGGAATAAACTAAGAATGCATGTTGTGTATAGTAGGTACAAAGGAATATTAAATAAAGTGTATGGAAGATGAGAGATTTCAGAGAATGCCAAAAACACAGTTCACCTTATGGTTTCTTTTAGCCAGGGATTGGAAGCATCTTAGGTTTATCAAGGTCTTCCTTGGCTGCTTACTGACATTCCTGAGAATGCAACCCACAACAGTTACCTAACTCCTAGGGTATCTATATACTGCTAAGTGAACGGAGGCATCAAGTGAAAGGAAAAGTTGCCCAAACGCTCCTGCCCTACTTCAGGAATAGAAATATGAACTTTTCGTTTTTTGGTTACTATCCAATTGCATGAACAGTACTCATAATGACATAAGAAGTAAAGAAAACAGCTCAATCTCAACAAGCCACAATGTAGGACAGAAAACAGGAGATGCTTTTCTACCCACAGCATTATAAGTCCATGGAATTGCCTACACTTGAAGCCAAAGATACTTTTGCTTAAATTTAAGATGAAAATAATTTTCAGGAATAATTGGGAGAACCTTTAAAAATCCGCCAGTCTCCTGGTCCTGCCGAAGCCACTAGAGATGGTGGCGCTCGAGTAAACTCAAATTAGGTTGCTCGGAGGCTTATATTATGTGGCCTCCCTTACTACCCACTAGGAGGGTACCTCCTTGGGAAAAGTAATACATTAGTAATACAGCATAATATTTTTACCTGAATTTGGCCTCCACAAGGGGATAGGAAGCCTGTGGCTCTTCAAAAGGCCCCATTATTCATAAAAATTTCAGTTGAATTTTGAGCAGAAGTGCTGTCTTGGCATTTATGGCTTCAGCAGGTTGGCAATTCCATGGGTTCGTTACCTATCATAAACCCATACATAACTCATATTGACAATATGGTGCACATAATGAAGTACCATGTAAGGTACATTGTACTCATTTATCACAACATATTAATTAATACAAATACAAACAATGATAAACTAGAATGAGAAATATAATACTGTATTGTCAAAACTACTTGATGTAAATGGAGCACAACATAAGGATTTGGATGCAAACACCAGAAATGGGTACAGTATTTGCTGCCTGGAACAGGAAGCCCTTAACTGGCTTGTCCAGGACCCCCTAGACAATGATAAAACTGTAGCCAGGTTTACCTGGTTACAGGTACCCAGCTATACCCATCGATTTACAGTAAAACTGCACGCATCGATTTGTCGGTCACATTCAACACTGATGAACATATAATCTACAGCTCACACCACAATACTATCATTATTACTTGCTTCTAAATACTGTCTCTAATACCTAAATGAAGTGTAATGTTTGTAAGACCCGATTTGTAGTTTTTGCCAGTTATTTACGACCTCCCTTGTGAAGTGGGGAACATTAATTGGTTTCCAATAGTCAGAGACAGAAAGGCTGTTAAAGAGTTATCAAGGTTCCCCAAGGGCCACCTACCGATCTTTCCCCAAATATAACCCACAATAATTGCCTAATGCCCTTGCACCTATTTACTGTTAGGTTAACAGGTGAAAGGAAACAGTGCCCAAATGTTTTTATCTTGCCATGGGAACTGAATCTGAAAATAGAAACTTGTATTGCAGATAACATTTTAATTGAAAAAACTTTCTCAAATTTAAGTGGTCCAAAGCCACTTAATTTCTGGGAGCATGTTGGAAGGTATAAGGGGGAACGAGGTCATTTATTGAGGTCATTTATATAAGTGAAGTATGGAAATAAGATAAGCCAGAAGATCACCTACCAAATAACGCTGGGAGGCATACACTGAGAGGCGTGTACCACACTTCCTCATGTATATATACGGAGAGTTTAGTACAGTCCTGGACAATGTTCAGAGATAAAACATACTTGCTAGTTGGTCGGTAAGCTCTTGTGGTGGCTTTAATAACCCTCCTGCAGTTGATAGGCCTTAAACCCAACACCATATTATAGATGTTCTCTGAAAAGTAATTGACATATATGGAGTTGCTCAAATGTTATTTAATGTGGTGCAGAGTTTTTGTTCAGAAATTACTGCATGTCAAAGAGTTAATGACATAATGAGCAATTAATTTTATATTAATATGGGACTATTTCGGGAATGGGCAATGTAATTTAATGTATGAAAGGAGTACAGTACGTACTGTCTAAACTTACTTACATGGACTATAAAGGAAGGACCCCACACCTGATTAGCCAGATATCTGGATAAGGAGAATTCTTACTGGGGTTGGGAGTCCAAAACTTACCATATTCCCAATCTTTTGTACAACAACCAATATAATTCGAATTTCCACACACATTATAAATCAAAAATATAATTTAAAACAAAAATGTCACCTTATCTTGTTGTAATTCATCTTTTTTTTTGTTTGATACTGTAGATCACGAAACGTGTAGTTCTTGAAAATTTACGTAACCTAATATCCAGTTATCCATTTTTCCGTCCAGATATGGCAAAGTTTTGCCAGAAAATTATCCATATGCGATTTTGGCCGAATAACCCAAGTAGTTCAGCGGGCTTCGGAAAACCGAGCTCGTACATCCGGTGCTTATTTAATATGATTTGTACATCCCTTGGTTGACTAGTCTAAATACCTGGGGTTTGTAATCAACAAAGTAGAAGTTTATGCAAAATAAGATAAAAACAGAATAAAAGACAGTCATGGAAAGTGTCAGATGCAGTTAAAGTCTTGGTTAGAAACACTGTTGTTGGCACACAGCGGGTAGCATGAAAAAGAGTAGTTGTGTCTATATGTATGCATGGATGTGAGATACTGATGTGTCATGACAAGGAAAAATCAAGAGTTAGAACAGTAAAAATCAATAATCTGAGATGCCTTTGTGGTGAAGAGGTGATAGGTAGAGTAAGGAATTAATAAATCAATAAAGGGTGAGAGTGCAAAAGTCAGTATATAACTCATAAGATTGAAGAAAGTGTATTGAGATGGTTTAGTAATGCTGAATAAAAGGATAATGATAGAGCATACTGAATTCAAATGATTGAGGGAAGACGAAGAGAACGGACACGACGACTGACAGAACACTTCTTACTTGTACTTCTCATTCATCTATCCAATTCTTACTGAAGTTTTTTATGAATAAAGATTGATTGATTTATGGGTGACCAGTATCTGTTGCATAGTGATTAGTGTAGTCTGCTCTCAACTGATTCAACATAAGTTTGAGTCCCAAGCAGGTTGAGACACTTGGGCACGTTTCCATACAACCCTTGCCTCTGTTCATCTCCAAGTAAATAGGTACTGTACTATAAATAGGTATTGCATTACGTTGTAGTCCTGGCAAGGTTTGTCATTGTCCTAGGGGTATCTAAAAAAAAAAAGTCTAATGGAGTTAGACAATAGGCAATTATTACATTAGTGGATCTACCATTACATCACTGGCAACATTACACCATATTTACCTGAGGGCGACCATTTATAATGTTTATGGCAGGGACCAGAAACTTGGGGCTAGTGGAAAGTCCTACAATTCTTTCTGATCACTTTTCTCCAGCTGTATTTTAAACTGTAGCTGTATTGGTGTTTATAGCTTTGACAGATGAAAAGGCATCTCTTCTTGTCTGGTCTACATTAAAATTTGGTGAGCTTGAAGCTATTGCCTCTTGTGAGAGTCACATTGGACATGCTACAGGAATGGGCTGTATTAACTTTCTCTAACTTGTTCAGTATCTCATTTTCAATGAGAATGAGGTTAGCCTTCTCAAGCCTTATTCAATGAGTAGAGAATCGCTGTTTCCTCTCAGCCTTCATGTTATAAGAATTAGCTTAACTTTGGGATACATTTTTCTGGATGAAGCCTCCATCTTTGCTTTATAATATTCCTTGTGAAAGTGTATAATGGATTTATAGAGCTATATAACCTCTTTTTCCCTCCCTTAAAGTTAAAAGGGTCATTTGATTATTCCTATGGTTTTGTTGGCCTTTTTTTATGGTAGCTCCTACTTGCCTAGCAATTTTCAATGACTGGTGGACTGAATCTGTTGCAAGGCCATACACAACTGGTATAATAACAGTGATGTGTAATGCTCTAGGCCTACTTGTAAAGTCTTGTATTTTTCATTAGTGAAGAGCACTTGCTAGTCTTTTCCTCATTTGTGAAGACTGTAAAGACCATTTAGCAAGGCTGCCAATAATTATCACCTGTTTTACTGTAGATATTTATTACCAGCGAAATTAATCTATGTAGCTTTTGATGTATGTTACATACCAACCCGTCCTCCTAATAGAGTGTCGCATTTTGACTCGTACTTTATCTAAGGCCAAAATTCATCTTACTAGAAAATGGTAGTGGCTTGCAAAATTAACATACTGTCCCATTTTCTGTTTTGGGTCCTCTGGTAGGTTAGGAGAGGGGACTTTAATATGACATTTTCTTGACGTTGGAAAACCTTAAAAGGACGGGCTGTACATACAGGGTTAACTTCAAAATTTATCTTTCCAACACTCAGTTCACAAGTTTTTCGTTGATTCTATTCCATTTATCATCACAATTTGCTTCCTTTGTTTAACCATTGTTTTATTTTTAATACCATATTGGTGATTGCATGTGTTTGTATTTTCTAGGCCAATCTTTCTGACGAATAATTTGTACACTACAGTATTATCATCATACACATGTACTTAAGGCTAACAAAAATTTTACTAAATTTAATTCCTTCAGGCGATCACTTACCAGAGGTCAGCCCCGCAGAAAGTTTAGAATTCCTTCGAAAACTCAGCAAGGCCCTCGTGCTCTTCGCCCTTCTTTCACGAGAACCACAACCACTCCCAGAACCACAACCACAACCGTTTCTACTGCACCACAGATCTCCGAGGTTACAACCATGGAACCAGCCCCAGCACCACAAATAACGCAAACCACAACCATGGAGCCATCAATGGAACCGAAAGTAATTGAAACTACAAACACAGAATCAGCCCCAGATCCACAAATTATCGAAGTTGCACCCATGAAACCAGCCCCAGCACCCCAAGTCCTTGAGACGAAAATCATGGAACCAGTTCCAGTACCACAAGACATTGTGAAATCCGTCCCAACACAAGACATTGTGGAACCTGTCCCAACAGAAGACATTTTGGAACCCGTCCCAACACAAGACATTGAGGAACCAGCTCCAGCACCACATGTAATTGTGCAGCCAACCCCAGTACCACACATAATTATGGAACCAGCTCCAACACCACGTGCATTTGTGGAACCAGCTCTAGCACCACACGTAACTGTAGGACGAGTACCAACACCACAAGTTATTGTGGAACCAGCTTCAGCACGCATAATTGAGGAAATAATCATAGAGCCAGCTCCAGCACCAAGTGTAACTGTGGAACCAGCCCCAGCACCACAAGTCATTATGGAGCCTGCTCCAACACCACATGTAATTGCAGAACCAGCTCCACAAGTCATCACGGAACCAGCACCACAAGTTATCACGGAGCCAGCTCCAGTACCACATGTAATTGAGGCCGTAATCATGGAACCAACTCCAGCACCACAAGTCACTGAGGATACTGCCAGTGAACCAGCCTCAGATCCATTAATAATTGAGGAAATGTCTGTGGATCCTACAACTGAGATTACAACTGAAGCAGTTAATGCCACTGAGGAAGTAGTCACAAGTACGTTACCACCAGTGATACGTCCCAAGCCAATCCGTATTCTTCCTCCTGTTAAAACACCACGAAGAGGCTCTTCCAGGTAATACTCTTAGATATTCTGTGATAAATTTAGTAATCATTCCCAAGTAATTATCAAAAGGAGGCACATAATAATTTACAGTTATTATCCATAACTGATTGGAGAGTGCTAAATAAGATGAATTTACAAAACATCTTCAAACTCTCATTCTTCATGAACAAAACCACAAGATCACAAACCAATGTGTGATCTCATTCTTCATAAATTTTTCAGTACTTGATGTTTATTTCAACTTTTTGTAAGGTATTAGTACTCAATATAAAATTCAACTTCCAAGTCTTCCATTTTCTATACGTGAGCAGATCAATCGCTACAGGAGTTTCGTGCTGAGTTGTCTACTTTAATTTTTTTCTAAATACCAGGGGCCAGATGGGTATTTAGCCAGAGTCACTTGCCAGACAGAAGCAGTTATGCAAGTACTTACGAACGTGCACATCTTTTCCCCCAATCTTTAATGGCTCTGGTTACATTTATTAAACAGATTACAAGCATGAAAACTTCCCCATCAACTGTTGTAATTGTTATAAACAGCCTCCTGGTGCTTCAGAGCTCATTACCTGTTTAATAATTGTAAACAAAGCGCCAAAGATTGAGAAAAGATGTACAGGTTCATAAGTGCTTGCGTAACTGCTTTGTGAATCTAGACCCATATCTATTGTCCTTCTATATATCTGGTGCATCTGAATATATTTAGTTTTTTAATTTATCACTCAATTTGAAATTACCATAAAGAGATAGCAAGTGCAGAAACACTTCCATAACACAATAATCACACAATCACAACTTAGTTCAGGCTCCTGACCCCCCTTCCTCAGTCAACAAAGTAGCATAGCACTTGGTTGCTCCCTACGGCAAAAAAAAAAAAAACTCCTGATCACAAGACAGGTCGATGCTTAATCGAGGGAATTTAACAATCTGCACTGGCACAGCAGAGATTGTCTTAAAACTGTCCCTTCTACATCATACTGTTGCAAAGGAGTAGCAATCGAATACTTGCTGCAGCTAGAAATGACTGCTAGAAAGTACATTAAAAACTCAAAACCCTTTCAAACACTAAATGGCAATGCAAGAATTGCCAATTAGCCTACTTGCAAACTCCCAGTTGCCCCATCTGACCACTGCACCTTGCTGATTGCCACCAAGTGACAATTTGACTCGGGTCGCATCAGTCTAACTTATTGACCTCCTTGCTGGTTGTTGGGCAACCAGCGAGTGACTTGGTGCTATGTAGTGGGCTTGCACTATTAGCAGAAGCTTCTCCTGTATGGATATATGGCAGTCATTTGTCTTTGCTCTGTAATGGACTGGGTTATATAGTTATTTTCAATATTCTAGCTCCTGCTTGATGGGGGTTCTGGGAGTTCTTCTATTCCCCAAGCCCGGCCCAAGGCCAGGCTTGACTTGTGAGAGCTTTGTCCACCAGGCTGTTGCTTGGAGCGGCCCGCAGGCCCACATACCCACCACAGCCCGGTTGGTCCGGCACTTTTTTAGAAAACAACCTAGTTTTCTCTTGAAGATGTCCATGGTTGTTTCAGCAATATTTCTTATAGTCGCTGGGAGGACGCTGAACAACCGCGGACCTCTGATGTTTATAGTGTTCTATACAGCTTGGATTGTGCATTTAAACCAGTGGGGTATAATCTTTCTAGATCTTCCACTAAATTTGCAGTAGTGTGGGGCTTTAATCTGTGGACATAGGCATTCATCTTGCACAGGATACAACATGAACATTCAGGAAATGATGGCATTGTGATTGTGCTGAAGTGCATCCCTCTGCCGAGAGGCTCAACTACATGTCTTCACTTGAACAATGTTTTAGTGGTGCTTTTGTCTCAATGTCGGGTCCCTCCCAGGATAGCTCCTCTGAATTTAAAACAAGGTAATTAACATTCACAGGGTGTCCAATGTAATGACAGATTGCCTCACTCTGGTTCATCCCAAGAGGGAGAAATGGGATGATGGATCTGTTTGCATCCATGTGGAACAGACAACTCCATGCATGTGGCTTTCTTCTGTGGTTGCAATTCATTTGCACAGGACACAGCATTTCAACTGGAACCAGGAAGAAACTATTTATGTTTCCTTCAGTCCCAAGGCTTTAGGTAGTTCTAAAGCAAATGAGTTTTGTGGACCTGAACAGTTCTTCTTGCTCCATGTTGACTTGTTCAGCCCTGTTCTGGCCCCAGCCCAGTTCTGACCCCCAGCCCAATTTTCTTTCCTGCCCTGCTCCTCAGCAGGAGCAGATTTGTTGGCAGGCAGGTATAGATTCTCTGCTTGCTTTTTGTTTTAACCCCCCTAACAGCACACTCTAAATTAGGTGCATTTTCTGGTGTGCATACAAAAAAACAAAAAATTCTTTTCTGTATCATAATTTCTTTCTGATGGTGGGGGGAAAAATTCTTATCATTTTAGTTTGGCCAAAGTGAGGTAAGAAATGTTGAAAACATTAACTTCTGAGAATTATTTTCAAGTTAACTACAGTATTTATAATAGATTTCTCCTCATCACTTACATCTTCCAGATTCATAAAACCATCGTTGAATGTAATGAAATGTCATTTTCTGGGTGAGCCCTAGAGCTATCAGGCTAATATGCGATATATTAAACTAGGGCTTTAGTCAATATTGTTCAGCCTACCAGGACCACGAGCCAGAACCTGGCCTCCTCAGAGAGACAAAGGGAGCAATGGCCTATTGAAACCCCCCATGTGGTTAGTGGTATTCCATATCTGCCATCGTCTGGGGTTGGCACCCAAAAAGGTAGACATAACAAAAACCCTACCTTGTAAGAAATTGCGACCGAAAATTGGGGGGGGGGGAGGAATGGGGGAGCTGTGCGGACAGGCAGCGTGGCAATGTGTGACGTTTGCTTGTTTCCTTAAGATGTAGGGAGAGTTCTGCCTCCCTGTTCGGTTTCCAGTCGCAATTTCTTACCAGGTGGGATTTGTTTTGTTATGTCTACCTAGTCTAATATATTGCATATTAGCCCGATAGCTCCAGGGAGCCATAGGGGCTCCCCCACAGAAAAGTCCTTGAAATTTGTCAAGGTATCAATGATATCAATGCATGGTATCAATAGTCCCTAGTGTGGGAATCATTTAATGGATGGTGATACACCTAACTTGGTTCCAGATTTTTTTATTAATGTCAATGAAGAAAACTAAGGCTTTCAGGATTTTTTTTCCAATATGATAAGTAATTGCCAAAGGTCTCTAGTGTTGAATGATGTCCACATAGAATCTTTAGGACTTGTGAATATTACAGGACACATCTAGTTAATCACAGATGACTGACACACCAACGCATATCACTAGTGGGTGACTGGAGCATTTAAAGGGTTAAGGAGCAACTGACATGCTCAAAAAAATTATTTTAATTTTACTCTATTCACAGTCTGATTTTTTTTATATTTTCTAATATGATTAATCCATCCTAAGGTATTCCACCCCCAACACACACATCTTTGACGAAGGTATCCTACATCTGTATGTTCTTCACTATTGTTTATCTCCCACATAAAGAAGTATTAATAATTGTGTGCATTGGATTTTACTTGCAGGTTCACTCCACCGAGGGCTCCCTCTCATCCTATCATCCACACAACTCAAGCACCCAGCAATATATTTTATCCACCACTTTCGACCTCAGTAAGGGCAGGTGCCCGTGCCACGGCATCATCCAGTCGTGAAACTAGTCGTAACGAAGTTACACAAGATCCTGCAGTTCGAGCCCCTACTTTATCTAAGGCAGAGACTAAACCAAGCAAGTACCCAACAATAAATTATGGACCATCAGATATACGTTATGCGGGTGGAGCTGTTGTCATCACAGAAGTAGGCACTGTTGAAGATTCTCCAGTTGATGAGGTTCGGCGGATATTAAGTGGATTTGGCAGCCGACGACGAGGATTGGGTCGTCCGCAGGAAAAACGAATACCCGTAGTCCAAAAAGCTACAGTTCCTGAGCCAATTTTCCATTCCAAGGCTCCTGCAGAGTCAACTGATTATGATTACACTGATTATTACTATGATGATCTCATCTAGCAAGACTATTTTCACTGACAATATAGTATAGTACAGTATACTTATACAACATTGGTAATGGATACACATTACAGTACAGCAGAGGCAAGTGTACCTGTACCAAAAGTTAACATACTGTACTATATTGTTGACGTATCTTCAAATTCAAAATTTGCATTATAATTTCATAATACAGTCATAATCAATCTAGCTAATGCATAAATTGTACAGAAGAAATTGTCCCTGTAACAAAAACATATTACATTATATAAAAGTGGCGTGTAAGGGAGTATTGTATCTACTTCTGATAACTCCTGTACAGTATTAAATTTCAGTTATATAATACAATTAAGACTATATAATTTACAAATTACTGTACAACACAGTCTAATTAATGTTTATACAGAGGGCAAGTGGAACCGAAAGTAAGACAAGATCATCTATTTTTTGGTAATAAATCACTTTAAATATTAATGCTCTCACAACCAAAGACACATTCTTATGGTATTTTGAGATCATTATTTAATATTTGTTTTATTACAATATTTTTAGCTTATATATAGCATAGCCTGGCTCCTATAGCATGGTGGTCTACATCCTTGGCATACACTCGAGGCAATCCGGGTTCAATCCCCAAGTAGGACAGAAATGATTAGGCACATTTCTTTTCACCTAGCAGTAAAATTGGTACCTGGGAGTAAAATTATATGGTTAAAAGCATCATATTATTCCATAATATCTGGAGTATATGAAAATAAATGTTTTCCTTTACTGTAATGTTCTATTTTGCTATAAAAATATGCAAATCTTTTTAGCCCAATATTAACTCGTGTGTTGGGGAATGTTCAACGAAGTCTGAAATGTGGAAGGCAGACGTCTTGTTCTTGTCACTTACCACCGCTGTTAGTATATGTAATCCTTTCTTAAGCTTAATGTCTTCATAACTATATTAATTTTACACTGCCTGAATTTCTGAATAGAAACCGATGTGTGTCTTCAACATCAGGGTTATTTAGGAAGACGATTGTTTTCTGGGAACAGTAGAAATGTCGTGCTTGCTCTCTTTCATGTCATTTTGATCATGTTTTTATGGTCAATATTGTCACCTATTTATTTCAGATTTTTTTTTTGTATTTAGCACAACTGTACTATCATTTTAGATACATAGTGATTACATATATTACATTAGTTAGAACTTTAATGCAAAATCATTATAAAATATGAAATAACAATGACAGCAAGATTAAATATTCACCATGAAATACATGGACATTTTAACATAAGGGCCTTATATATGCAATACTGTATACATAAAAATGCACGAATATGAAAACAGTTACCAGTGCAGCATTTGCAACATTAACTGTGCCCACAGCTATTGTTATCAATCACTTAGATAATCAGTAAGCAATGACATGTTTTGTTTTTTTTACCTAAGAATCAAAATATTGCAGCTTGTTGGTGTTTGGCATCAATGATGTGGCAAATTAGCATACAGTATGGCAAAGATCAATGTCAGTGATGAGCATTGAGACAAGTCACCAGTTGCAACAATGCACCGAGTGATACTGTTTTAAATAAAAAAGTAGCCCATGAATGTCTATACAGTACTTCATCCCTCCAAAGAGTGAGATACACCATACAATCATGTGTACTGTATGCTGCTACAGTAATTGATCAATGTCTTTTTCACTCACTGGATACAAGAATAAAAAGATGTAAAATAAAACATGTCATTTAGTATTTCATAGAAAACAAACTAAAAATAAAATATGTATGCTGCACTCATTCATGGAATGTATAATACTCTAATCATTCTTCCAGAAATAATGAGGCTAATACAGTAAGTTATCACATCAATTCTGTAGTCTCAGCATTTGAGTCACTCACTTTCAAACAACTACTGAGTTTTACAGCAGTAATACAAAAATGTTCTTCACTTCTCATGTACTAAAGATTTATTCAGTTATACATTCCAGGCAGTTATTGTTGGTAATTATGGATCGTCGTGTGGCTCATGACATCCTTTTTTGTTTTCTTCCTGGTTTATTCTGTTTACCTATCTTGTTTTTGTTTTTAAAACACAAGTATTTAAAGTATGCCAAGTTTTGATTCATCTTGGCACATACAAATGGGCATTGATAGTACTAAATTATATATAGTAATGCAATAAGTTGTTGAGTAAGGATGTGTATAAAATTAAATGAATTGAGTAAACCCTTAGATTACTGTATGTAGTTGGCATTCTTATATACAATGCCCTTCTCGGCATATATTGTATGTTAAAAAAAAAATATTATCTGGACGTACAGTATCTTACCATTATAGCAGGGAGGATTTTGAGCCATTATCCTTGACATGAATAGATCATGAATTCATGAGTAGTACTGTTTGTTACACAAAGGCTTATAAATGCCTCAAGATGCTTATAATGGACATTTTTTTATCCACAAATGCTCTCCTTTACTTTAAGAATATAATTTTTAGGAATAGATGAAGGTAATTCTTTGTGTCCAAGTGTAAAATGGCTCCCAACTTCGAGCAATATATATACAGTACTATATATGCACTGGATGATTATCATTGAAAAATAAATTAAAATTTAAGTTTTTTAACTTAAGTAACTTAAAGACCTTAAAATGCAAGACCTTTTTCCTAAATAAACTGCACCAGCAAACTGTACTAACTCACTGCATGGAAAAGATAGATCTGTATTATTATAGTATGTTCTTTTGTTTAACATTGAATTTGTTCTCCAAAAAAAAATGTTATACTGTATATAGTTTGTTAAAATTTAGTTTCATGTAGTTTTGGGTGGTATACTTTTGTCAATGTTTATGCGTAGAAATGGTTAAATCCTCTGTACTTCTCTACAGCTCAAATGTGATATTATGTGGCATTGTTATAATAAAGCTATTAGAAAAGCCTCTAGAAAGTGACACATTATCCTAATTTCGTTATCTTTTTGGGGTATTATCACTGTGCATTTAAATGCTTATAATTATTTTGTTTATAAACACTAAACAAAAAATCAACAGATGGATCTATGCTCGTGATATCCCATCTTCCAGTACAGTACAGTAAAGTACAGTACTACTGTAACACATTATTTATTTCTAAACTGCACTACACCATTGGCAGTTTGAGATGATGCACTCTCATTCTATTTTCAGCTACTTTAACAGAGAGGCCTTCCTCAATGTTCCCTCGGCCTGAAGATAATTTAAAAAGGCCGTGACCACCTCCTCTCTTATCCTCTTTGCCTCCAGTTTATCCCTGGACTTGTTTAGTGTGCCAATTGCCTCTGGAAGATATAATGTGCCCCATAATATTAGAAAGCCCTAAAGATTTTGTGTGGACATTATTCAACACCAGAGACGTCTGGCATTAATTTGTCATACTGTATTGGAACAAATTCTGAAAGCCTTAGCTTGCTGTCTAAGAATTTAAAACATTGGCACCATGTCAGGTGCATCACTATCCATTTAATGACACCCACGTTAGGAACCAGTGACACCATGCAGAATTTCAAAGCCTTTTATGGACCTGAAAGATATTATTGATGATATATATTACAATTAGTTAGCTTGAAAATTAATTATCAGAATTTGATATTTTGTACATTTATTGACCTCAATACAGCCCAAATTTAATTTTTTTTCCCCACCATCAGAAGAAAGAAATGTTTTACAATACACAAAAGGAATTTGTTTGTTTTATTAATTTTATTCATAGCAGGAAATTGACGTAATATTGGCTGTGCAGTTTGGGGTTAAGGGGGGCTTGCCAAGTTTTTTTCAAACTTTACAAATTCTTACTTTATACAGTACCAGAAAGCCTTATCTTTTCAGCTCCATTTTAAGCTTGAACTGAAAGAATTCAGCAAATTCTAATACGTACTGCATATGTATAAAAAAAAGTTAGCGTTGCCAATACCAATGTTCATATCCTTCTATGGTAGCTTCTATCCACAGGCTCATGAAATTTCCCCAGGTTAAAATATAGTAATACAAGACATACCATTTAAACTGTAAATGTTATTTATTCATAAAATACTACAGTATACTAAGCACAAGTTTACATTTCAATATAATCCTACCATATTATCAATTAGTTACTAAGGTAAAGTTACCAAGGTAACTTTTATCAGTGAATGTACAAACTAAAAATGCTCACCTTAAAATTACTATACAATACTGTATATACAGTAAAATAAAGTCATCATTCAACAGGTTTTTCATGTTTTTTCGGCTTATCTTGGATGGACAGCGAACTGAGGTCAAGACTCTCCAGCTGATTAATAAGCTCAGTATGCTTGAACTGATCAGGCATGTGGTGAAACCTTTCCAAGATTTCTTTCTTGACCTTGTCATTTCCACCATAATAAAGTTGAAGTTGGTTGACCAGAAACTGGGCTTCAAAGGCATTCTGGTGGCAAAACACACAGTGTCAACTCTAAAACCTTGGTACGATCTTAACACAAGATAATTGTGCATTTCCAGCTAGTACATAACATCTGTTAAGATTCCAAACAAGACAAGTCAAAGCACTATTGCACAATTTGGCATGCTTCATGCTAATACTTCTTTATTAGGCACAGTACCTCCTATACTCATTTAATTTACCCCATTTTCACACTTTTCATTCTCTCTTCCATTTCCTTGTTCTAACCCTTTATCTTTCATTTTACTTGAGATGCAAGCAATCTACAGAGACTACAATGTGGGGTTTAGAAGTAAATGCTATACAACTAATTATGCAATTGTGCTATTCAAAGACCCTTGACTGACAAACTGAACAGTTCTCCTATGGTAAAACCTCAACTGATGGCAGCCTACGTATCTTATCAACAGATTATCAACTCTAGAGAAATAAAAGAGGGAAGAAAGCATGTACTTACAATTATATTCTTGTCATATTCGCCTTGCATGAAGACAATGCCTCTTTCTTCTTTCAGGTCAGGATAGTGTACTATTGTAAGGCACTCAGGGGCATTCTCTTTGTATGCCTGACAGAAAACATTATATAAGCAATAAATATTTGGAACCGTTTTAAGAAAAAAATGTGAAAAACAGAAAAAGCTAGGAGATGGACAGAGAGAAAACACAAATCCCCGTAGGTCTCATAGACTGGGGACAACACGAGTGCTACACAATAACTGCACCGTTAAAATTATGTGACAATCAAAATCATGCAATATTAAAAATGCACTGTATGTATGTATGCACATTATAAATATAAGTAAACTAATCCAACAATTAGAAATTTAAAATATAATAATTATGCAGGAATTTTGTTTCATTACCTCAGAACACAAGGCTTTGAGAGACTATCATTTCTTATTTTTATAAAAAAAATACAGTACCCTCCCAAACACATATACGTTAGCCATACACTTTAATTTGTGGATGATAGCAATTGCGTGGTATTAGAGGCCCCACCTCACCAGCTACTCACCAGCTAAGGAGAGTGTAAAAGTTGATTTGTATGCTGCAAGCTCTCACACACACACATATACATATATACTAAAGAAATTGTTCATGACTTTTGTTAGGCCAAAGCTAGAATATGCAGCTGTTGTTTGGTGCCCATATCTTAAGAAGCACATCAACAAACTGGAAAAGGTGCAAAGACATGCTACTAAGTGGCTCCCAGAACTGAAGGGTAAGAGCTACGAGGAAAGGTTAGAAGCATTAAATATGCCAAAACTAGAAGACAGAAGAAAAAGAGGTGATATGATCACTACATACAAAATAGTAACAGGAATTGATAAAATCGACAGGAAAGATTTCCTGAGACCTGGAGCTTCAAGAACAAGAGGTCATAGATATAAACTGGCTAAACACAGATGCCGAAGAAATATAAGAAAATTCACTTTCGCAAACAGAGTGGTAGACGGTTGGAACAAGTTGGGGGAGAAGGTGGTGGAGGCCAAGACCGTCAGTAGTTTCAAAGCGTTATATGACAAAGAGTGCTGGGAAGACGGGACACCACGAGTTTAGCTCTCATCCTGTAACTACACTTAGGTAATTTTACACACACACACACACACACACACACACACACACACACACACACACACACACACACATATAAATGTGTGGGATCCAAGAGTCAAGAGTCGGGATCCAAGAGTCAATGCTCGATCCTGCAGACACATATAGGTGAGTACACACACACACACACACACACACACACACACACCACACACACACACACACACACACACACACACACACACACACACACACACACAGTTCCAAAGTGTGTTTGTACAAAATGAAATCTTCAGGGAACCAGATACAATAAGAATTCCAGAGAACAACATAGAGCACATAGAGGTGTCTAGAGACGAAGTGGAAAAAATGCTCAAAGAGCTAAATAAGAACAAAGCAGTTGGTCCAGATGGAGTTTCACCATGGGTTCTGAGAGAATGTGCACCTGAGCTCAGCATCCCTCTTCAACTGATCTTTCAGGCATCCCTGTTTACAGGAGTTGTAGCTGATGTGTGGAAAAAGGCTAACATAGTTCCAATTTACAAGAGTGGAAGCAGGGAAGACCCCTTTAATTATAGACCGGTATCATTGACAAGTGTAATAGTCAAAATATTGGAAAAAATAATCAAAACTAAATGGGTAGCACACCTGGAGAGAAATGATATAATATCAGACAGACAGTATGGTTTTCGATCTGGTAGATCCTGTGTATAAGATAATAGGAAGGATAAGAAATTTAGATGATTGTCATGCCCTTCAAGAAGACCTGGATAAAATAAGTATATGGAGCACCACTTGGCAAATGGAATTTAATGTTAATAAATGTCATGTTATGGAATGTGGAATAGGAGAACATAGACCCCACACAACCTATATATTATGTGAGAAATCTTTAAAGAACTCTGATAAAGAAAGAGATCTAGGGGTGGTTCTAGATAGAAAACTATCACCTGAAGACCACATAAAGAATATTGTGCAAGGAGCCTATGCTATGCTTTCTAACTTCAGAATTGCTTTTAAATACATGGATGGGGATATACTAAAGAAATTGTTCATGACGTTTGTTAGGCCAAAGCTAGAATATGCAGCTGTTGTTTGGTGCCCATATCTTAAGAAGCACATCAACAAACTGGAAAAGGTGCAAAGACATGCTACTAAGTGGCTCCCAGAACTGAAGGGTAAGAGCTACGAGGAAAGGTTAGAAGCATTAAATATGCCAAAACTAGAAGACAGAAGAAAAAGAGGTGATATGATCACTACATACAAAATAGTAACAGGAATTGATAAAATCGACAGGAAAGATTTCCTGAGACCTGGAACTTCAAGAACAAGAGGTCATAGATATAAACTGGCTAAACACAGATGCCGAAGAAATATAAGAAAATTCACTTTCGCAAACAGAGTGGTAGACGGTTGGAACAAGTTGGGGGAGAAGGTGGTGGAGGCCAAGACCGTCAGTAGTTTCAAAGCGTTATATGACAAAGAGTGCTGGGAAGACGGGACACCACGAGCGTAGCTCTCATCCTGTAACTACACTTAGGTAATTACACTTAGGTAATTACACACACGCACTAGGGGACACAGGTGGAAGCTGAGTGCCCAAATGAGCCACAGAGATATTAGAAAGAACTTTTTTAGTGTCAGAGTGGTTGACAAATGGAATGCATTAGGAAGCGATGTGGTGGAGGCTGACTCCATACACAGTTTCAAATGTAGATATGATAGAGCCCATTAGGCTCAGGAAACTGTACACCTGTTGATTGACGGTTGAGAGGCGGGACCAAAGAGCCAGAGCTCAACCCCCGCAAGCACAACTAGGTGAGTACACACACACACACACACACACACACACACACACACACACACACACACACACACACACACACACACACACACACACACAAACACACACCAAGAGTCAATGCTCGATCCTGCAGACACATATAGGTGAGTACACACACACACACACACACACACACACACACACACACACACACACACACACACACACACACACACACACACACACAGTTCCAAAGTGTGTTTGTACAAAATGAAATCTTCAGGGAACCAGATACAATAAGAATTCCAGAGAACAACATAGAGCACATAGAGGTGTCTAGAGACGAAGTGGAAAAAATGCTCAAAGAGCTAAATAAGAACAAAGCAGTTGGTCCAGATGGAGTTTCACCATGGGTTCTGAGAGAATGTGCACCTGAGCTCAGCATCCCTCTTCAACTGATCTTTCAGGCATCCCTGTTTACAGGAGTTGTAGCTGATGTGTGGAAAAAGGCTAACATAGTTCCAATTTACAAGAGTGGAAGCAGGGAAGACCCCTTTAATTATAGACCGGTATCATTGACAAGTGTAATAGTCAAAATATTGGAAAAAATAATCAAAACTAAATGGGTAGCACACCTGGAGAGAAATGATAATATCAGACAGACAGTATGGTTTTCGATCTGGTAGATCCTGTGTATCGAATTTACTCAGTTTTTATGATCGAGCAACAGAGATATTACAGGAAAGAGATGGTTGGGCTGACTGCATCTATCTGGACCTAAAAAAGGCTTTTGACAGAGTTCCACATAAGAGGTTGTTCTGGAAACTGGAAAATATTGGAGGAGTGACAGGTACGCTTCTAACATGGATGAAAAACTTTCTGACTGATAGAAAAATGAGGCTGTGATCAGAGGCAATGTATCGGACTGGAGAAATGTCACAAGTGGAGTACCACAGGGTTCAGTTCTTGCACCAGTGATGTTCATTGTCTACATAAATGATCTACCAGTTGGTATACAGAATTATATGAACATGTTTGCTGATGATGCTAAGATAATAGGAAGGATAAGAAATTTAGATGATTGTCATGCCCTTCAAGAAGACCTGGATAAAATAAGTATATGGAGCACCACTTGGCAAATGGAATTTAATGTTAATAAATGTCATGTTATGGAATGTGGAATAGGAGAACATAGACCCCACACAACCTATATATTATGTGAGAAATCTTTAAAGAACTCTGATAAAGAAAGAGATCTAGGGGTGGTTCTAGATAGAAAACTATCACCTGAAGACCACATAAAGAATATTGTGCAAGGAGCCTATGCTATGCTTTCTAACTTCAGAATTGCTTTTAAATACATGGATGGGGATATACTAAAGAAATGTTCATGACGTTTGTTAGGCCAAAGCTAGAATATGCAGCTGTTGTTTGGTGCCCATATCTTAAGAAGCACATCAACAACTGGAAAAGGTGCAAAGACATGCTACTAAGTGGCTCCCAGAACTGAAGGGTAAGAGCTACGAGGAAAGGTTAGAAGCATTAAATATGCCAAAACTAGAAGACAGAAGAAAAAGAGGTGATATGATCACTACATACAAAATAGTAACAGGAATTGATAAAATCGACAGGAAAGATTTCCTGAGACCTGGAACTTCAAGAACAAGAGGTCATAGATATAAACTGGCTAAACACAGATGCCGAAGAAATATAAGAAAATTCACTTTCGCAAACAGAGTGGTAGACGGTTGGAACAAGTTGGGGAGAAGGTGGTGGAGGCCAAGACCGTCAGTAGTTTCAAAGCGTTATATGACAAAGAGTGCTGGGAAGACGGGACACCACGAGCGTAGCTCTCATCCTGTAACTACACTTAGGTAATTACACTTAGGTAATTACACACACGCACTAGGGGACACAGGTGGAAGCTGAGTGCCCAAATGAGCCACAGAGATATTAGAAAGAACTTTTTTAGTGTCAGAGTGGTTGACAATGGAATGCATTAGGAAGCGATGTGGTGGAGGCTGACTCCATACACAGTTTCAAATGTAGATATGATAGAGCCCATTAGGCTCAGGAAACTGTACACCTGTTGATTGACGGTTGAGAGGCGGGACCAAAGAGCCAGAGCTCAACCCCCGCAAGCACAACTAGGTGAGTACACACACACACACACACACACACACACACACACACACAAACACAAACACACCCACACACACACACACACACACACACACACACACACACACACACAGACACACACACACAGACACACACACACAGACACACACACACAGACACACACACACACACACACACTGTGTCTGCAGGATCGAGCATTGACTCTTGGATCCCGACTCTTGACTCTTGGATCCCACACATTTTTGTGTGTGTGTGTGTGTGTGTGTGTGTGTGTGTGTGTGTGTGTGTGTGTGTGTGTGTTAGTGGTCAAGAAGACGATTCGGACCTGCACATTGGGTATATATTCCTGTTTTCGGACAAAACTACTGCTATGTAAGTGAATGTAATAAATATGTCAACAAACCGAAAAATGTCAGATCGAAAACAAAGTACAATATTTCCCAAACTATCCAGATATCCAAACCTTGGATAGCCAGATATCCAAACTTTGCTCTGTACAAATCTCGTCCTCTTTACGTTGGCACCCTTTCCTGACGTAAATTTGATCTTTTGCGAC
>WNGS01092210.1:6906583-6920505 GCA_020271785.1 Procambarus virginalis
ATGTGTGCTATGTATTGTGTAGTGTGTATTGTGTGTGTGTGTGGTGTGTGTGTGTGGTGGTGTGTGTGTGTTGTGTGTGTGTGTGTGTGTGTGTGTGTGATGTGTGTGTGTGTGTGTGTGTGTGTGTGTGTGTATAGTTACCGTAAGGTAATTACCTAAGCTGTGAGTTACATGGATGAGAGCTACGCGCTCGTGGTGTCCCGCTTCCCAAGCAACTCTTTGATCATGTATAACGCTTTGAAACGTAACGAAGGTTTTGCATGCCTCACACCACCTTCTCACTTAACTTGTTCCAACCGGTCTACCAACCTATTTGCGAAGGGTGAATTTTCTACGTTTCTTCGGCATTGTGTGTTTAGCCTAGTTTAAATCTATGACACTCTGTGTTCTTGAAGTTCCAGGTTCAGGAAAAAGTCTTCCCTGTCGATTTTATCAATTTCCTGTTACTATTTTGTACTAGTGATCATATCGCTCTTTTTCGTTCTATCCTTGCTAGTTTTTGCATATTAATGCCTCTAAACCTCTCCTCTAGGCTCTTGTCCTCTCTGTGTGTGTGTGTGTGTGCTGTGTGTGTGTGTGTGTGTGTGTGTCGTGTGTGTGTGTGTGTGTTGTGTGCTGTGTGATGTGTGCCTGGTGTAGTGTGTGGTGTGGCTTGTGGAGTGCTGTGTGTGTGTGTGGTGTGATGTGTGTAGTGGGTGTTGTGTGGTGTCGTGCTGTGTGTGTGTGTGTGTGTGTTGTGTGTGTGTGTGTGTGTTGTGTGTGTTGCTTGTGTGTGATGTGTCTGTGTGTGTGTGCTAGTGGTGCTGCTGTGTGTGCTGTGTGCTGGTGTTGTAGTGCTGTGTTGTGTGTGTGGTGATGTGTGTTGTGTGTGTGTAGGGTGTGTGTGCTGTGTGGTGTGTGTGCTGTGTGGGGTGTGTGGTGTGTGTGTGTGTTGTGTTGCGTGTGTGTGGGTTGTGTGTGTGGTGTGTGTGTGTGTGTGTGGTGTGGTGGTGTGTTGTGTGTGTGTGTGTGTGGTCGAGTGTGTGTGTGTGGGTAGGTGTGTGTGTGTGTGTGTGTGTGTTGTGTGTGCTGTGTGTGTGTGGTGTGGTGTGTTGTGTGTGCTGTGTGTGTTGTGTGTGTGTGTGTGTGGGTGTGTGTGTGCTGTTCATCTTTAATGCAACTTGCTTATGACAAAGCAACATTGCGAAGTTCTTGAGCTCTCTATGACTCTCTAACCCCTCGAACGCCGCCCACAGTAACCAGAATAAAATAGAATTTAAAATAGTATTAACTACACAATCGAGTAATGATATCCGATACCATTGTTACAGATTCCAGGACGTTGCTTCACACTCGCATCACGCTTGAAACTCCCGAATTATCTTGTGACGACTCCTCTGAGGCAACGTTTCTCTCCTGATATATGACCATTGTACATATCTTCACACCATCTTTATTGCGGAATGGTTTCCAAATTTTATACTACACTATTCTCTAGTTGGTAAGAACATGTATATGCTGTCAAAGAACTATCGTCGTCTCTCTCCCTCTCCCTCTCTTTCTCTCTCTCTCCCTCTTTCTCTCTATCTCTCCCCTTCTCCTGCCCTGACACTGCTCAGTAAAATTGCAAAACTTTTTGGCTGTCAAGAATCACGCTAGTGCAGCTCTGGTATATTAGAAATCTGTCTTGCATACAGGCGTACCATTACTCATCCTAGCATGTCACGCAATTTCTGATAGCATCCGTCCAGCAGCGACACGCGGCGTCCAGCAGCGACACGCGGCGTCCAGCAGCGGCACGCGGCGTCCAGCAGCGACACGCGGCGTCCAGCAGCGACACGCGGCGTCCAGCAGCGACACGTGGCGTCCAGCAGCGACACGCGGCGTCCAGCAGCGACACGCGGCGTCCAGCAGCGACACGCGGCGTCCAGCAGCGACACGCGGTGTCCAGCAGCGACACGCGGCGTCCAGCAGCGACACGCGGCGTCCAGCAGCGACACGCGGCGTCCAGCAGCGGCACGCGGCGTCCAGCAGCGACACGCGGCGTCCAGCAGCGACACGCGGCGTCCAGCAGCGACACGCGGCGTCCAGCAGCAACACGCGGCGTCCAGCAGCGACACGCGGCGTCCAGCAGCGACACGCGGCGTCCAGCAGCGACACGCGGCGTCCAGCAGCGACACGCGGCGTCCAGCAGCGACACGCGGCGTCCAGCAGCGACACGCGGCGTCCAGCAGCGACACGAGACATTTCATAGCGCATCTTTTGTGACGTAATGAAAGCCAATATTTATGGTTTTTACTTTCTAGCGAAAAGCTTTCACCTGGCATGTAGAAACCTTTTCCTTCACTCGAAGACGTGTTCTAGAGGCAAATACATTTCAGTCATGTACGTGGAGTCCTCATTCCTCATGCTGGCATTTTAGCTCAGGTCATGAAAACGTCGTAACTTTGTCCGTTGTGCCTTTTAAACTGTCAATTGTCAAGATTCCAGCAAGTGATAAAATGTCTGCGGTCTATTGTCACATCACAGCATGTTTCTCCCTCTTGTATTATTTTTTTCGGGGAGTTGTGGTGGGAAGGTGGTGGTGGGGAAGGGGGTGGGGGATCTAGGAAGGGCTAATCACCATTCCCCCTTCCCAGCTCCTCTATTTTATAGGACGTCCCCGTTTCTGCTCCCATGACCTAAGTGACGTTCCCACCTCTCACCCCCACCTATCCCTCGGTAACCTAAGGGACGCTCACTCACCCCCCCCCCTACCTGTCCTCCAGAGCCAACCTCTCCAATGTTTTTAATATCCTTGACATCCTGGTCCCTCCCGGGTCCAGTTGTGCAAGGTCTCCCGCCACCCGCCACGCCCTTGGCTCCGGTGTCTATCGTAAGAATGCTCACTTTGTCTAAGCCTATTGTTTTTACACGGTGAGAGTAACCTACATGAAGAGAATTCTTCCGATGTTTGCAGGCCAAGAGAGCTGTCTCTCCTTCCCAACAGCACCTATGAAGCCTTTCTCGTCTTGTTGTCCTTAGAATATGATCCGTTAATCCATACTAATTTCGCCTAACTCTACTGCACGGCCGCCTTTGCCTAAGCCCACCTAAGCCCACTGGCCTATTGAAAGACCTTATACACATGGCACACAGATGTCTCGTCCCCTGGACACAATAATAATAATAATGAATATTATTATAATATCCTTAATAATACCTTGAGAGCGTTTACAAGTCAGAGAGGTGATAACGGTAAATGACAGGCCAAGTGAGGCAAGGAAAGCAACTCACGTGAACAAGAAGTGACTGGTCGCCTGCAGCTGCCAAGGTCCACCATCACATCACCCGCTTGTTGCCTCACGTTTGTCTTCACACCATTGTTCTGGGTCTGGGTATCGCGCGGCACCAACCACGGGCTGGGGTGTTGTGGCGTAGGCATGAGGCGTGTATTCGAAATGACTTCAAGATTCATTTTTGTATTCATGAATTTGCATTGTAATGGAGATCAATTCTCTTTCTCACTTCAAGTAGTTGAGATAAATGGTTCTAACGCAGAACAAATAGCACTTGCACAATCATTCTTCTCTTTCATGAACCGTGCTATGGTAGAACCCGGATGTGGACTTTAGCTCAACACCTCTGGTTTTGCGTATATTTCCGTCCCCAGCAAGAAACGAGACTAGGCTTCAAATAATTCGGCGATCCAACGCCTATTGTATTTATCACCCGGAAACGTGTTCCAGAAACCTTGAATCTGATTCCCAAGCCAATATTTACCAAGATTTTATTTTAATCTAAATGTATCTGATTTGTATTCAAAGTTTTATGTTATTCTGTGTTTTGTTAACATGATACTATTTGGAGTGACTGGAGCAGTGGTCCATTCTGGACGGTCTTAGTCATTATACAGTTCGTGTCCCTGCCTCAGTAGAGTTTATATATATATATATATATATATATATATATATATATATATATATATATATATATATATATATATATATATTCCTCGAGGGAATCGATGTCCATTGTCATATGGTGACCAAAATTTGACGGCGTAGTCCAAGTGGGACCTCGCCAGGGTCAAATATAATTGGAGGACGATGTTTGTACATTCATTGTTGCTGATGTTCTGTTCCGCTGCCGCCGAGGTCTCATACAAAATTGCTCCATATGAGTTCACTGTAGGTCCTTAAATGTTATTACTTACGAAACCTCTACATCTTTTCTCAATCTCTGGCGGCTTTGTTTACATTTATTAAAAAGTGTACAAACAACGAAACGTCAACAATCGAATGTTGTTATTGTTATATAACAGCCTCCTGGTGCTCCGGAGCTCATGAACTGTTTATTATATGTAAACAAGGCCGCCAGAGATTGGGAAAACATGCACAGGTTCGCAGTAGTTGCGGAACTGCTTCAGGAATCCTGGTCTGAGGGGAAACATAGCACAAAATTGAACTTATTTATAGCAACACTGAAGGTCCATCTTGCATAATATATACAATTCGTGACAATTTCTGTAGTGGAGAAGATAACAATTAATTGACGTTTATAGTGTCGAGGTGAAATCAATTTGCGCAAATAACTTAATTCTTAAACGCATCGTTCTGGGCAAATCAAATCTTGAGAAAATGAGAGTAGTTGCGCAGGAGTACATTGTTGTAGTTGAACAGGAGTACATTGCTGTAATTACACCTACTCATACCTGTGGAGCAGTAGGCTCTCAACCGACTGGACCCAAGTTCGATTCCCGGGGTGGACGAGGCGTGTGCTGCCTCTGGTCACCTAGCAGTAAATAAGTATTAGAGATTTACCCCGGGTGTTGCAGGCTGCATCGTGGGAAAGGTCACTTGTTGACCCAGGGGCCTGACAGCTGAGTGGACAGCGCTCGGGATTCGTAGTCCTGAGGTTCCGGGTTCGATCCCCGGTGGAGGCGGAAACAAATGGGCAGAGTTTCTTTCACCCTGATGCCCCTGCACCTAGCAGTAAATAGGTACCTGGGATTTAGACAGCTGCTACGGGCTGCTTCCTGGAGGGTGTGTAACAAAAAGAAGGCCTGGTCGAGGACCGGGCCGCGGGAACGCTAAGCCTCGAAATCATCTCAAGATAACCATCTCAAGATAACTATCTCAAGATAAGCATCTCAAGATAACTATCTCAAGAAAACCGTCTCAGGGGGGGGGGGTTGTGACAAACCTTACAGGCTTCCTGTCCCTTACAATGGGAGCCACAAGGAATATGCGTGTTATATACCATATTATATACGTTATATAATGGCAGTGACATTAAAACTGACTATAGAACATCACAGTACATCAAATAAGAGTACACACAGTAATAGTACAGCATTGTACTTTTAATGCGATGATGGGCACGTTGCAAAGAAAGAGAGCACTCAACGAAATATGTAGATCAGGAGTTTGAGAGAATGGCGTTTCCAGGGGTCGGGGGAGGACTAAGTTAAGAATTGTCTATTCTCACTACACATCCTGTCCCGTTTTCTGTTTTGGGTCCTCAGGTAGGTAAGGGCATTTAAGTACGACAAGTTTCTTGACGTTGGGCTGGGCTGGGCTGCGAGCCAGGCGTCTCCTGCCCTGTTATACCTCACTCCACCAAGGTCACTCTCTCTCTCTCTCTCTTACACCCACAGCATAAATGGCAGCTACGACGCACCTTCTCCGGTGCGTCGTAGCGGTAAAATAGTCAAAATCTTCAAACATTCCCCCACATAGTTTCACAGATGACGGGATACAGTGGTATTGAGGAAGTGGTAGGGGTGGGCGGTCCAAGATGGCGTCCGGGTAATCCCGTCAAGGATACCCACCACCTTCCTTCACTCCAGCAAAAAACAAATAGTTCACCGTGTACGCGTGTTGCAAGAGGGCGAAAGGGATGTATTAGGGGAAAGAGCTAAGCCATTGCGACTATATAGCACTTGGAAGGGATCAGGATAAGGATTTGGGATGGGACGGAGGGAAAGGAATGGTGCCCAATCACTTGAGGACGGTCGGGGATTGAACGCCGACCTGCATGAAGCGAGACCGTCGCTATACCGTCCAGCCCAAGTGATTGGGCGTCGCGAGAGGAAGGGAATGTTAGTTTAGTCGTCAATACAAGTGTGAGGACATTTGAAATGAATGCCAAATACAGTATTAAATAATAGGCTACAATATTGTATAATGATTCAGCGCCTGCACGCGGCTATGAAATTTATTTTAACACAAGATACGTCAATCTTATTTTCGGCTTCTCCACTAGCGAATACCAGGAATGCAGAATATTTCAATAGTTTCATTATATACAGTTTTGAAAAAATAAGTCAGAGTTTTATTTAAGTGTTCATGAAATAATAGTTTCAGGCTTTATTTTTCAATATCTCCCTTCAGCAGTATGTGACATACTCAGACTTATTTCGAAAGATATATTTTCTTATATATTTTCAAGAATACCATCAACATCTGTACTGCATTGTCACTAGGTTTAGTCTATAATCACATTCTACACGGTCGCTGGAGCTGGTCGGCCGAGCGGACAGCACACTGGACTTGTGATCCTGTGGTCCCGGGATCGATCCTGGGAGCCAGCGAGAAACGATGGGCAGAGTTTCTTTCACCCTATTCCCCTGTTACCTAGCAATAGGTACCTGGGAGTTAGTCAGCTGTCACGGGCTGCTTCCTGGGGGTGGAGGCCTGGTCAAGGACCGGGCCGCGGGGACATTAAAAACAAAGCCCCGAAATCAACTCAAGATAACCTCAAGATAACACGACATGTATTCTCTCATATGCAGTCTCGAATTTACTTCAATCTTATTTATTAAGCACCTGACACTCATCCTCTAGTGCTAGCCTACTGCCTAAGCGCTTTCGCTTCATAATTACCTTACCCATGCCCATCCGGTGGAAGGCTATACAGGAACCCCATACCCATCCTGTGGGCAGTAGTGGAAGGGCAGTATTGGCCCAATAGGCCAATAATGCCCACAATAGAATATACCCTACTGGCATGAGGCAATAGGCTTTCTTCAGTTGCACATATTCATATGCTCCTGTATTCACGTCACGACGTCACGTCAGGACGTATACACGATGCAGCTGCCTGTCAGTGTCAACTTCAAGCAAGCGAGACGTCTCTAGCTCTAGGGCCCCAGATTCCTGCCTATGTGTAGCTGCTTCATCTTGGCGGTCAAGTTCAGTGTCGTATTTGCTCTTGAAGCTGTGAATGGAGGTGGCCTTACCTACTGTTGTAGTTTCCTGGCCCTCGCTGGCCGCTCGTACAGCGTTCACATGCTTCCTTACCTTCCTTCTTGAGGTTATCTTGAGATGATTTCGGGGCTTAGCGTTCTCACGGCCCGGTCCTCGACCAGGCCTCCTTCCTCAAACTCATTTGCGTTCCTTAAATTTCATCGATCTTTGTCACATTTTCTCACAGTTGAAAGATTCTAGCCTTATCCACCTTATCTCTTCCAGTCAATATCATGTATGTTGTGCTCTTAGATTTCCTGGATTATGTTCCTTCAACCTATCCTCGTTGTTCAGAGCCTTTCATTCTTGCTCTAGTTTGGTTGTAAACCTCTTGTGTTTTCAAAGTTTCCATTGTGTTTCATCTATTACATATTCCGTACCAGCTTCCAGTATACCGCTGATGTTATCTGTTGTGTGTGTACTGATGGATGTTGGTACTGCAATTATAATCATTCCCAAAACTGTTTATTTTGAACTAGGGGGGAGGGGAGGGTACCCGGCGTGAACCGGGTCTGTCTGTCTGTCTTCCCATCTCTCAATCTATCTATTTACCTATCAATCCATCTATCTATCCCGCTGTACCTACCCATCTGTCTATTCATCTATCCATCCATCTACTGCGGCTGTCTGTCTGTCCCTGCCTTTGCCCGTCTCTCCCTCTGTATATCTTTTTGTATGTTTCCGTGTGTCTGTCTTTGTCTCGGTCTCTGTCTATCTGTCCAATGTGAGGGTAGTGGCCAGTGAGAGGTACGTGGTGGTATGAAATAGTAAAAAAAAAAGAATAGTCATCTCTTACTCTGATAAAGGGCCATCTTGAGAAACCTTTAAAGCTGTGGAAGAACCGTCTGTTTTATGCTAGTACGGATTAATCATTGACAGCAGGAAGTTTCTGTAAATTTTCCTGAGATCAGTGAATAACGGACTACAAGATTTTTACTTAAGTTTGTTTTGAAATTATTTAGCTGTACAGCTGGGGGGGGGGGGCAGTGCCAAAATCGTCGTAGAGGAGTCTGAATGTGACCCTGGCACGCTGTTTCCTATTGAATTTGGCCACCCCAACTAGCCTATGTTCATCCTATACCCCCAGACCAGTCTCCCTGCCAATTTTAATGAGGCTACTCCCAACCGTGTGGCCTCCAACAATACACATTACCTCTTATAGTAAAGATTCTTGAAGTTGTCTTCCAGCTTATCGTGTACATATATTACGGTCTTCTGTCTCGTTTGCCCATCTTATCTTCGTCACCCTACATTTGCTGGGGTTGAACTCTAACAGCCATTTATCTTAACAACCATTTATCTTCTCACTTCAGTAGTTTATCATGGTCTTCCTGCAGCATTCTACAGTCCTGTGGTTTTAATTTTCTCGTTAGCTTCGCATCATCATCTAACGTAGACATATATGAAAGCAAACCTCCACTGGTAGGTCATTCACGTATATTAGAAACACACATGGTCCCAGGACTAAGCCTCAAGGAACAACCTAGCAACTCGTCATTCTATTTTTTTTTTATTCAAGGGTGTTTTACATTTTTTTAAAAACAGAATCGCATCCTAATTCATTTAAAAATAGGATAAATTTTTTGTTGCGGTGTTAATGTTTGAAAGTAATTATCCAAAGATAGCCGAAAAAAATGCACATCATAATTATTTTCAAGAGTAGTTTTCCTGTAGTGAATTTTGTTATTTATAAAATGTATGAAAGTCATGGACTAGGCTGCAGGCGCGCACGTCCCTCCGACAAAAGCGTGGATATAAGAAAATATTGCTATACGAAGAACGTATAGGAATAGACGTGTTGGGGAGTTGAAGGGGAAACAAATGAACGACTATAATGTGTCAACTGCCCGCGGGGAACCATTTGAAATCGTAACGGCCGTAACCAATTTAGAAAAAAAGCCACCTTACATGAATCACAACTCAAACTATTGAAGTAACAATTGATAATAATAATATCAGAGACCAAGTCAGAAGAAAGAACTTTGTACTTTCACCTTGTGGGTGGATATATTTGAGTGGGACCGTTCCTTTGTTGTTGCTGTTATAGATTCAGCTACTCGGAACAATTCCAAGTAGACGGGCTATGGTGAGCCCGTAACTTACCTGGCACAGGAGCTGGGCAAGAAGCACGGGCTATGGTGAGCCTCGTGGACGGGAGATGTTCTCCGTTCCTCCTTAGTGGGTGTGTATGTTTCAAGAAGAATGGGAAGGGGCGTTCCTCCTTGGAAGGTGGATGGAGAGGTGCGGGGGGAGGGAGGGGGCAGATGTTCACATGCTGTCATGTACTAGTGACTGGCACATCCCCTAACCCCCCCCCCCCACCCTCTATCACTCCTCTCCTGTCCACCTCTACATACTTGGCATAAACTCTCACTTCTAAGGCACGAAGCGTGACAAGTGTCTCTGACACGGATGACAACCTACTCGCTGGTAGGTGCATATATGTAGCTTGTATATATATTCAATTTTGACATTTGAGACGGAGTTTCATTTTAACACACCTTTCCGGTTGTTTTTTTATCCAGAAAAAATCAGACAGCGATACGTTTCTATCGAAAGCAGACACTGGGAGACACAAGCCACTTGTAATCATATTCACACTGATTGATTGATTGATGAAGATTAAGCCACCCAAAAGGTGGCACGGGCATGAATAGCCCGTAAGTGGTGACCCTTTTGAGCCATTACCAGTATCAAGAGATGATACTGGAGATCTGTGGAGGTGCGACTGCACCCTGCGTGACTGGAGATGTCTCCCGTGATATTCACACTGTTGTTGTTATAGATTCAGCTACTCGGAACAAGTTCCAAGTAGCATGGGCTATGGTGAGCCCGTAACTTACCTGGCACAGGAGCTGGGCAAGAAGCACGGACTATGGTTAGCCACGTGGACAGGAGATGTCTCTCGTCGATATTCACACTATAAGCAGCTTTTTATATATAACCAGAAAGCTTGATTTGATTGATGAAGATTAAGCCATCCAAGAGGTGGCATGGGCATGAAGAGCCCAGAAAGCTAGAGTGCTTCAGAGCTATCTTATATATACACAATTATATATATAGTAGTCTTAAGAATCAGTATTTTACTATTTACTAGGGATCAGACGAAACGCTAACCAGAAACAATGGACCTCCAAGGAACACTCGTCTGTGTTTTAGTACCCTGTATTTTGTCCGTTGTGGCAACTCAAAGAGGACGGGCTGCTCACCCCCTGCCCTAACATTATTACCTCAGAAGAACAATGTTGGGTACCTTTGTCTCAGTTGCCTGGACTGGGCTGCGACTCAAAGGAGTGTCGTCTGCCACTATATGAACCACAGAAGCGCCGTCACAGCACCGAGAGGTCACGACCTCTCCGTAGGGTGCAGTCGCACCTCCACAGACCTCCAGTATCAGCTATTGACGCTGGTAATGGCTCCAAAGGGCCTCCACGTACGGGCTATTCATGCCCATGCCACCTTTTGGGTGGCTTAATCCTCATCAATCAATCAATCGTCACAGCACCCAGTGCACACTGATGATCCATGTTTCATTTGTTTGAAGCATTAGTTCGGGTAGATTAGTTTCCAACCAATCAACCAGCCCGTCCTCCAAACAAAGATCCAAAAGTGATTCCATGCACCCGCCAAACCCCCTGTTTATGAATGAAAAGCGGTTTACACACGACTCACAACTGCTGACGTTCGAACATTTCCGGAACAAGTGCTTCACTGACGAATTTTGTTCGAACCACAACGCTGTAAATGCTTCACCCACGTACTACAAATACAAATAATCGCCAGCAGAACCTAAACACCTAACCTATCCTATGCCTATTTATACACAATATGCCAATATATTATAATATTAATTTATACTTGAGAAAATTCCCGTTTTGAATGAACAGCATGTTAAAATTTATGAATGCGTCTGTGGGGTTGACCGCTGAATGTAATGGACTTGAGTCGAGGACGGGTTGCAGCAACACAGGGTGCTGCTACACAACAGTTACTCTACTGGAGTCATATTACAAACAACAGTTATTCTACCAGTATTTTTTTACCCGAATTTACCTGAGAGTTACTATTTCTAGTGGTTTCGACGAGGACAGGAAGCCAACAGCTTGTCAAAGGTTCCCCCCCCCCCAATTTTTCCTGATGATTTTATCAAACCATTACTCGACCAGGATTCTATTAAACACAACAGTTACTTTTTTTATGTAAAATTAACTATATCAATTAGGGTGGACTGTAACGATGTTCCTTCTAACGGTGTTCAACACTTGTAGCTGTTCCTTCTAACGATGTTCAATACTTGTAGCTGTTCCTTGTAACGATGTTCAACACTTGTAGCTGTTCCTTTTAACGATGTTCAACACTTGTAGCTGTTCCTTGTAACGATGTTCAACACTTGTAGCTGTTCTTTGTAACGATGTTCAACACTTGTAGCTGTTCCTTGTAACGATGTTCAACACTTGTAGCTGTTCCTTTTAACGATGTTCAACATTTGTAGCTGTTCCTTTTAACGATGTTCAACACTTGTAGCTGTTCCTTGTAACGATGTTCAACACTTGTAGCTGTTCCTTGTAACGATGTTCAACACTTGTAGCTGTTCTTTGTAACGATGTTCAACACTTGTAGCTGTTCCTCCTAACGATGTTCAACACTTGTAGCTGTTCCTTGTAACGATGTTCAACACTTGTAGCTGTTCCTTGTAACGATGTTCAACACACGTCCTGGAGCTGCTGGTCGTTGTGCTGCTGTTCAACAATCCTTCGTGGATCTGGCAATCTTACCAGATTCACGAAGCAGTTACGCAAGTACTTACGAACGTGTACACCTTTCCTCAATTTCTGACGGCTTTGGTTACATTTATTAAACAGTTTACAAGCATGAAAACTTGCCAATAAACTGTTGTTATTGTTATAAACAGCCTCCTGGTGCTTCAGAATATATTAACTGTTTAATAATTGTAAACAAAGCCGCCAAAGATTGGGAAAAGATGTGCAGGTTCGTAAGTGCTGGCGTAATTGCTTCGTGAATCTGGCCTCTTGGTTTTATTAACCATTACTATTTCCTTTCCACAACAATGCTCTAGAATTACTTGTCCTCATATTTTCTCTCAGAGAGCTTCAATCTCTCTACCTTTAAGATGTTGATTATGTTTTGCCCGTTGTAAGAGCGACTCACAATGTTGTCCAGCACTGAATTCTTGTACAACGTTCCACTCACCTGGGCTGTACAACGTTATTTGAACAACGTTTGAACACCTCTTGCGTTATGTACTCTACCTCTGACCTCGATCCAGATTTTTTTAGAAGTTCTCTAATCCCATTCATTCTCTGCCGAGCGCGTCCCTGCCCAGTACTTTCATAAATTTGAAAGTGATTTCAGTAAAGTGAAGTCGCTCCTATGGCTTGTTTTCGAGGCGTCACTTGGTCTAAAGTTATTTGAATTGTTCCAAAAGTGGCATGTGATATGTGATAGTGACATGTGATAGTCAACTCAAATTTCAGATTGGTAGCTTAGGAGAGTGCAAGTAAAAGCCGAGAAAGCACAGGCACCGAGACAGTCACAAAACCACTACGTCAGTTTTTGAAGACCACTCAAATTATGCTCATATCTACGAAACATTTCCTACGTCATGTTATACAAATATGAAATATAGTGACACAATCTCTAGCATACCGCAGTGCGCTTTCACATCTCACGAATATTTGTACTCTCATAAAAACAAAACAAAAAAATCGTCGTATAGAGAAGTATTGTCATACAACAATACCTCGCTCGCTGGGTTATATATATATATTTTCTATTTTCTTTTGTTTTTTTACTTTCACCAAATACATGCCAGCTTCGATTATGAGATGTTGTGACTTGAGCGCGAGGAAAAGTTATACTCTCGCTTGACCGTGACAGCACAATGCTCTCAGTTGACCTGAGGTCACGCATGAAGGTGTCACGTGGTTTCTTGTGTACAATGTACACCAGTGTACACCAATGTACACCAGTGTTACACCTCTATGTTTCACGTTTTGTTTCCGTGGGAGCCGCTTCCAACAATACCATACTGGCCCTCTGTAGATATATAGTCAAACTGTATCCTTGGAACTTACCTGAAACGTGCAAGAGGTTTCCTCTTTGATCCCGTGGTGGAGGCCATCGCCAATTTACCTTAAAAAAAAAGCGTATAATATATAAAAACAAAGTCAACGGGCGGACACAACAGCCACATCAATGAAAACAAGAGAGAGAGAGAGAGAGCAGACCAAGAGCCCATTAACTATTCATAAAACAAGTATCATTGCGCATTATATAAGGATATTAGAAAGGGATTCGAAGAAAAATGTAAATAAATATATGCACTACACATGTAAACATACACATAAAATGAGAAGATAGGAGAAATCTTAATACTGTCAATATGACAAATGTGAATGAAATTTCTGCCTGCTTCCTTGCGCCAATAGGCTACCCTGGATAGAGGCCATAATGGTTCGTAGATAACACCTACTAGAGGCACCAGGGGCCCCGCCTACCAACTTGTGGTTACTGGATCTCACCTAAGAGTTTAAAAGATGCAACAAAATTATCATTGATCTTGCAATATGCTGGGATTATACCCGTGGCTGGGCGAGTTTTTGTTTCGCATGTACGAATGAGAAACATTCAAGGATTGAACATATTTCCACTTTCGTCGCTTTCTCTGATTTTGCAATTCTGCGTTCAGTACAT
>WNGS01092210.1:6953716-6969919 GCA_020271785.1 Procambarus virginalis
AAATTTCGTTTTTTTTTTTGTCGCCACTTCTTTGTTTTGATAGCTATTGGGAACACTGCAACGATTTCGCTTACTTCGTCCATGTCGGTTTCGGAGAGGTGTGTTGTTGAATCTATTGGTCACAGAGATCAAAGTTAGAAGCACACAGAGCAACCCGTCCTCGACTCAAGTCCATTACATTCAGCGGTCAACCCCACAGACGCATTCATAAATTTGTACATGCTGTTCATTCAAACAGGAATTTTCTCAAGTATAAATTATATTATAATATATTAGCATATTGTGTATAAATAGGCATAGGTTAGGTTAGGTTAGGTGTTTAGGTTCTGTTGGCGATATTTGTATTTGTAGTACGTGGGTGAAGCATTTATAGCGTTGTGATTCGAACAAAATTCGTCAGTGAAGCACTTGTTCCGGATATGTTCGAACGCCAGCAGTTGTGAGTCGTGTGTAAACCGCTTTTCATTCATAAACAGGGGTTTGGCGGGTGCATGGAATCACTTTTGAATCTTGTTTGGAGGACGGGCTGCACAGAGTCTGGTATCCGCTCGGACGCAGGTTCGAACCCTCGTTACGGCCCTTGTGGATTTGTTCAAAGTTAGAAGGCTTTGTGCGAAGCATTACTCGAACGTCAAACAGCTTACAACGAAGAACAAATGTTCAATAGCCCTCTGGGCAGGCGTTGTCATTTATTGTTTAAACCGAGGAAATATTTGGTCACACCTGCAATATTTACATAAAGCAAGACATTGTATCTGAGAACTTGACTGGGAACTAGCTCTAAGCAAACTCTTAAGACGCTCTGGACGATAGAGCGACGGTCTCACTTCATGCCGGTCGGCGTTCAATCCCCGACCGTCCAAGTGGCTGGGCACCATTCCTCCTCCTCCTCCTCCCCCGACCCATCTCAAATCCTTATCTTGATCCATTTCAAGTGCTATATAGTCGTAATGGCTTGGTGCTTTCTCCTGATAGTTTCCTTCACCCTCCCCCCCCCCACACCAACCTGAGGGACACTGCCTTTTATTCTCCAAACTATAATTTCGCAACTCATTGTACCTATAAATAATAAATGAATAATTCAGTCGGGAAGACAAGCCGACGAGCATGATGGTAATTAAGTTTTGAATTTGTCCATGACTTGCAAGTTCTCGTACCCTGTATATTTTAAGACAATTTATATTTTATAAAAGTTATACTGTAGTTTCTTATCAAATTAGACGTTAATAACAAAGATTAACTGAACAGTTTATGAGAGGTTTGATTTATCATTGGAACTGCTATTGTTTAAACTAAAGTTACTGATTGCATTCTAATACTATATAAACATATTTAATTAACACACTTCATATTTTTCAGGGTATTCTTGGGCCTGGTCTGCTGTGCCCTAATTGAAAGTCCTGCCTCATGCTATTCCCCCTCTCTCCGTGGCACACAAATTTGGATTTTGGCTTTGGTTTTACATTACATCCATCATATTTCTCCCTCGTTACTCGTACGAAACACACAGATGGATAATTTACAAGTATGTTTCATCATTTGTGTCCTGTGCCGAAGGAAATGCATTGTGTCGAATTTGCTGGATTATATTCAACGAAGACGAGGCTATGTACTGGAAATCTAGACTGAAAATAGGTGTTATGCTATATATTCGTCTGTGAAGGGAATAATGCCCTCCATCGAATCTCAGAGCTTGTCTCAAGATGCCTGCAGACGTTGGGATTTCCATGTTTACTTTTGTTTGTATATTTTAACCGCCAGGTGGGCAAAAATAAATTTGTAAAGTTTTAAGTGGATAGCGTTCTCGTTGAAGTGAAGTTTAATCTCGCTTTGTGTGTGCCGTTTGTTTAATCAAATTTATATGAATAGTGCTGATATATAAAATGCTGTTCAACGAAACATACAAGTATACTAATTGTAGCCTGATAAAAGTATACTAACTAGCTTTAATACTAGTATACTAGCTAGCTTTAAAATTAGTACACTAACTAGCTTTAAGACTTAAATACTAACGAGGTTTAAGACTAGTATGCTAACTAGCTTTTTATAACTAGTCCCAATATACTAAGGGCTGCTTTAAGTGCTATCATACTAATTAGTTTAATACAAATTCTAGAATGATATGCAGCTCTACTCAAGAGCCTCATGGAGCTCTTAAGATGAGAATACAATCTGTGCTCCTTATGTCATTCATTTAAACATCAGACATGAAAACATCTCTGTGGAAGGTTGAGTCTCGAGACATGACATATATAGCCTAAGAAAGATCACGAAACCTGCGTGTAAGGTTTACACGGCACCAACCTTACGAACGATTGGTGTAAAGAAAACAATCATTATATACGACTGTTATCCCCATTGACATCTACATCGGTCGCCACATAATCACTACCACCACCACCTCGGTTCAGTCAACCACATAATTCCCCGTAACTACTGCCTCCCATGCTGTCTTGATTGATTCAATTTTGCGATTATTGTTGATGAAACCTGTCCCACTTCTGCTGGCATTGCAACTGCTGCTGCTACGACCACCAGCACTCCTCCCATCACTCTCATATTAAAACTGAATCAAGTTTTGCACGATAAATATCAAGACTTAATGTGTTGAACAGCATAACCGCACCACTTCTCAATTATGAACAACTGAGAATAACTACAGTAAATTAAGATATGCTCGAGGGAGACCATCAACGTGTTACAACATCTATGGAAAAGCAGCCTCTCTACCCTTGTATTTGTTTAAGAAAATATCGCAAAAAACACCAACGCAGCTCAAGTGGTTTGCAATTTTGCCTACGTAAGTGTTGAACGGCATTTAATAGAGTTCGTGCTGAAAAAAATATGAAGTGTGCAGCGAAAAAAAGGCATAATATTCCGCCAAAGAAAGTGGTCAGATGAGAAGGAACAATAAGAGGGAGACTAATGTATGACGCCACTGGTCGACTGACGTTATTCTAGGCTCGCGGCTCTGACGAAATCGGCCCACCACCGTTACATCGAGTTTTTTGTTGACCTTGATATTCCAACCAACGCCCGGGTGTCTGGGTTACCAATGATTTCCAAAGATATAAAGCGACCGCTTACTGATATGGTTCACATTGAGGGTAAAAGTTACGTCAGAGTTGCTTTCAGAACACTATATAGACTTCTATTGTGTTTGTTTTAAATCTGGTACTATTTATAGTTATAGGTACTATTGTACAATACTACAATAGTACCTACAACTCATAGAGATAAATATAGGATCCCAAGAATTGGTTTTACTATTGTTAACATTAGCTACGATACTACGATATTTAGCTACGAGACTCGGTGCGCGACACGACTCTGAAAGAACGGAACAACTCTTGGTAAGTTCTCAATGAGTTTGGTTCACTGCTTGACACGGCTCGGAAAGAACTCAACTAGACTCTTGTTGGTACTCAAGGAGTCTGTTGGTACTGAGCATGGGTGTGAATGGGAGAGTCAGGCCTGCGTTTTGGGTGTCATGGAGGAACTTACACCACACCGTGGGTGAAAGTGATCAAGAGCGAGACCAGTGGGAGGTCGGGCGAGGTGTGATGAAAAATGTTATCATTATCTTATACTTCTTCTGTATTATTTACTGGTCTTCTTCGCTTCCTATTTGCTGCTTCTTTTGTATTATTTATTGGCGCGTTAGTCCGCCTTGAAGATTTGTTACATTGTGTACTGGCCTAACTGTGCTTGCGGGAGTTGGGCTTTGCTCATTGGTCCAGCCTCTCGAGTGGTCTACAGGTTTCTGAGCTAATTGGGCTCTTAGTATATCTACATCTGAAACTGTATGGTGTCAGCCTCCACCAAATCACCTCCCAAGTGCATTAAAATTGTTAACTACTCTGACAATGAAAAAGTTCTTTCTAATGTCTCCGTGGCTCATTTGGGTTGTCAATTTCTATCTGTATCCCCTTGTACGAGTACCAATCGTGCTAAATAGTTTGTATTTATCTACCATAATAATTCCCCCTGATAGTTTTGGATGTGGCAATCATGCCTCATCTAACTCTTCTGTCTTCCAGCGACTTGAGATTCTATTCATGTAGCATTTTACTCGTAACTCATACCTTGAAGTTCTGGAATAAGTCTAATGGCATACCTTTGAGCCTTTTTGAACTTCGTCTTGTGCTTGACTAGATATGGACTGCACGCTGGAGCCGCGTACTCCAGGATTGGTCTGATGTATGTGATATATAAGGTTCTGAATGGTGCCTTGAGGCAAATTTCTAAAGGCATTTCTTTCGTTGGGCAGCCTCGCATATACCGCCGTTGATATCCTTTTGATGTGGGCCTCAGAAGACAGTTTGGGTGTGATTTCAGCCTCTATGTCCTTCTCTCTGTCCGTTTCATAAACGATTTCATCTCCCATTTGATACCTTGTATCCGGCCTCCTCCTCCCTCCAACTAGTTTCATTACTTTACATTTACTTGAGTTAAACTCTAGTGGTCAAAAGAATGGTTGTTAGACCATTCTTTTGGTTTTGTCCAAGTCATTTTGTACCCTCTTGCTGTCTTCCTGTCTTAATCCTCCTCGCAACTTTTGCTTCATCAGCAAATATTGAGAGGAGGGAGTCTGATCCCTCTGGAAGATCATTGACATAAATGAGAAACAAGATAGATCCGAGAACTTAACCCTGTGGGACTCCGCTAGTGACATCTCGCCACTCCGAGACCTCAGCCCTCACAGTAGCTCTCTTCTGCTGCTTAGGTACTGTAGTCCACTATCCACTGGAGCACCTTTCCTGTCACTCCTGCCTGCAATGACATGGATAAATACGATTTTCGTGTTTCATCTGTTGGTCATGTTCACATATTTTATTTTGGGTCCCTGTTTCAGTTGTCCTGTCTCTGCCTCATTCTCCGCTGATCAATTTCCTTCCTTCTCTTCCTTTCACCCCTTCCCCCCACCCTTCTCACCTTCCCCTTTCTCCACAATCCTGACCAACACTTTTCCATCCCCCTCCCCCCATCTCCCCTCGGCAAGGGTGATCCAGCAAGACCCAGGAAAGTAAAAGGCTGAGAGTTGGGACGTGACCCGCACCTGGTTTGACCCCGCGACCTACATCCTCCGAGCGGGTCCTTACAGTTACACGAGGCCTCCACAGGACAAGTAAAAGGCCCTTTGTCTGCTGCCTCGACTCGCTGGCCTCAGCAGGAAGGGGAACTTGAAGCGAGAGAGAGAGAGAGAGAGAGAGAAGCGGTAATCATTTACCGAGTGTGATTACGTATGTCCGGCCTGGCAGAGAGACCTTCAACTGTCACCTTTGTTATAGAGAACTCTGCATGGTGGTCGTCTTATTACTAGTAATATTAAATGAACAAATCCACAAGGGCCTTAATGACGGTTCGAACCTTTGCACTGGATGTTCCTGGACGCGCTCTAGTCTGTGTGTAGTAATTTTCTATTTCTGTGCGCAGTAAATATTAATTTCATTATTGCTGCTGCTGATAATAGTAATGAAAGAGCAAAAGGTTGCTGCTACATTTAGTATATATATATACAAGGAATGTGTACATATATACATACATACGTACATACAATCCCACAGTTCTTTTCAGCAGATGTTGTTGTTGTTAAAGATTCGCTACCTGGAACAGGAAGTTCCAAGTAGCACAGGCTATGGTGAGCCCGTTTTCAGCAGATGGAACAAGTTAATAAAAGCCGTGAAGTGGCAAGATATATTGCACGAGGCGGGATTGTTCATGGGAAAACACAACACTGCAATAGTGCAATCAAGACCTCGTAGTATGATCTGAGCAGTGGATAGAGACGAGTCAGGCAGTGGATGTAGCCGAGCCATTAACGAAGCAAGCAAGCACTGGGAACAAGATCAAGCAAGCGTGAAATTAGGTGAAGCAAGCTCTAAGCATAGGATATAATGGACGTACAATCGTGTGTGTGAAGCAAGGACTGAGAATAGGCTCAAACCAAAACTAGGATTAAGCCAGAGAGCAATGTAGTGTTGCATACAGTGAAAATATTACCAGGCAAAAGGAGGTTGATGGGTGCACGGTGAGACAACACCGCTTGAGGCTTGTGGCTTGTGGTGAGGTGTTCCCAGACTGTGTTGTGTTTACCTCGGGCCATGGTCCATGCTTCTCCTACCTCACTCTTGCCGCTTTCTTCATTTTCTGTAATTATTGTTTCCTTCATTCTAATATATATATTCTCTCTCGAATTTTTTCCCAGTCGCCACCACGCTCCCTATCTGCTTTTATTCATCTCTCAGTTTTATATTCTGGTCTTCTGCCTACCTAGACCCTGCCTGGCATTACATCACTCAAAGTTTACACACCTTACTCCTCCAAATGTGTCACGAAATTCCAGTTGCAATCTTTGTCGTTATCACGAGCGTCAGAGAGACATTTGTCACTCTTATCAGTGAAACATTAAACCGGGGTCACAAAGAGCGTCACGTGACGCTTACCAGTTATAGATAGCCTTACAAAGCAGCATTCATTTGTCTTTTTTACTGCAGGCGATGAGTCACAATAACGTGGCTAAAGTATGGCCTAGACCACACACTAGAAGGTGAAGGGACGACAATGTTTCGGTCCGCCCTAGACCACACAATCGACTTGAGAATGGTCCAGGACGGACCGAAAAGTCGTCGTCCCTTCTAGTGTGTGGTCTGGTCAACATCTTCTTACTGGTTCGACTTATCAACAAGAAACGCGCACTGGATGTTAAATGTGTCGTCTTTTATCAGTCTTAAAACGAGGTCACAAAGTTCCAGTTGTTACCTAAATTCATCTTACCACGGGATCATATTACTAGTTAAATGATGTCTCTCATACACTATTTAAGGCACCGTTACTTGACCCGTTGAGGTTAATGTCAACACTCCGTATAGTGTAAAGGTCAGCTTACATGTATCACAGATTCTTGTCAGCCTAATGTCAGCACACAAAACTAAAATTATTACTATCAATAATAACTCGTATTAGATGAGCCTATTATTATATGTATCACAGATTATTGTCAGCCTAATGTCAGCACACAAAACTTAAATTATTACTATCAATAATAACTCGTGTTAGATGAGCCTGTTATTATATGTATTAATATTAGTTTTTATTAATGAGGCAATGTTAATATTTTCGATTATTTAAATTTCCATATATGCGAATATTAAGATTAAACAAAACTTTAGGCTTTTAACTCAGAAAAGCATTGCTATATTAATAACAAAATAGTAGCTATACTTGTTGGCGTGCTTCTCTTCTTAATAAATATACGCATAGTGTTAAAACACGTTCGGGACTCTTATATTCTTGTCGATTAAATTTTATAAGCAATTGTGATGGTCTAACTAACCCTCCGAAGACTGATAGGCTATAGGCAAACACCATAGCAAACAAGATACAGGGTTAGATGTGCTGAAAGATGGACCCACGCTCTTTGTGTCTATATTGTTTGATCTAATCCTGGATAACGTTCATGACTAAATAATACTAATACTAAGTGGCCTTAATTACTAACCCCCAGAGGACGATAGGCTTTAAGCCCAATTGAGAAACGCGCTTTCTTTGTTTAATCAGGGAGCGCTTGTCAATGGGTACGAAGCCATGTTTTGATATTTGATTTCGTGAGCTGCAGCGACGCCAGTCTTCAGAACGTGTTAGGAGTAACTAAAAGCAATTTAGGTATCACTTGCAGCAAGCTACCGTTCGCCAGTAGCAAGTTCTCGGGTTTTTTGGTATGAACTTAATGCAAGGGGTCCTTACATATTCTACTGAGGATATAACTAAATTTAATGTTTGATATTGACGATGCAATAGAACATGCCATGGATCGATTAGGGTGTTTGGGACGAAACGTACACTGTTGTACGGGGCCGCTTCCAGCGAAAATGACTTCACTGACAATAGCCCACTGCCAACCAATGTTAACGCACTCTCTGGCTTATTCTCTATTATCAACCCACCCTCGACTTGCAACCCACTCTGGTCCTCTCACCTACCAGCCCACTCCCCGCCAGCATTATCCATTCACTTGCAAACTCTCAACAATCCACTTTCCGTTCAACAGCTCTTCCATTAGTTATCTCTACCACCTTTCTCCAGTTTTTCATTCGTCATCTCGCGTCCATTTCCTATGTTTGTTTACACATTCTGAAGCTGTGATACTAGACGTGCTTAATTAAGTGTTCTCTGCTGCACATAAAACGTAGCTGGTTATGTCAAAGTAACGAGGAGCTGATTGCTAAGGATAAGGAAGGTAGCGGAGAACTGACAAGATGGATAAGAGCAGCCTTAGACGTCCGTCTTGCTGCTGAGACCTGTCGCTAATATCCTGGTATCATGGCTGAATGTCGGTGCCAAAGGTGACACTTGCAAGGCTATTTACACATTTGAGGTGTTGGTGCCAGGATGTGATGCGATAGTAAGGTGTCAATAGGCTGTGGCCCTCATGGTTTGTGTAATTTCCAAGATAACGTCGCTTAGGGAATAATCTCACTCGCAAGATTATAACTCGTTCATTCCCACTTACATTCCTCCTCCATTCCTTACATTCCTTCCTCATTCCTCACGTCACAGCATCACACCCCCCCCCCCCACCCTTTAAGCATTCTCATCCCCCACCTCCCCTCTCTCATCAGTACTCCCCCTGTCCCCTCTCCTCCCCTCAGCTGTCTTATGAGAAGAATAACATACAACAATTATTTTCATAAAACATACAATTACACGTGTAAACATAATTACACAAGTGTAAATATAATGACAAAATCCATATGGGAATCTGGAGGAAAAGACTTGTAGGCAGGAGGGGAGGTCAGCGGAAGCGTAAGTGAACAGGAATACAAGCAATTGAAGCAAGCAATTTCTATCTATGGGGCCTGACAGCTGAGTGGACAGCGCTTGGGATTCGTAGTCCTAAGGCCTGGCAGATCGAGGACCGAGCAGCGGGGACGCTAAGCCCCGAAATCATCTCAAGATGACCTCAAGATATCTATGACTTGCAAGCATGATAACGGGTGCCAGGGCTGGTGGTGGTGCCTCGCAAGTCCTTCCTTCCTCCCACTCACTACTTTCTCTTGCAAAAGTAGTTTTGGTCCTTGTGGCCTCGCCACCTTCCTCCTCTTTTGGTTTTATTGCCAGAACGCTAAACCGGTTTTTCTGGTATGATCCTTTATATTGTCTTTCGAATTTACGAATAAAGAGGGAGACTTTGGGGGTTTAAACGAAGTCGATTTTTCTTACCGGCATTTGTGTAATTCTCTAAATCTGTAAATTACTAACTACATAAGCTTCACTTGTCATACTGAGAGACGAAAACAGCTTTATGAACCACCAGCGATATCTCGACTGATTGCCTTCAGTGAAATGGGAATGTGATCCCTACTTCGTAGCACAGATGAAAGGTCGTTGATCAGGTCTACCGATCAGAGACTCCAGCAGAAGTAAAAGTGTTCCAGTGGGCACCGTGGCGACCACAAAACCAGGCCAGTAACTGGGGAGGTCTTGGCAGAGGTCCTGTCAACACCGGTACCAGTTTTTGGGTCTAATTTTGGTCAATGTCAACCACTTTTCGGGGCTAACGTCAGTTATGTATCTTAAACGATCCACGGGACTCGCTGTCTTGTTTCATAGATGTTGGGCCATTTGCTACTGATATATGTGGTGTATATATGTTCTGGTAGTCCCTTGTGCAACCTGTCCGCCTAAGGTTCCCAACGTCAAGAAACTGTCGTCCTAAAGTGCTCCCTGCTATCCCTGCCAGAGGGTCCAAAACAGAAAACGGGACCGCATGTCAATTTCGCGACCCGCTACTATTTTCTAGTACGACTGTTTTGGGCCTTAGGTAGAGCATGCATCAAAGGAATTACATCACCAATCGCTTAAAAATTGTAATCTCTGACTAATCGATTAAAATCTGCAGCGTAATACTAAAAAATTAAGGCACCGCAGTTTTCAATGCATTGGTCTTGACAGCTTAGGCGCTGGAAAAGGAAGCTGGAAGCTCTTGGGTCTCTTGTTGTTTCAATTACCCTAGAACCCAGATCCTTAAAAAAAAAAAAAGCGGGTGGCACTGCCGAGTGTCTCAGAAGCAATGGGGACAAAATTGAAGTGGTGATCCAGTTCTATGTACTTACGGGACCTGGCTGATTCCCTGTGAGTGGCAGCTCACCTGGATGTGCAACACTTAAGTCAATCTACATACATGTGAAGCCACATGTATGTAGGACAGCACCGTCCTCTTAAGCCGGTTGTCGTTGATGATGAGATTGTCGCAACCGGACGCGGCCGGATGTTCAATCATCGTTATAACTCGGATAACCTTTACCGGAGATATATAGGAACCAAATAATAGTTGCTTATGGGACTCAATCTTTAACTAATTAAAATAATTGTTACATTAGAATTAACTATCACATTTATCACTGCGGTTAAAGCAGGTTTCTGGTTTAAATTGCACCAAAGTAACATAAAAAAAATATCATTGATGTCTACCTTATGTATTCGTGATTTGGTGTTGTTCAACATGTATTCACTGGGCAATACATAAGAGGTCTGTAACCGTACAAATATTAAGACCCCCCCCCCCCCCCGCTGTAACGGAACGCTATTCTTGCACCCGGTTTTGCGACGTGCTTTGTAGAGCGGTTTTGAGTGCAGTAAATTAACAAAAATAATATAAATAATAATGATTTGGTTAATAATACTAATACAAATATTAGGGCTGATAAAATATCGTGTTCACTAATAATAAAAAAGACTAGTGGTAACTAATAATAGTCTTTGGTTTTTTTATAATTACTATTTAGATTATTGTGACGACCACTATTATTTGTGTTGAGAAAATACATTAAACACTGCCAAGAGAGGAAGGATGCTTCAGAGATTCAAGGATGCTGGTGAAGGAAAACACGTCCTTATTTGGCCAATATTATAAGTTTGGTGATGAGGGAGGGGAGGGGGGGAGTGTTGGGGTTGATGGAGGGATGGTGGGGAGGGGGGGAGTGTTGGGGGTTGATGGAGGGGATGGTGGGGAGGAGGGGAGTGTTGGGGGTTGATGGAGGGGATGGTGGAGGGGGGGGGTGTTGGGGGTTCATGGAGGGGGGGAGGGAGAGGGGTGCTTACCTCTCATAGACTAAATGTATATGAGTGGGATTGGGTGGTTATAAATAGGAGCTGCCTCGTATGGGCCAATAGGCCTTCTGTAGTTACCTTTGTTCTTATGTTCTTAAAGAGAAGGCGAGGTCTTGCTCTTGATGCCCTGCCCTCTACCCTTTGCTGTGCCTCTTGAATTATGATTGAACTATTCTGCTGTTCAATATTGTTGTCGAATCTGGCTTTAAAATTGAGTATGGAGGTGGCTTCCACAACTTCTCTCAGAGCATTCCACTTCTTGACCGCCCGTCCAGGCTATGAGTATTTCCTGGCATTTCTTCGACTTTTGCGTTTCCATCTTCTGCTAATGTCTTCATGTCCTACTTTTTCTTAATAGGCTGTTCCTATCCACCTTGTCTATTCCCCCTTAGTATCATGTATGTTGGGATCATATCCCCCGCTGTTTTCTCCTCTAGGTTTGTGAGATTTAGTTTCTTTAACCTATCCTTACAGCTTAAACCTCTTAGTTCTGGCACTAATCTTGATTCGAACGTCTGTATTCTACAATTTTGTTTTGTGCTTCGTGAGGTGCAGATTATATAAGCCGGTGCTGCATATTCCAGTTTTGGTCTGACATAGGCTATGCAGATTTCCTCGAAATAGTCCCTTACCTAGATTTTTATATGAATTCTCCTCGTGTTTAACATTCCTCAACAGCTTTCCGTGATCTGCAAACAATGACATGTNGGCCAACCTACTCATGAAAAACTCCCCAGACACCAAACAGAACGCCTTGAAGGAAACCAACGTCGTCAATGCCTTCACATGCCCACTTGGGACTGTCAGCCCCAAAGAACTCAGTATATAGGCAAGACAACAACGTCCCTTTTTAGGCGATTAACTATGCACAAACAGGGATCCATCAAGGAACATATAATCTCTTCTCACAACCAGACCATCACCAGAGAAATCTTAACAAGCAACACAGAAATCATCAACAAATACAGCGATAGAAGGAGACTCGACATCAGCGAGGCACTACACATCAAAAAGTCAACACCAGCAATCAACAGCCAATTAATGCACAACTATATTCTACCCACTTCAAGACCCCGAATCAACATGTAAGCAGCAAGAGGAAGTATGGGCCAATAGGCCTTCTGCAGTTACTTCCATTCTTATGTTCTCATACCCATTGTTTCGTGTTCTGTCATATCTTTGTCACCTCACCCAAAACTTTTGTGCCATATCACCTCACCCAAAACGAGAATAAGTATGAATGTATTTTATGTGTTAACTAAGTCTTTGAAAATGTAATAAGCATTACGAAACGCGTTCAGGCATCAGACCAGGAATAAAGATGAATCTTGGAGAGTTACTTTATCTATACCCTCGACAGTGAAGAAGAATGTAAGAAATATTGAGAAGATTCATGTTAGAATTATTAATCTTACACTTTCGATCATATTCAACAATATACATATACATATACATATATATATATATATATATATATATATATATATATATATATATATATATATATGGATGTTTAAAAGATGTGACATACTTTAACCTAAAATTCAGCAATGGATAATTCTTAGTAGCCGTTAGACTAACAATTCTTCCTTGTTCTTAAGAATCAAGGAACATAAACAAGTTACATCCCATTGCATTAATAAAGCTGACCATATTAATAAACATTCAAGCAACTAATAACAAAAATATGAGCCCCGTTGGGCATAATGGAACTACAAGAATGTTGGTGCATGAAATTAAGAGCTGAACTAGGCTATATCCGGCCTGCCTTCCCCCCCCACCCCGCCAAGGACGTCTCATGCTTCCTCTATTTTCCCATCATGGAATTTGCTGTCTAATCTGTCAATTACTTCCACCGCTGATTTGTATGCCTAATATCTCTGTTTTCCCCTGTTAACCTACCGTTTAAAATTAAGGTTGTAATCATAAAGACAAACAGGAAATATTTGTTGAAGGTTATACATAGAGTAAAGCGGGCAAATAGCACATGGTCTAGTATCCTACCATTATTTCCAGCGTCTGGACCCTCATCCGCTCCACATCTTACTGTGAAGGGTAGCGAGATGTTGAACAGATGACATTTACTGTGTTTCCTGCTCCATGTAGGTCCAGTTGCCTTGGGCAGGAGGGAGGGGGGGAGAGGCATTATCATGCCAGCGTCTCTCCCCACCTCTGTTCCCTCGATTGATGCAAGATTAAGCCACCAAACAGGCATTTGTGAGAAGCATATACGGGTTATTCACGCCCGTGCCACCTCTTGGGTATCTTATTCTTCATCAATCAATCAGTTCAGAAGCTTGTTGTTGTTATAGATTCAGCTACTCGGAACAAGTTCCAAGTAGCACGGGCTATGGTGAGCCCGTAACTTACCTGGCACAGGAGCTGGGCAAGAAGCACGGGCTATGGTTAGCCTCGTGGACAGGAGATGTCTCCCGTGAGTTCAGAAGCATGTTGGGGAAGATTAAATCATCACAAAGAGGTGGCACGGGCATGAATATCCCTAGTGTGAGAAGCCATTAAGAAAGCTATTATATTGGGTTGATTGTCTTGTACTGATGATTGCGTTTATTAGCTCTACTTCACGACTGTACTCCCTGACCTTGTGGTACCTCCCCGCCTCACCTTTTTTTGGTAAACCATACTGCATCCCATTGGAGAAGTACCTTATATGGTACACTGCTTTGCCGCGTGGTAAGGTAGGGTATCCCCCTATAGGACACTGCCTTGCTACCCATGGGACGCTTCCTCGCTACCCATGGCACGCTTCCTCGCTACCCATGGGACGCTGCCTCTACCCATGGTACGCTTCCTCGCTACCCATGGTACGCTGCCTCGCTACCCATGGTACGCTGCCTCGCTACCCATGGTACGCTGCCTCGCTACCCATGGTACGCTGCCTCGCTACCCATGGTACGCTGCCTCGCTACCCATGGTACGCTGCCTCGCTACCCATGGTACGCTGCCTCGCTACCCATGGCACGCTGCCTCGCTACCCATGGTACGCTGCCTCGCTACCCATGGTACGCTGCCTCGCTACCCATGGCACGCTGCCTCTACCCATGGTACGCTGCCTCTACCCATGGTACGCTGCCTCGCTACCCATGGTACGCTGCCTCGCAACCCATGGTACGCTGCCTCTACCCATGGGACGCTGCCTCGCTACCCATGGTACGCTGCCTCGCTACCCATGGCACGCTGCCTCGCTACCCATGGCACGCTGCCTCGCTACCCATGGTACGCTGCCTCGCTACCCATGGTACGCTGCCTCGCTACCCATGGCACGCTGCCTCGCTACCCATGGCACGCTGCCTCGCTACCCATGGCACGCTGCCTCGCTACCCATGGCACGCTGCCTCGCTACCCATGGCACGCTGCCTCGCTACCCATGGTACGCTGCCTCGCTACCCATGGCACGCTGCCTCTACCCATGGCACGCTGCCTCGCTACCCATGGCACGCTGCCTCGCTACCCATGGCACGCTGCCTCGCTACCCATGGCACGCTGCCTTGCTACCCATGGTACGCTGCCTCGCTACCCATGGTACGCTGCCTCGCTACCCATGGTACGCTTCCTCGCTACCCATGGCACGCTGCCTCGCTACCCATGGCTCGCTGCCTCTACCGATGGCACGCTGCCTCGCTACCCATGGTACGCTGCCTCGCTACCCATGGTACGCTTCCTCGCTACCCATGGCACGCTGCCTCGCTACCCATGGTACGCTGCCTCGCTACCCATGGTACGCTTCCTCGCTACCCATGGCACGCTGCCTCGCTACCCATGGTACGCTGCCTCGCTACCCATGGTACGCTTCCTCGCTACCCATGGTACGCTGCCTCGCTACCCATGGTACGCTGCCTCGCTACCCATGGCACGCTGCCTCGCTACCCATGGTACGCTGCCTCGCTACCCATGGAATACTTCCTCTCTATTCATAGAATTCCATAGTACACAAATTATCCTTAAATAATCACATGTTACAAATGCCTCTAAACCTCGCTTGCCCTCTCATACCATACCATCCTGCCTCCAATGTCCTTCCCATCATGCCTCTAATGCCATTCTATCATGCCACTGCCTTCACCACCTCAAGAGTTTCCAGGGGTCACGTTCAGTTGCTCCTTGACATTTGACACTTCCTGATCTCTCTCTCTCTCTCTCTCTCTCTCTCTAGGCTTTCCATACCATTTAATATTAAAATACACATTCCACAACTAATCTCATGTTATCCCGGCAAGCACGACGCGACCAACGTAAAAATAGAATACAAAAAATTGCAAAAAAATTTTTAAATAATGCGTTGCGGTTATGTAATTATCAAACCTCGTTTTCAATTTCTTCTCTGTAATGTTTGTATACATATAATCTTATTTGCCTAAAAAAGTTACCTTATCTCGTCGTTTATCAATATCTAGCGAGCGCTGTTGAGTTCAGCTTGTTACTACTCTCATTACGGGCTCACTATAGCCGGTGCTACTTGAAACTTTTTGATCCAGGAAGCGAAACTCAAACAACAGCAACAATTGTTACTACTCTTTAGTAACTGCTCCTTTGCCTCGAACGTCTGTCTTTTAACTAGACTACGTAGTGAGCCTTGATGTACAGACAGGGTTTCTTGAAACAGGTTTCTTAAACAACGTCAGCTTGGATACACGCTTGACCAGGTCATGACCTGGTCACAGTCCATAATATTCTTTGTCAGGCAAAGGCTTTCTTTCCACAAGTGGTGTTAATTAAGCAAGGTTTTCCTCCAGGAGCGGTGTCAAGCATGACTTTCCTTCTACAAGCAAAGTCAAGACTGTCCACTGTGAACATTATCAACAGAAGCTTTCGTCCTACGGGTTCAGGATCTACTTCCCTCAAACCGCTAAGACATTCAATCTTTGCTTATAGCCAACTATATTCATCGAAGAGATATTCCAAGATCTATCTACCCAGAAGCATCTATTAAAGCTATGAGCATCTGTTCGTTATGCATCTCTTTGGATTCCTTTTCTTACTGAAAGTTGAGGTCTCCTTCTTGTCATCCTAACATAATTCTGCTTTGCATTGCTGTTCAACAAATATAATCCTCTAAGTTACTCTTGATACAAT